>CM062528.1:830837-1273337 GCA_031439595.1 Pterocarpus santalinus
AAGTACATTATCGTTGATTGTCTTTGAAGTTCTAAATATCAGCAGCAGACAATAATACGCCAAATAAATGGTCCAATCTTTTGAGTTATTAAAACAGACCAATTCAAATTAGACAATTGTTAATCAAGTACATTAAAATATACGTGTGTTACGGATCCTTGTTGTTATGGGTGCAACATGCCCCCATGAACTACCATATTATGGGATTACTGTAACTTACATGAATCATCGTGATTCGCGAGCCAAGGTAAGTTGTCTCAGTATAAAGCAGAAGGCATTAACTTGATTATGAAACGTAGGACGTCCTGCACCGCTAATTTTTTTAATGATGTTTTCACTGTTTTGTATATTTCTGTGTGAACACTGGCTTATTTTGAAATTAAAGTGATATCTGTTTAGGGCTATTGTGAAAGGTAAATGTTAAGCACCTTAATCGTAATAGTAAAATGTATTATAATTATAACTCATGCTTTAAGGGCGAATACCTTTGTCACTCTTTTTACTTTAAGGACAAACTCACGTTAGAGGATTGTTTTCCCATCTTATGGTCATTGTTCACTGCCTGGTGAATGGTCTGAAATGTCTGCTTTTGATGACTCAATATCTCTGCCATTTTGTATTATTGACTTTTAAAATTATTTTTGAAGTATCAGATTACTAAAATGGTATATGTAAATATAAAATAAACTAATTATATTATGCCAACTGTACATTCAAACATGGTGGATCACATATATTTGGAGAAATATAGAAGGGACGAATATGACTTCTAGTGACAATTTAGAAAGGATAAGCGAAATAATGGAAATTATGAATTTGTTTTGAGATATAAAAAACAGCTCATAGAGAAAGGGTTTTTTAAGTACTTATAAAGGCTATTTTGATTATATCTTTAAACGATGTGGGATTCTAAGACACCCCTCTCACTCCCAAAACTGGAGCATAAAGTTTGCAAGATTGGACATCTACGGATGGCCCAATGACAATTACAGAATAGGCTTTGATACCATATTAAAATTAAGTGGATCTAACTCAACCCTGAAGTTAGTTAATAAGGAAAAAGTTGCCAAAATATTTATAAAGGTTATCTTGACCGTATCCTTAAATGATGTGGAACTCTAACAAAAGACTTCATGTATAAAATCTTAAATTTGTATGAGTTACATTTTATATAGATACCTTGGTATTATCAAAGTTTTAGATATCCAAATGTTAATTTAGTTCTTCCTTGAGAGAATACCTCTATGTTGAATATTTGAAATATATTGCGTGTGCCCTGTATAGAATGATGTAACTTCGAGATCCATTCCTGCTTAAAAATATGTTGTTACTGACGTAAGTTAACAAATTCTGCTCATGCCGAACTTTCCATACTGAATCTAAAATCACTTTCTTTTACTTTGTTTGAAGCAGAATATAAGTTTGACATCCTACAAGAACGAAAGTAACGACTCCAAGTTCAATGCTCTATTCTATAGTTAATCTTACATGTTAGAGTGAACATGTTAGAGTGAATTAGGTTTTGTCTGGTTATAATTATTGATCTACTGAGTTATAAGAGGTTGTGATATCATTGTTGACATTGTTTATGTAAATCATGTAAGTGGTAGGCCTACAAAATTGACCGCTCCCAATTCCTCAATTATGTAATAGTTATGAAAACCAGGACAAGCCATGACACCCTTGTATACCAAATCTTGCAGCACTTATAAAATAAATAAATAAAAATAGAAGTTTCATATATTTCCGAAAAAAGAAAATGGGTGCCAATCCATACAAATATTTTCGCCGGTATATTTGTTACCGGAGAATGGTGTGTAAAAAGTTGGAAATTCTAATTACAACACTAATTTTCAAATCAACTTCTTTCTATCCATTCCACCTAATTTTCAAATTAAAAAATAATTAATAGATATTTTTTACTTTTAAATCATTTATTGCAAAAAAAAATATTTATATATCGTTACTTGATTTGATAATTGGTTGAAATAAATAAAAAGAATCTGATACAAATCTTGTCCCAAATTTAATGTCATCCCACAATTATAAGTAATTGAAAAATTCTTAGTTAGACATTCTAAATCCTCGAATATTAAGCAAAAATTCAGTTGTGCCCCCTAAAAACAAAAATCTCCTGCACCAAATTGAGATTAACGATGTAATGACATTAGATTATTTAATAATAAGTTTAATTTTAATATACTGTCAGTATAAAAGAATTTTATATTATCATATTTAATTATATACTTCTATTTATATAACTTTTAAAGATAGTAGATAGTTGAAGCAAACACTTTTAATAAAGTAAAAATACATCATTAAATATTTGTGTCAAAAAAATTTATATTGATAATATATCAAAATTAAATTCTTTAATAACTTAACTACTTAATTTTTTACACAGAAATTTTCAATAACAAGTACACCGACAAAAAATTTGTGAGCAAAAATATTCAAAAAAAAAATATTTAAGAGCATGTAAAGTTGTAATTTTCTTGGGCATTCTAGCCGCGCAATTAAAAAAAAAAAAGAAAAATATTTGCTTTTGAATTAAAAATAAATGTATTTAATACTATTTTAACATGGCTCTAGCTATTTTTTTTAATTATAATATACTACCATTTTTCACTATGAAGGTCCCCCATGTCAACACAAGACAATAATTCACCGAACAATTACAAATGGTCCAATCTTTAGAATGACCAACAAAACACCAATTCAAAGTAGACACTTGTTTACCTAAACTATCAAAGTGACTGTTAATGACTTTAAAATATGCTTATTGTTGTAATAATCGGTGAACTTATGACCTATCAAATTATAACAAACATGAATCATCATGACTCGCCTGCTAAGATAAGCCGTTTTCGGTTAAAGTGGAATGCATGAACTTGATTATGAAATGTAGGACATTGTTCTCCATTAATTTTTTTAGTAATTTATTCATTGTTTTCTTATTTCTTTATGAACATTAGTTTACTTTTGATGAAAATTCAAGAGAGACACGTTTAATGGTGCTGAAAACAATAAAACTTATGCAATTATAAATTATATCTTTAGCATTTTTTTTTATAGGAGTGATTAAATGTAATTTGAAAATATTAAATGTACAAGTTAATTCAAAAACCAACATTAAATTAAATATGATTTTAGGTGTACTAATTAATGTACTTCTAAAAAATTTAATGTATAAGTCAATGAAGAAGTTAATTAATATTGGGAATGAAATTTTTTTTTTAAATAAATCATAATATTTTTGGCATAGAAAACCAATAAAATTTGCTTACTTAATTCATATACAAAATACTAACTCTTCCACGTCATTAAAAAAAATACTAACTATTCGTTAACCTATACCCCAATAATTAAATGTCTTAAAAATCATATTTAAGCTGTGAAATTGAAAAAAAGAACTTAATATATTGGAATTAATAAAAAAAAAAAAACTAAGCCACTAGAAGTGGTCTAGTGATAAGAGATTTAGATAATTTGCATGAAGTTTAGATTCAAATCTCTTTGCCATCAATATAACCAAATATTTGGATAAAAACATAATATTAATTTTCTCTAACATGTGTGATATATCCATAATTATTGCAAAATATATGCTATTACGCCATAGATACAAATGTTAACTTTTATTATTTTCCAGTCTTATTTTCAAATATGTTGATTCACATGCTATATTGTACTAGTTATCGATACTATTCTCTTTTAAAAATTATATTAATTTCACAATTTACGAATTTACAAAAAATTTATTACAACTACACTTTTAAAATGCTGTAAACTTAAAATTTACTACTTGAAAAATAAAACATAATTACAATTTAAGATTAATACTTTCACATTTTCATGGGAGAATCCTTTTAGGGTGGATGGCGCATTTGCTGCCATATATAGGCAAGTTGAATAATTAACTCTGTTTTTAAATGCATTAAATTGCTCGAATTATGTACTGGAAAAAGAATTGTAGAACTTGAGCCAACATCCAAAATTATTTTGGTACATGTAGTCTTATAAGGTTTTGTTATACTTTTTCCCCCTCGAAACTGAGACTATCCTTTCACGAGTCTTTCCACAATCGCATATTTAAACTCATTTTATTGCAAAAGTCCTTCAATCACATATTTTAATGCAATTATGAGCCATATGTTTTTCTCTCCCACAGTGTTTTATTAACCCTTTATCCATAGTGGACTGAATTAGTTTAAATTAGATTAATCAAATTTCAGTAGACTTTGAATATCTTTAATTATGAACCCTTTATTTAAGTTAGGACACACGAAATACAAACATTTAATAGAATATTTGTTTTAATTATTTATTAGAAAACCTGTAAAAATCTTCATCTGATTTTTTATTTTTTTAAATGTTTACCATATAAATAAATGAATACACAGGGTGATAGTAATAAATATAAACACATTATAATAAATATTAGTTGGTAACGACATTCAATTATTTATTTACCTTTTCTCGCCAATTTTTTTCATTTTACGTCGTGTATATAATTATGCTCCAAGTGTCAGTATAAGATCAAATTTCATAATCAATATTCATCCAATACATATTAAATATAAATGTTATAATAAATAAGTTTAAATATTATTTCGGTTCTTATAGATGCATTAAATTTTGGTTTTGATTCTATAAAAAAATTTCTTTAATATAATTCCCATAATTTTCTACCATATGAGTTTTGATCCTCAAGGAAGCAAAATTAAAATAAATTAAATTATAGATATCAATTCATTGTAAAAATATAGATCAATTCTTTATAAAAAATTATAGTTGTAGACGACTAAAATCTAAAAAACTAAAAATTATAAGGATCAACAATTAATTACAGGAACTAAAAATTAAACTTTTAACACAGTAGGAACTAAAACATACGAGAAACAAATTATAAAACCTGAAACCAAAATTAATAAAAATTATAAGAACGAAAATCTTGTTTAAACCTAATAAACATTAGTTGCTAATGGCATTCAATTGTTTATTCACATTTTTTCCCTGCTAGCCCTTTTTCTTTTTACATCTAAAAGATCAAACTTCATAATCAATATTCGCCCAATACATCAAACTCCGAAATCATTTTTTTTATAAAAATATCTTGATAGTTAATTGCTGCAATCTTACTCAGCATGCTGACAGATCTTTCATTATAGAAACCTCCAATAGGACTCATTGCTTTTGCTAACCCGTAAAATTAACTAAGGCTATATATTTACTAAACAAGTGACACCACATTATTTTATCATAAACTTGTAGTTACATTTGCAAGGACATAAAAAGACTCGTTGATTGCCTAGATAATAATATTTCTTAATAAGAAGCACTACCGTCTTGTATAAGCTTGGCCAAAAATAATAATTAATGAGATCAAATATTATTTTAAGTAATATTGGCAAAGACAAACAAAAATATATTGGAAGCCGTCTGATGATGTGCAGTTGTGCACAGTGCACCAATAAAAGAATTAACACTTATTATTCGTTCACTGTAAAATATTATTTTAGTTAATTCAACCACGTATAATTTTATAAAATTTAAAATAACTATAGAAGTTTGATATTATGCTTAGAAAAATAATAGAATACAAATGTGATGGCTTGTCACCCTTATTTTATGACTATTATTTATTTATGCGGGGCTTGGTGACGCTCAAAGCCAAATGTTCACAACATTGGTCGGTCATGGACCCATAACTAATAAACTAAACCTCTTGATTTTGATAGGTGTTGGCCATTAGCCCATTTGCTCTTCCAAAAGTCAGACTAAAGGCATTTGTTTAATGATGCCCCTCCTCAAAGTTCATTTATCAGATGTCACATATGTCTTTTACATATATATATATATATATATATATATATATATATATATATATATATATATATAATTTTTGTTTTGTTGTTCTTGACATGTTTTTCACGGCTTATACATCTCTCTCACAGTTTCTTAAAATGTTTAGGTGGGCAGAAGCTAAGACCATGATCTTTAGAGAGTGTAAAATTCATTTACACTCTCGAAACAACATGCTTAACAAATTTTTAGTTGGGGCGTGATTAATAAAATCTTAATTTTGAATCATAATTTAATGAAAGTGAAAAAAATTACTCATACATCAAGTCAAAATCATTTGTCGTAAAACTTATCACTTCTCGTTGCAAGTCTATTTTTAATAAGACTTCATTTGCAAAGCTAAATTCATCTAAAACCAGAAATGCTCTTTGATATAATAAATATTTTGTACCATTTGCTCTAAAGGAAATGATTGATTAACTTTTATTATTTTTCTTTCTCTTAAATATCATCCATTATTATAATTTTCGTCATTTTATATTCCTTTGCTTACTTTTCACCTAAAATTAATTTTGTCAACTATAATCAAACTAGTACAGGAACCCGTGCAAAGCACAGGGCCAAAAAAATTAAAATAAAAAATTAATATGTTTGATATTAAATTAACATAAAAATTAATAAAAATATAATAAAAGAAGATAAATAATACAAAAATGAGAGTAAATTAAAAAAAAAAAAAGATACAAACAAAGCTTTATGTGTGGTGATTTTTGGCAATATTAATCACCATTAGTGAAATTACATTAAAATAAAAGAAAATATTAACAATGATGAAAATATAATTTAATTTATTAAATTCATTTCATATAACAATTTGTTATTGCAAGTGTAATATAAAAAAATAAATTCTAATAATTTTTAAATGATCGTCAAACAGCAATTAAAAAATTTATTTTATTTTCCTTTCCTTTCACTTTTAGTAAAATAATTTTAAAGAAAAAAAATCTATAAAATCATTTTGTATAACAATTCTTTATTTAAAGTATAATTTATTATATAAACAAGGATCGATCAGCTTTGAAAAAAAGATTCATTTCATTTGTCTTGCCCTCGCCTTTCTTTATATTCATAGTAAAGTAATTTTTTTGTAAAAATAAATTACATTGAATTATTCCATTTTCATCTCTAGTATGTACATGTATATATCTCTAGTTTCTAAACGAGGATCAATCAACTAAAAAACCAATTTTCTATTTTCATCTCACTCCCTTTCTTTAGTGTCATATTAAAATAGTTTTAGATAATATATATATAACCATTTCATAAACTAATCATTATTAAAAGTGTAATTTGTATTATAAAGATAAATTTATCAAAAAAACATCATTTCATTACTTCAACCTCCTAGTAAAATAATATTCTAAAAGAATTATTTAATATAATAACTCATTATTAAAAATATAATTCATTTTGTAATGATAACTATATCTAATTTTTAATCGAGAATCAAACAATTAAAAAAAAATTGCATTTTCTTCTTATCCTCTTGTTTCAGTCTCTTAATAAAATAATTTTAAAGAAAAAATTTCATAGATTTATTTTATATAATGACTCATTATTAAAAATATAATTTGAGTTATAAGAATATCTAATTATAATTTTCAAGTGAGGATCAAATTATTAAAAAATCACTTTAATTCATTTCCCTCCCTTTTTTCAACTTTTTAACAACCACTTCTTAAAACTAAACTGAAGGGAATATATATAGCGTAAAAAATAAAAGTTAATTTAAGTTATTTTCTTTCAATATTTAAGTGAAAATTTCACAACTTAAAAAAGCTATTTGTTTTCCACTTTCTCCCTTTTCTTCACTATCCTTATAATAATTTCTTAAAGTTTCCAATCTAGTGATAATAATTACATATAAAAAATGTCATTACTAATTTTCTGAAAGTCTCTCTAATTATTTTTTAAAAAAATAATGAAGATAAAGAATAAAACATTTAATAAGTAAAGAAAAAGAAAAGCACAATACTACTTGAGTTAGTGTTGATCTTGAAGAAGCATTTTCTTATTCTAAAGATTATCCCATTGAAAAATTTATTTACATCCCTTATATTCTCTAGTAATAATAAGAATATTACGTGAATTATAATAATTTATAATACTAAGATTAATAGTATTAAAGAATAATTTCAATAAAAAGATGAGAAATATTTAATTTAATTTTATATTCAAATTTTAACTTCTTAAAATAAGTGATTAGATAAAAAATTTCAATTTTTTATATGATTTATTTAATATTTTATTTTATTCTAATAATGGATGGAGATAGTGGGATAGTAGGTAATAAATATTTCATTTTGATTGAAGGATAGTAAACGATAGTAATAATATTATAATGAAGTAGTCAGATAGTGGACTAATTATTGAATACTTATTTAAAAAAAAAATTTCAAATGTTGAAAGGAGTAAGAAGCATAGGAAAGTGCTATTTGGCAAAAATTTCCAATTTATGCTTATTATAGTAGTAGATTTGCAAATCGTTCCTTCGTGTACCGAAACAAAATGTTCCATTCCCCCAAGCTCAAGGGAAAGCTAGATTACCAGCGTACCACAATTTGTTGAAGCTTATAATTAAAAAGCCCAATGATAAAAGTCAACAGTATCAAGTTGGTTTCTATGTCCTGCAATTTGTGTCTTTCACAACATGGCTCAGATTATACTTCGTCTCTTAACACTTTCTAGCTAAATTTTCGAAGTTCTGTAAGTTATTCTTCACGTCCATATCAAGTGGTCTTGTCTTGTCCATTTAGCCTCTAGCATATGCTGCAGCTACATGTAAAAAGGAGATGGATACTTACAAATCAATGATTAATTCAAGAGAAATTCTTAGTTGGTCATAGGAAAAAAAAAGTATTATAGTATCCAAATCAATGATTAATTCAAGAGAAATTCTTAGTTGGTCATAGGAAAAAAAAAGTATTATATATATATATATATATATATATATATATATATATATATGAAAAATATAAAATAATTTTATATTATCAATTAATAAAAATTTGTTATGCCATCTAATTTGTATTTTATGCTAATTCAAGTTTGAAAAATCTATACTAAATAAATGATATGGCAAATTTTCATTAACTAATAATATAAAATTATCTTACACTATTCGTTATCGGTGTATAAAAACTAAACTCATTTGTATTATTTATAAATGAACACACTATTATATTAAAAATATGATGAAAATGAAGACAAGACCATGATGTTGTATAAACTTGATGAGTTAAATTATAAATAATACAAAACACCACTTTTTTTTATCTGAAATATTTAAGAATTTCTCTTTATTCAATTGGTGATGGAGTTTGCATGAGGTTTCATTGTGGACTACAAGTATGGAAACTTTTATTGTATCCTCTTGTAGGAAGAACATTTTTTCTCCTCCAAGCGAATCATACTCCATAAGAATTTATGAAAGATGAAAAGGTAGGTAGAGCCCGACAAGAATGGATGGTGAGGGTGATATGTATAAAGGAAGAAATTTTTTACTTCAGGAGGAGGAAAGAACTTCTCCAAATATGGGAAATGCTTTGGTGTGTGTATTATTGAACTAGAATTCTGACCATGGTGTAAATCTTTAGTGACTTTCCATAGGCAAAAGATAGGTGAATTGATGAATGTGAGGGATAGGCATAGGCTTTGGTTGCGAGAGTGAGGTTCTTGAAACGTAGGCATTACAACATATACAAGCTTTTTTACCAAACTGTCATTGTTACCAAAACTATTTATCGATATGCCACATTGTCAAAACTATTTATCAAACTGCTCACCTTTCGTCCACATTGGAATAAAATATGATATCATAAAATCGCTTTTACGGATAATGAATCCTACGTGAATTTGCCTTTATATTTGACGAATCTTATATGGCGAACGCAAAGGCAATTCCACGTAGGATTCACCAACTGTCAAGGCGATTTTATGTAATAATCTCCAACCTTAAAGGCAATTTCACGTAGTCCCCTTTCCTGTCCAAATGCCCTCTTTTTTAATCACTATTTCAATATTTATAACCATCTTTTCAATATTTGTAACCATTATATCAATATTTTTAACCACCATTTTAGTACTACAAATTATATAAGGGGAAAAAATTAAAAAAATTATATAAAAGTAAAAAAGTGGCCAAAACACCTTCAAACAACATTTTTTAAGGCCCAAAATGGCGCCAACTGGCCTCAGTTGCCGCACTAACAGACTCATCTAGGGCTTTCCAAAATGGTATAATAATAATAAATTGGAGTTTCAAGTCAAAAGTTATACCTATTTAAAATTTTATCAACCATTTGATCTTCAACATAGTCCAACTTCCCACAGGTCATACACCCAACCCCTAGCTACCCTAGGCGTATTTGTACGATATTCCACCTCATCTAAATCTTATAGAACCTCATCTAAATCTTATAATTTAAAAAGTCAGATCATAGAACCTCTTGTTTCATATTAAATTTAGAAGATTTTAGAATAGAGTAAGATTGAGGTGTAGGTGGTGATAGAAAGTAGGGTGGTTATAAAGACTGAAATAGTGGGCAATGTGGAATCGCCTTTAAGGTTAAAGGTTATTACGTAAAATCACCTTTAAGATTGACGAATCCAACATGGAATCACCATTGCATTTGGCAAATCCACGTCAGATTTGCCTTCCATGCTGGATTCGCCAACCGTAAAGGCGATTTTATGATGTCATACGTGGATTCGCCAACCGCAATAGTGATTCCACGTTGGATTCGCCAACTATAAAGGCGATTTTATGATATCATATTTTATTCCAGCGTGGGCGAAAGGGGAGTAGTTTGGTAAATAGTTTTGAAAGTGTGGCATATTGATAAATAGTTTCGGTAACAATGGCAATTTGGTAGAAAAGCCACATATACATCTTTTGGTACTTTAAAATTTAAGATAAATTAAGTTACATTTACCTCTCCTGAGATTTGGTAAAATTTATTGCGACCCTATATATTTGTTCAAGCAACACTGACTCTTTTTAAGGTGAGGTTAAGGGAGTTCAGTATTATATTTTTGATGAAGTTTTACCTTAAGCCTCTTGAATTAGGATCTATCTAAGACTTGAAGAAGAAACAAAAAATTGCGACAGCAACCCCCCAAAAACAAATTTAAGCAGAAATAGGGGTCCAAACGTCTTGTTAGAAAGATTTGCATCTCACGCTATAGACCTTGAAATTGAGTTATTCCAAAACGAGGTGAACGTACACTTTCTCAAACTCAATTTAGACTCAAGAATCCCTGAAAAACAATACTTATAACTCGAGATATGAGCAAGAGTTAATTGAGATGAATTATGGGGAATTGATACGAAATTGATGAAAAATAAACAAGATAAGAATTGCGCCACAAACCTAGTTTGATAAGCCAAGAAAGATCGCAACAAGAATTAGAGGATTCTTGATAAGATGAAAAGATACAAGTAAGAACCCTAGTTGAGTAAAAACTCACAATTTGTGCAACATATGTATTCTCCTTTGTATTGATCTCCAATTGTTTTAATACAAGTCAGTTTAAAAAGTTTGTCCCTAAGGCTGAACAAAACCAAAAGGCAAAACTCCTTAGCATAAGCATTACTAATATATTCTAGTGGTTAAGGAGACATGTTCAGCCTCAAGTGTTGGGTTCTAATCCTGCTACAGATAATTATATTTTTTTATCACAAAATAACAATAGAAAAATCAAATAAAAATAGTCCCAAAAAAAAAATAAAAGTCTTGCAAATTCAGATTGATTCTATGGGCTCTTTTTCTCTTATTGCAAGTGGGCTATGTATGTGTAAACCCTAAGATTTATGTGTTGGGCTTCATTTGGATATTGCGCTTCAAATTGTGGTTGGGCTTCCAACAAAGAGATAATCACGTGTTTGATAGTTTCTTGCACCTTCCTTACTCTAACTCTTGTCATGGGTTCTCCTAGGCCTTGTATTAGATCTTGGGCTTCTTTTTTGGGCTTGAGTCTGGGCTTAGGCTTGGGCCTTGGTGTCATAGTTTGTAAGGGTATTTAGTATCATATTTTACAAAATAGAGTGGTATCGATGTAATATTACCTTAAATTTAGCGAAGGTCAATGTATATTTTTATAAATCAAGAAAGATCATGGTGAATTTCACTAAACTTCAGGGGATGTCAATATAGCTTGAGAAGAGATAAAATCTGGACCCATATACTTACTTTTTCTTAGAGCTGTTGATCGAGCTCTCCTGAACAACCCGAAAAATGTATGGGCTGCGCTGAAAAAATTGGAATAAAAAATAAAGTTAGCCTAATTCGGCCCAACCCGATTTGACCCGATCTAAATGGGCTAACCTGCTTTTGGGCTCGGCCAGCCCAATGGCCTGAACACTTTTTTGTTTTTTTTTTAAATAATTTTACATACATGTCATTACTACTTGATCTTGGATTTTGTTTGCCATTTCTTTACTTAAAGAAAGTTTAAATTACAAAAGATATGTTAACAAAAACAAAAAGTAATAAAAAATCATCATTTCACTTATGTAACAAGTAAAATAGATAAATTTAATTACTGAAAGAAAGACTTATACTTTTATCCATTGATTTTTCATAAGGCACATTACAACTAAGAGACATATTGCTTTACTTTCAGTGTAACTACTGGTTCATATTGTAGTTGTTTGCAACCATCACAATGATATAGAAACCATGTGTTCCTTGAACATGTGAACGTTGACAATTACAAGTAAAGGAATCTATTGTTTCCAAGCACCTCTTTACAACCATTGCACTCTAATAAGAAAACATACATCCTTTTTCACTTGTAACTGCAACTATATTACCGTTATCAACCTAAACAGTAATATTCGTTTGTTTAGACAAGTATGTGCAAGAGTATATGAAGTTAGGAGGGTCTATGCAACTAGAGGTATCCGTAACTTGTCCACTAATCATTCTCACCCTGTTATTTGTTGTGTGGTGTGCCCCCTGCTGGCTAGAGCAAACTAAATTCAGATGGATCGTTTGTTGTGCTTAGGGGCCTACTACTTGTGGAGGAATAATCCGGTTATCTGCTTTCTCAAGTAACTTAGGATCCTACTTAATATTGTACGCAGAATTGTTGGGAGTCTTGACGGGCATCAGACTTGCTAGTAGTCTCAACATTCAGAAGTTCATCCTAGAAGCAGACTGATCTCTCATGGCCATCAACATGATCAAGGAAGGTTGCTTTCCTTCCCATCCTTGTGCTCCTCTTATTACGGAGATTAGAAGCTTCATGCAATGTCAAAACTAGGTTAGATTTGCCCACACCTTTCGTGAAGCCAAGCCAACCATGTTGCAAACAAATTAGTGAATAAGAGTCACTTCGTCCCCTTAGGTTACCATGTTTTTTATAGTATTCCTTCTTTTATATTGTTAGCTTATTTTCAGATTGCTCTCAAACTATGTTTGTGAGAGCTAAGTAAGCTTTCTTTGTTTGTGTTTAGGTCTTTGACCCCTTATATTCACCTAAAAAAATAAAAACAAAAAGAAAATTGTACTATTAAGCAATTTTGATATTTAAAGGACAAACATAGCTATTTATAACGAAACATATTTCATGTAAAGCATGGTTCTAAAAATCGGACCAAATCAGTCAATCTAAACGATTGATCAAAAACCAACCAGGTGTCTAGTTTGGCCATGCCAACCAATAAACTAGCCAAATCAAATTGGTTTTACAAGCTACTGGATTTTTTTTTTTTTGAAAAAAAAAGAAATATAAACAACATTGTTTAACATATTTGAAAAAAAATGAAAAAAATAAAATAAATGTACACTCTATTTAAATCTCCAATTGAACACCAATAAACCTTTAAACTAGTGTATTGCTGATTCAATACTTGATCTGGTTTGAAGAACCTTGATGTAAAGAGTAGGACAATATACAAAGTAGTAGTTACTTTATATCTTTTAGTAGTCAAAGATCAACGTGTACCGGACAGAGGCTGAGGCTTTTTAATATTTCGATTCCTACCAGTCATAACAACCGTAACTTTGCGGAACTTTGGAACCTGACCATACAAATGGTCATTTGAGACATCCAGCTTCTTCAAATCAAGCATAGTTGTAAGTTTTCACTAGGTATGGTACCAGCGAGCTTATTTCAAGCAAGAAGCAAGTTTGTCATAGTTGTAAGTTTTGCAAGACTCAGAAAAATAGTGTTCGAAGGGCCCATGTTCTAAAAGTTGATAATTGTAGCATTACAGTTGGCATTGCAGACAATCCCGATCCACTTAGCATAAGGGTCATTACCCTACCAAGACTCAGCAAGCTTCAAACGATACCCTAAAGGCTCAACCACAGGTAGCAAAGCATCTGCAATTGGACTAGATATCTGACCAACCTCCTTCTTGTGAATCCAATTCCTCCCCGTGTCAATGTCATTGTCAACTTTCACCCCATTCTTGAATTTAGGAAGGGGCCCTTGGAGGTAATTATTATTGTTCAAGTTCATAACTTACAAACTTGGACGATCAATGAGGACTTGTGGAACGACACCAATAGAAGAGGCAAAATAATGTACTAATAGTGTAGTCTTCTTATCTCTAATTAAATTTAGGCTTAAATATATTTTTAGTCCCTTTAAATATTTGATTTTTTAAATTTGGTCAATCAAAAATTTTTCGTTTGGTTCTGGTTCCTTATTTTTCAGACATTACCAATATTAGTCCCTACCGTCAACTGAATACTATTAAGTGCTGATATGGCAACGTGAGATCTAATCAATAATAACACATGTCAAAATCTTATGTTACCACATCAACACTTAATAACATTCAATTGACGACAGGGATTAATATTGTTAACGTCTGAAAAATAAGAGACTAAAATTAAGCAAAAAATTTTTGAGGGACCAAATCCAAAAAATCAAATATCTAGATAGACTAAAAATATATTTAAGCCTTAAATCTAATATGATTAATTATTTTAATAATAAAATTTAAGAAATAAAAAGATATATGTATCCATTAGAAAAAGAAATTGGTAATTATATATATATGGCAGGGGTAGAGAGAGACCATTAGAGTTATTATATTTTGATATATTTATTTTATATATTTACATTGATGTTATTTTTTCTTTTATATATACAACTAGTGCGAAACCCGTGTAATGCATAGGGCCATTTTATTGTGCTGGTATATGAAATTATATATATGAAATATGAAATAAACTTTTAACAAAGATCAATAAAGTGAATAAAATTATCAAAATATATTTGTAAGAAATAATGAAATCTATTATTGAAACCAAATTTATAAGCAACTAACACTGATAACAAAGAATGATAAAAAAGAAAAAAATCTGCGCTCCTAACCCTTCATGCTCCCTCTTCTTTGAGTAAAAAATGACTGAAAATTCGTAATAAATAAAACAATGAAAGGTACTTAATGAATTCAATGTATCTATTATCTACTTTATTGTATAGAATAATTAAAATAATTCTTGATATATTATACCGTATTTAATTTTTTAATTGCCATTAGAATTATTTTTAAAAGTATTTTAATTAAAAATAATTATAAAAAATATAATCAAACCTGTGTAATGTATGGGTATTATATTTGGTTACATTAAAACTCACTATCATGCCATTGAAAAATTGCTTCTTGTTAATGGAAAATCTTCAAAGGATTTTGTTAGAATGTCTTTCCTAAATACAAGATTTATGGTCAATCCAATAATCTATTGTTAATAAATGAAGTAGATCTTTTTTTCTTTTTTTTTTTTGTCTCGATAGAATTACTGGCATCCCGGTCCTATTGTTAGGAACTCGATTAATCCGATCGGACCCGACGTAAGTCGCTGAAGCGAGTAGAGATCTCCCAATGAAAATTTTTTCCATTCTTAGCATTCAAATTTGAGACTTCTGATTAAGGGATTAAGTCATCTACCATCTTAATCAACCTATCATTGATACTAAACGAAGTATATTATAAAAGGAAGAAATAAGTAATGAAGATAATAGAGATTACCGAATATTAATAGATGAACAAAAATAGATATACGAATATGTTGTCAGGAGCATATTGAGTGAAGTTAGTAGGTTTTTTCTTTGTGAATAGCTTTGATGATACCCTGAAAACTTTCACATGGAAGGCATGGTCATGTTGCATTGCATTTAGAGACAAAATTTGTTTTGAATTTAGCATCCGGCAAAATTGCATTTCTTTTGTTATCTAGTAGAAGAATTGTATATTCTATTTTGCAAGATCACATTATTTTTATCTAGAGTATTAACTGACCCTAATCTATTTTGAACTATGTGTTATTTGTGTATATTTATGGCAATACACATTAATAATTTACAACTCTACTATAAAACAACGTTCACGGGTACCCTACTAGTTTAATACATTTGAATGGCTGGTTCACAAGACTAAGGTTTTATTTAATTATAGGAGTAGATAAGCCTGTAATCTTCTTGCAATATTTTTTTTTTTTTTCAAGATGTCAAACTCATGTCTTGATTGCACGAAGATAAATTTGTTACCTCCTATCGTAACTCTTTTTTTATTTATTAAAATTATTTTTAAATTTCTAAATAATTAATAAGATCTATTTATTATTTTGATTAATAATGTATATTATTATAATGTCTTTTGTAAAAAGAATAAATTATGCCTAAAGAAACTTATCTCCTTCAACTTCATTTATTTATTTATTTATTTTTTGATATACCTTCAACTTATATATATAATTATACTGTATTATGTTATACATACCTGTAACAATTCTTTTTTCTTGTGGCAAAAATTTAATAGATACTTTTATACATTTATTTATTTATTTACTAGTGTATTTGACCCGTACGTACAATGCACGGGTATATATAAATTATGTGAAATCTATATATAATATAATTTATTGTAATAATTTTGTTATTGAGATTTTATTTTATTGCATAAATTTAATGAAAAATTATAAATTTAAATTATAATATGATTATATAAATTAATTTAAAATATTATAAAATTAAAATTATGCAAATGAAATAATTATGTAAATAAAAAGTATAATTGTGAAATTTGTATTTAATAAATTATTTTAAATAGTATTTGCAGAAATTTATTTTATATAATAATTCCTTATTAAAAATATTATCTTTTCATAAAGATATGTACTTCTAATTTTTAAATAAGGATAGAACAAATAAAAAAAATTCCATCTCCCTATTATTAAAAATATAATTTGTTATATAAGAATATTTGTATCCAAATTTCGAGTGAGTATTAAACAAATAAAAAAAATAGATTCCTTTTCGTTCCTTTTCGTTATCATTCTTTTTTTACTGCCTTTTGGTAAAGTGACTTAAAAAGAAAAATCCAAATAAGCATTCTGTTTGACAATTCATTATTAAAGTGTAATTCACTTAATTAACGTTTTACTTCTAATTATTTAGATATGGATAAAACAGGTAAAAAAAAATTAATTGATTTTCTTCTATCCTTTCTCTAACCTCTAGTAAAGTAATTTAAGGAAACTATAACAAAATATTTCATATAACAACTTATTATTAAACATGTAATTCACTTATAAGAAATACACTTTCAATTTTTAAGTAAGGATTAAATAACTAAAACTGAATTTAGTTTTCCTTTCCTTCCAATAAAGTAATTTAAAAAAAAAGTATAAAACCATTCCATATAGGAATTACTTATTAAAAATGTAATTTATTATATAAAAATATATGCTTTAAATTTTTAAGTGAGGAACAAATAACTAAAAATGATTCATTTCTTTTCTATGTCTCTCTCCTTTATTCAATAAAACTTGTGATAAAATAATTTTAAAGAAAAAAGTTTGCAGAAATATTTATATAACCCATTATTGAAAATATAATTTTTTTATAAGAATATTACAAAACAATTTTTTTGCAGGAGTTGAACTCAAAATTTTAGTCTATTTCAATCACCCTCCATATACTACAGCCTTGTATTAAAGTAATTTTAAATTAAAAAATGTGAAATTTAGTTTCATGCAATAACTTATTAATAAAATAATTTGTTGTTATGAAATATGAATTATTAATTAGATAAAATTGTCAAAAATAATTTGTTTACTTAATGATTTTTAATTTAAGTTAATTTGAGAACTAATTAAATAGGATAAATTACGTCAATTTATGTTTAGATTATCATAATTCTAAAATGAATTTATCTCACATAACCATCTAAGCCAATAACCATCCAAAATGAGATTTAATATTTTATTAATTTTTTATTTTGGTTTGTAAACCTAATAAATAGATTCATGGTATTGGGCCTAATTACAGTATACCATCCAATTAAATGGACATGTACTTAATATCATTTAGTTTCCCAAAAAAAACACTTAATATCATTTAATTCCAATTGTATGTTTTTGTTTTAATTTTAAATTTATAATTTCCCAAATTAGAAAATTTTCTTTAATCGATTATAAAGAAAGGCAGTAGACGGCTGCCATATAGCAAAGATTTCCTATTTCTATGTCTCTACTTTATTATATGCATAGATAAATTTATTTTTTTGAATCATACTTTCGTCTAGTGTCAATATAGGAAGATTTTAGTCCAACGACAAGAAAATATCTGTACTTTATTCTCTTTTTATTAGCACGGTCTGGCTGCTTGCCTTTCCTGGCTCAAGCTGTTGTCGGTTGGAGTCATCCTTTTTTCTCTTAAATAAAATATTCTTTTAAAATTTTTCTTTGTTTTGTGGCATCTATTGGCGGCACAAATTAAAGCTGTACCTCAAATCGCAAGGTCCTTGTCCATTTTATTTTTTCCAAAAATATTTTTTGAATTATAATATGAATATAATATAAACACTGTATAATAATATAAATTTGGATAAATATTAAAGTTTACATATAATAAAATAAAATAAATATATTATATTATTTACATATAAAACAATATAAATTTAATTTATATATATTGTTAATATAATTTTTTTTTACAAATATATCTAATTATATATTACTATATTAGTAATAATATTTGATCTAATCATCTACTATTTTACAAATTTTATTAATATAAGCATTTAATTGGATATTAATATAATATTCTTTTATATTATTAATGTATCAAAATTAATATTAAAAAATGTTAAATTCCAATATTCAAATATCATAATTCTTTGCATAAATCCCAAATTAATTCCTGATAATATCATTAATAAATAAATTAATCCTTAATAAAAATAAATTAATCTCAAAATTTTTGATAATTATAAAAATTAGATATTTTAATCTCAAAAATAAATCCTCACAATTGTTGCTCTAATTTCCAATTTTAGTGTTATACTGTTGCTTATCATGCGACAACAAAGAACATGCAATAGAATGCAGAAGCAATGGTTCTTTTCTAGTTCTGGGTTGCAATTTCAATCATGCATTTTGCTGCATGTGCTTTCTGCCACATGAAGAACAATAATACAACACTAAAATAAAAAATTGGAGAAACAATTGTGAGAACATGCTTATAGGATTAAGATGTCTAATTTTTATAATTATTAAAAATTTTGAAATTAATTTATTTATATAAAAAAATAATCTATTTATTAATAATATTATCAAGGACTAATTTTGATGTTCACTCTAATTTTTTTTTTTTAAACTGTGTTGAATACAAAATAGATAAAACCTAATCTGGAGAGCGTGCTTGCCATGTGTCAGCAGTAAAACTTCAGTTACAAACTTTATGTATATTTCATCTTTCCTTAACAGTCATTCCTGTTAGACAGAATTGTCTTCGTCAAAATGTGTCAGCAACTTGCCTTCGGGCCATACCATAATTTCAATTTGCAAACATGATTCAGTCAATTCGTATCCTGCACCAATATTATATTGTTAATAATATTATTATATTATATTATTAATTAATATATTATTATGATTGCGTGTATTTTTCTCTCTCTGATTTTCTATAAATAAAGCTTATTGGACACCAACCTCTAAAGGCCTCTCCTTTTGGCTCTTACTTTTCTGGCTCTTCATTTGGGTTTGGGTCTCTGGTTCCTGATTAGTTCTGCGTTTTTATTCTCTTTTCTTTGTTCTTTGTTGGCTTCTTGCAAGCATAGTCAACAAAATCTCTCAGGAGCTGCAAGGATTCGGTGCTTGTTTTGTATAGATTCTGTTTCTGATTCAATCATTGATTTTCCCAACTGGGCCTTGTTGAACTTTGTCGGCGTTGTAAATTCTGTGTTGCCTGTATTTGAAAGTTGATTCCTTTTCACTTTTTGGATTCCGGGTATCAACTCTCTAGGGGATTTCTATTAGTCTCGTTTGTTGCTGGAATTGGGGTATTTTGATTTATAAGGTACTCAATTGAACTTAATTGCTCAAAAGCTTGTGTCTTTGTTTCAAGTTGAATACTTGGTGGGTTGTCAATATTGACAAGTTTCGTTTTTTTTTTTTTTTTTTTCTTTCTTTCTTTTCAGAGCTGAAGCTGCTTTAGAGTATCCAATCCAAAACCTTGAAATTGAAGCCTGAAGATGACGATTGTGAGCACTGCACCTAAGAGTGAGAGGAAGAAATCAAGAAAGAGCAAGGCTATTGTTAATGAGAATGCCCCCTTGTTGCCTAAGAGTCAGGGGAGTGATGCTGGGTTTGATGATTTCAATGGAGCTTCATTCTCTGGTGCCGTATTCAACTTGTCCACCACCATCATTGGTGCTGGGATCATGGCCTTGCCTGCAACCTTGAGGGAGCTGGGGATGGTGCCTGGCCTTGTTGTCATCATCTTCATGGCTCTGTTGACTGAGAAGTCAATTGAGCTCCTGATCAGGTTCACCAGGGCAGGGAAGTCTGTTTCTTATGGAGGCTTAATGGGGGATTCCTTTGGTAAATACGGGAGAGCTCTGGTGCAGATATGTGTCATAGTCAATAACATTGGTGTGCTGATTGTTTACATGATTATAATTGGTATGTATGACCATTCCTGAGTATAGGACCTACATTTATTTGATTGGATGTTAATTGTTGTTTCATAGAACATTATGATGTTGCTTGATCTATGTAGCTGATCCCACTTAGTGGGACTAGATTTGGTTGTTATTGTTGTTGTTGTTGTTGTTTTGGATGTTAACTTTTGTTATAGGTTTAGGTTTTACCCATCATTCATCAATCTTTGGAGGCAAGAGATCCAGGGTTGTCTAATTCAGTTTTGAATTGGTTATAATGCAGGTGATGTGCTCTCTGGAACATCTTCAAATGGAGATCATCATTCTGGTATCCTTGAAGGATGGTTTGGTGCGCACTGGTGGACTGGGAGGACGTTTGTTGTCCTGTTTACAACGCTGGCTATATTTGCTCCCCTGGCAAGCTTTAAGCGAATTGGTGAGTGTTGTTGTGTTGACTAATTTCTTTTGTTGAAATTCAAAAGATATATTGTTAGTTGTGTCATTTTAGCTTTAGGAAGATTGACTGAGAACACTGGAATACATTCTTAGACTGTGTTGCACAAGTGCTAGTTTTGACCACCCATGGTTGCATATAATTGATAATATGATATTACCACAAGGGTTGTTCTTTGTCACCAAATTACTCATCAAAATATTTGTTGGAAGTGTTACAGCCAAAATAAATTTGCATTAAGGCTTAAGATGAGGTGGATATCCCCATTAATTGGTTTTTAGTAGCTTTAATTCTCCGGTTACGTAGTTCGGTCATGTTTTCAAAATATCTATTAAGAAAAGGAAAAATAAAAAAGAGATCTATGGAGAACTGTATGTTTGTTGCCATATATTCTAATTATGAGTATAACACCTGGATGACACAACTTGGTAGACCGTGAACATGTGTTATAGTTTTAGGATATTAGATCTTACATTTCAGTTGCAGCTCGTTGAATTACTTAAGCATTAAATTTTTTTGTTCAAGTGATGTGATGGGCGAGGCCTTATTTTGGTCTATTTAGCTTTCATTGTTTAAAATGGATGAATGGAGGTTTTACATGTCTATTCTGTTGTTGCAGATTCATTGAGATTCACATCTGCCCTTTCAGTTGCACTAGCAGTTGTTTTTCTTGTAATTGCTGTTGGAATCTCAATTGTCAAGATTATTAGTGGAGGCATTGCAATGCCCAGACTCTTCCCAGTCGTTACTGATGTGGCATCATTCTTTAAACTGTTCACTGTAGTTCCTGTGTTTGTGACTGCCTATATCTGCCACTACAACGGTATGCAAATTATTCAAACCTTTTTGTTAAGCATATTTCCTTTGTTAGGCTTGTTTTGATGTTTCTATGCGGAATGGACTTATTTAACTGTATCTATATGTTAGTTATTAATTATATGTAAATGTAGTTAAGTCAATCTGACACGTGACAACTCCTTCCATATGCCTTGCCCTTTTTCATGCCTGACAAATTTAAAAGGAAACTATAAAAGAAGTTGTTGATAAGCCAAACAGAGCGACCCTAAAATTTCTTCATCCGAATAGTCATATCCTTTATTTTAGGATAACATCATTATGAATGAAAGTGCAGCTTTTGTGTCCTATACTATCCTATGCTGGGTTGCTTAATTGGTACTAGAAGTTTCAAAACCCAAGTATTGCTATACTGTAAACGCTGGTAGTTGTTCCAAAAGTTTCAATTATGTTAACATGATATCTATCTGGATCTACCTGTTTGCAATATGGATATAGAGTCTGAATGTTGCATTGTGTGAATTTAATTTGACTGATCTGTGAACACTTTTTTTCCTGCAGTTCACAGCATAGATAATGAACTCGAGGACTCCTCACAGATGCAAGGGGTTGTACGTACTGCCCTTGGTCTCTGCTCTTCTGTGTACTTAATGATAAGCTTCTTTGGGTTTCTCCTATTTGGAGAAGGAACTCTTGACGACGTGCTTGCCAATTTCGATACTGATCTTGGAATTCCTTTTGGTTCTGTGCTCAACGATGCTGTTCGTTTAAGCTATGCTGCACACCTCATGCTTGTGTTTCCAGTTGTCTTCTATCCATTGCGGCTCAATATAGATGGTCTCCTCTTCTCTTCAAGAAGGCCCTTGGTTCTGGATAACGTCAGATTTGCATCACTCACTGTTGCCCTTATTGGTGTGATCTTCCTTGGTGCAAATTTCATACCTAGCATTTGGGATGCTTTCCAGTTCACTGGTGCAACTGCTGCAGTTTGTCTAGGATTCATATTTCCAGCTGCCATCACCCTTAGGTGAGTTTGGTCACTTGAATTCAGTAATGGATTTGGTTTTCCAAAATGGTTCTTCTTTTGTCCTTAGATCAAAAGTAAAAACTAAGCGTCTTAATGGCTGATATACGTATTTGATTAATTAATGGTTGAGTATTGCTCATTATTTGATAGAGAGGAAACAATTAGCCAGGGTATACAACATTAGCATATTTTATAACTAAAATTGAATCTTTTCACATTAGGTGGAGAGTCAGCTATATAAATCAAATGACACTATTGGGTCCTATCATAAATCTCAAGGTTACACATAATATCGTACAAAGAAGTTATATCGAATTGGTCAAAGCTCCCAAAAGAAGTGCGAACGTTATCTGGGATTTTTGAGATGTTTTCTATCCACTAATGTCATAATGCTGTATAGTTAGTTGTCTTTTTGTTTATGCTTTTGCGGCTAATCTGTTAACTTATCTTCTACCATTTTTTGACCATGCAGGAACCGGTACAACATAGCAACTAAAACAGATAAGATTCTATCTGTCCTTATGATAGTCCTGGCAGTCTTCTCAAACGTTGTGGCTATATACAGTGATACCTACGCTTTGATCAAGCAGAACAAAACTTCGCGCGAGTGATCTCTCTCGCAACTTCTGCTGAAGCCTGCAGTACAGTTATGGCTGTGCTTTCAGATGAAAAGAACTGAAGTGGCAGGGTTATTGGTCAGTTAGAAAATCAGGGTTTTCTGAGAGGGTCTGGTGGGGTTGGTTGGTTTGAATAAAAGGAGAAGCTACCCTGTGTACAAATTTGCTTCAGGAGTATAGAGGCATGCAACATGCATTCGGCCTCTTTTGTAATGTGCTATTTGCTGTTGTAAACTTTTAGCAGTCCAGGTTCTTGTTGAATATTCCCCTTTCTTTCCCTGATTTGTTCTCCCTCATAATTGTAATAAGTTTTTGTTGGCATTTGCATGTTTTATATTGGTTGAAGGTCTTAAGGACGCCCTATGAATTATTAAAGATGGGTGTGATTTTGGAATTGAATAAAACACTAAAAAAGAAACAAAGAAAAAAAGAAGCTATCTTCTTTTCTCTTTTTTCTTTTTTCTTTTTTCCTTTTTATGAAAGGCATTGATTTGTAGGCTTGGAATTGTGTTAGTAGTTTGCAATTGTATTCTCATTTCCCATGAAAATATAATTATTTAGTAAATATTGTGATAACTTTGCATGATAGTGACTATTTTGAAGAACTTGTTGGTAGCTATTATGCAATTTTTTTATTTTCGTTGATGAAGTTATGAATATGCTCATAATAATTTCTGTACGTTGAAACTCATAAATCACTAGTATAAAGTTCGTCTCTAGGCATACTTGAAAGAACGCATTTTCTGTCTGAACACGGAAAGAAAAATAACCCCCACGTGAAAGCAGAGCTCGAGATCCTGGCGGAGCAATAATTGCAACATTCTGCTTTGAAGATCAACGTTTCTGAAGATCAATTACTCCTATGACTATAAATTTCAACAATTGTTTTTATTCAAATAGGCGGTTTTACATTACTCTTATGAATTGCAAAATTTAGTTTTTCAAATAGGCAGTTTCAAAATAAATATTTGAAATTCCTAGGGATTTTCAATTGCGATTTGAAAAAATAACTAAATTTTGAAGATCAATTATTTAGACTATGGTTTACATAAAATCGTATTTCATAGAAATGTTTCAGAACAAGGTTTCTGAAAAACACTTGATTATTATTATTATTTTGGTACGGAAAGCATTTGATTATTAAGAAGAGAAATGTGATAATTCTTAACTTTTCTTTTGTTCACTTTTTGGTAGACTTAATTTCTTGTTTGTTACAAAAAAAAATGGGCTAACTGTTGACCCGATAAATGAAAAACTTGGCCCAAGGAAAGCTCATTCTTTCAAAACAAGGTCTATTATTTTTATTTATTTTTAATTTTGAAGGTAAAAAGTTTAGACTAGGGTTTACATAAAATAGTATTTTATAAATATGTTTCAGAATAAGGTTTCTGAAAAACAGTTTATTGTTAAGAGGTGAAATCACTGAAATATGATAATTCTTAATTTCTTGTTTGTTATTAAAAGATGGGCTAACTGTCATGGTGGTTAATATTCGTTTTCTAAATTCTAATTTTCAAGTTTATAAAAGATCATTCTTCGAAAACAATGTAGAATTGGAATTTCGTACGTTTGCACAGGGAAAATGTTGAATGGTACAAATTAAAAAAATAATTTTCACGAAAAGTACTAAAAGTAAATTGATGTCTTGCAAATTTTGGATTCTGACAAAATAAGTAAAAAATATAGTTGTAGTAAAGTTAATAGAACTAATAGTTTGTTTGAATGGGAAAAGAAAATAAGAGAAAAGAAAATTAAAAAAATAAAGAGAAAAATTACCTTTCTTTTCTATCATTTTAGTTTTGGAGAAAAGTGAGAAACCAAAAAACGTGATTTTATATAAACTCTTTTATACCCTTCTTGTAATTTAGTAGAGCAAAATTATTTATTAATTTTTATTTTATAGTTTTGACTCACTTTTTATAAGTTAAAGTATATACATAAATAAAATAATTATTTGTAATAAAAATTAAAACGTGTGTTATTATCACTGTTATAAAAGATGTGATTGGCTGTGACTGATAAAAATCTTATTGTAAGTTATTGCTCGTGTGAGGGATCTTCTTAATCGCGACTGGGTTGTCCATTTGGTTCATATTTGCTGCAAGGCTAACAGTGCAGCAGATCATCTTATTTTTCTTGGACATTCTTTATTGGGGGTTCGCTCCTTGATGACTACCCCTTCGTCCTCGGGTTCTTTTTTGCGTGAAGATGTTATGAGCGTGGCTCTGCCACGAGATTTTTATGTTGCTTGAGTTGTTTTATGTTTTTTCTGGGGCGTGAAGCTCCTTTATCTCACCCCAAAAAAAAAAAAAACAAACGTGTGGCGTGTGGAGCTATAAGAAACGGGGGTAAATTTGGTAAACGATATAGAAAGGCATTCCTGGGCCCTTTTCTTCCCGTGGGCGGCGAGAAATTGTTATAGTGGGGTCTACAGAGATTTTTTTATCCTCTTCCTTGTTTTTACTGCTGTTCTATACCAGATAAAATTCCAAAATTCGTCTATTTTCTTTTTGTTTTTCTTTTTTTTATTAATTCAAGCAATAAATAAAAGTGAATAAATATACCTTAAATAAAATTATTAAAATTAATTTTATTATAAATATAGTTAAATATGAGATTTTTTATAATAAAAATTAAATATAAAATATTAAATATTAAATTTATATTCATACAATAATTTTTTTATTTTATATATCGCAGTATCATAATATAATACCACCTCAAAATCAGAATTTTCTTCTTGTAAAATAATAATAACAATACTGTAGTAAGAAGGGACAAATAGATGCCACGAGAATGATCGAGATCAAGACATCAATCTCATCCACGTCACTTCTCCTTCCTTTAGCATCCCTCAAAGGCCGAACTCGGAATTTCAAGCACCAAGCCTTTAATTTCCCCTTTCATCTCTCCTCCATTATTCTCCACACTCACATACACGCACAGACACACACACACACGCACACACACAAAGCTCAATGTCTTCTTCTTCGCTGAAACCCAAAGCATGCTCATCGTACACAAAATACGAGATCAGGAAGAGAGACCCAGATCCCAAATCATGCGCGCTTTTGGTGATAGACATGCAGAACTACTTCTCCTCAATGGCCGACCCGATACTCCCGAACCTCAACACCACCATCAATCTCTGCAGGGAAGCATCCATGCCGGTGATCTTCACGCGCCACTGCCACAAGTCGCCCTCCGACCACGGCATGCTGGAAGAGTGGTGGTTCGGCGACCTCATCTTCGACGGCACTCCCGAAGCTGAGCTCATGCCCTCGCTCCGCCGCAACCCCGGTAAGATTAACCTATGATATAATATGATATGATATGAATCCGCTAATACTTTGAAATTGGTGAAATAATTGTAGTATTGTACCTGTATGTTTGATTGCTTGTTTGAATTTTTGTTTTAGAGTATATCTGGTACGGAATCATACTTAAACATACCTTAGAATTCTAAAATCATAGTTGAGGAGAAGTTGAAGAGAGAAATTTTTGCTTACACGATTGAAATCTTCTCAACCGAAATCTAAATATACTATCAGTAGAATAATTTTGCATTAATTCATATTTTTCAAATCTGATGTGTAACCTTTGAAAATTAAGTTTTGTTGATTAACAAAATTGTTTAAAACTAGTTTTTATTTAAGCTAATTTTAAGTTAGAACTAATTCTAAAAAACTACATTTTAAGTTAGTGTTTTATTCTAATTAGCTTTTCTGTTTCTATATTATTATCTTATTCTCTTGCAATAGCTTAAAAAAAAATTAATTTTTAATCAAATATTATTTATCAACATTGCATTGACTTAGGAAGTTTGATATTTATTCTCATATCGTACAAACTCGACACGAGTAAAATTAGTTATAATGGGGTGAAATACATGCACAAAAATAGTAATCATATAGTTTTTGTAGACCAAATTTCAACCTTGTTTAACGAAAATATTGCATTTTAAATTTTATTACGGACATATGGGGAAGGTTAGAGATAATCCTCTGCAATGTGGGGAGGAAAATAATGTTACACATTTTGCCGTTGAATAGGTAGGAATGTGGGTGAATTAAAAATTATTATGACACAAAATTCTACCTCATGGGGGTCGAAATTTGGGAGGAAAAAAGTGTGAGATTTCGCCTTTCGGATGTAGGAATTTGAAAAAAAAAATTGTTTTGATATTATTATTATTGCATATTTTAATAGTTTTATTATTAAAAATATAAAGAAATGTGTCATATTTATGGCTGACGAGTTGTTTGTCATTTTTGTTCTTCAAATCATATCATTTGAGTAGTTAAATGTTGTATTTTGTTAAAGCATAAATATCAGCATTTCGAAGAGAGTAGTGAGAATTAGATATAGGTGTTCGATTTCGAATTTTAATGACAAAATACAATTTCGACTAGTTAAAATAAGCAGCAACAATGAGATGTAAATAATAATCAGGACGTATAAGCAGTATCTGCAGCACATTATTGCCGTTAAACTGTACGTCAATTTCAAAGAAATTGTTGTTGAAGCTGGTCGAGCAAATATGCATCACAACGAAAATGTTCGAAGTGCATATTCTGTTGGGCGACACGAAGACATTGTTCCCAATTTATATCTAGTGAGTCATATTTACATATAGTGGTTGAATTTACATACACTAAAAGTTGTGGTCTCATAATTTGATATAGAATACTAAGTATTTAATAATATGATATGCACATTTATGGCAATTATCATGATAAATAATAGGTCAGGTTGATAATTACCTAGAGGTAATTATTAGTTATTAAGGAGTATTTAATATTCTTTGTTTATAATTATTTAAAGATAAAAAATTAGTTTATAGATTTTGAATCAATATTTTTTCAATGTGATAATTATCCAATTATTTCAATAAATCATTTTGAATTAAATTCAAAATAATAAAATTCAATACAAATTACAAAGCTAACATAAGAGACATTACATAATAATTGGCATGTGCTAAACTGAAATGTATATAATAATAGAAATAATAGAAATAATTAATTATACATTAAACTATATGAAAAAGAAAAAAAATATACAAAAAATAAACAGCTTAGGCCTTTTGTTCTGTTTCTTTTTTTATTAACGAAGGGGACTATATATGGGGGGCTCTAACAATCTCTCGTAAAATACCTGGAAACTTAAATCCCCTTTCTTCTTCCTCCACCACCATCACTCATCTTATCCCTTTCACCTACTGTTGTTGCCAGCCCACTTGGAGTGGATAAATGGCCATAACTCCACAACTAGAGTTTATAATCTTCTACTTGATTTCAATCAAAATTTTAATTTATAGGTGCAATTGTAGTTGCAGCTCGAGAATTTGAAGTGGTGTCTGTAGTAATTCATCCATCATCGGGATGTACACATTCCCGGTTAGTGCCTAACCCATTGGTGGTCCCTTGGTTGGTGCACAAAGGTGTCTGCTAGAACGTTTAGATCAACATGTAGAGGATGAGGACGAGGACATGGACGATTGAGTTCATTAGCACATATATAGTTCGAAAGTTATTTAAATTTGATATGCTATCACTACTCAATGAATTTACTGGCATACGCCTTGGCTGTAATAGTTGCATCCAATTAGGACCAACATCGGCATGGAATGCCGCAGAATCAACGGATATTTTTGGGTGACGATTGCCATACGGGATGATTGCTGGAAGGGCGGCGATGGCGTGCGAAAATGATACTGGGGCGGCATATGGCTATAATATCATGGATCTTATAGGTGAAATTCTGCAGACAACCATAACATGACACGAGCCGCAGCAGTAGCCGCATGCTGCTAATACCAGTGCCAATATTGAGGGAAAAATGTGTAATTAACAATGGGATCCCCATTTAACGCATTCTCAGATCAGCTATGCATATTAGTCCAATGTTGATGCGCCTATATCCAGTTTTAGTTTGTCTTTTCTCTCAAATTCTGATTATGAGATTCCCTTAAATTGATGGCTTGGGCTAACTAAGCTGATAAATGCCAAATTGACAAGTCAAGCGGTTGCTCGGGTGCCACTTAACCTTCTCAAAACACCCAAGTGTAGTGACGGCAGAGCACACAGCGTGATCATCTTTTACATATGGTAGAATGTATGAAATAATAGCAGAAATCTTATAGGGACGTCATAAAAATTGCAACTGCATTATAAAATAATGAAGATATATTATTGTAGTATTCTATTCGCTACTTTATTCTGCAAGATAGCACAATCTAAAATCCCTGTATACTAGTGACAGTGGTATATTAAATCTCCATGGGTATTCAGCGCCAACCCATCTGTGTAATGTTATATTAATTAGATATAAATATGATAATAATAAAATATTATTGTTTAAATACTAACCAATATAATTATTTTATGTTAACAAATGATTGATTTAAATAAGTTTACTGCATGAAAAATAAAAATTGATAACAATAAATAAATCATTTTGAATTAAATTGAGAAGTTTATTGCATATAAAAATAAAACTTTCAATAAACCTAAAAATTTAAGCTAAATTATTTAATTTACAATTGCTATTTTTAATACTAAAAATTTTGTATCAAAGTATATAAATCACAATTCACATAAAAATGAAAAATATAATAGTATTAATTATTTTTTATTAGGCTATTATTTTAATTAATAAATAATTGAGGTAAATGAGTTTACCTCGCATATGGGGGACATTGAATTGACCTATACACCAGACATAAAAATAGGAGTCGATGCCATGTTCATGAATGTAGCATTGTAATAAGGCCGCTTCTGACCTCCTTTGTATCTTACTGTGAAGCACAACATAAATCTCTTTATAGTATAGTGAGGCATGTTGAATCCCAGCGGTACTGGCCGTTTATTGTAAAAATAGCGAAAGATACTTTCCATTGATGGTTGATGATATCTTATTTGGTATTATTTTATTGTCCAACAAGTGCAACTTGGAAACACGAGCGTTGAATTAAGAGTCTCCAACCAAGACATCTTGATCACGTAACCAACAAAATCATGGATTTTAGGTCGTCCGCCAAACCATACTTTACACATATGTTGAAGCAATAAGATATTTAAATTGGTGGTTCTAGTAACAATCAGTCCATTGATGGGTAGCCCAAAGTGGAGTGCAACGTCTTCTAGAGTCACGGTACATTCGTTACAAAGAAAATGGAACGTGTGACACTCTGGTCTCTATTGTTCCACCAGTGCATTAATTACATTTGGAAGTAGATGAAATTTTTTGATACTAGCAACCCCATTGAGTCTTGCCCTTTATAAGTACTCTTTTATCTAATGATGCGGTGGCTTCATGTTCCTATATTACATGCATATTTGTTTACTATTCTATTACATTATTATAAAATAATAAATTAGGTAAATTTATTAGAAAAATAGATATAATTAAATTCAAAAATTTATTTAGTAAATAAGAATACCTCTTGTAATAATCAAATTTTGAATAAATTAAAATTAATTTTTATAAGTTCAGCACATATTTCTATGAATTTATAAATAAAAATGTTAATTTATTATAGCTGTTTTGTTATAATATGTTACACTAAAAGATTATAAATTATTATATATATTAAATGATAAACAAATCATTTTTACCTCAAAAAAATAAATAATCCAGTATTATTACTTCTATTTTTAAACTTTTTGTCAAATTAAAAATCTAATAAAATAAGTATCACAAAAATAATCATTGATTTATTAATTTAATTAACAAATTAATTTATTTAATTTAATTAGTATCATTACCACTATTAATTTAATTAACAAATTAGTTTATTTTTCTATTCAATATTATCAATTTTTAAATTTTATTCATAGTGAACTTATTTAACACAATTATTTAGATTTAAATGTAAATTTTGTTGAATTTTTTTAATACAATAATTATCTAAATAATGTAATACTGATTATGAAAAAATATTGAACAAAAGTGAATACCAATAAAGATGAATTAATATATTATAAAATAAATAGTTTTATATTTTAAAATAATTAACATGCTAAAATTAATTTTAAATATAATATCAATACAAATTTTCAAACATAATAATTTTCATTTATACCATTTTAAAATTAAATGTCATTTTAATTTAAATATTTAAATTTTAAACATATATTCGAGATTACTTTCATGTTATGATTATTTCTTACAATAATAATAATAATAGTAGTAGTAGAAAAAATTAAATTAAATTGAAAAAAATTAAAAATAATTACTCAAGAATATTATCCATAGAAAAATAAATAATTTTTTTTAAAAAATATAGCCAGTCTCATAGTGAAAAATATACAACTTTGACATAATATAATTGATTAATGTAAGATCCTAACATGTTAAAACTAATTTTAAACATAATATCACTACAAAATTCCGAACATAACAAACATAATTTCTGAAAACAAATGTACTACATCATGAACTTGCATTGCAATATGACCGCTTGAATCTATTGTTGAATTATGTCGTTGATTATATTGACTCATTTTTACAGTCTCATTTTTTTTTTGTTGATTATACACTAAACTAAATCACACACTCAAAATATTTCTTCTCACTCCAGTAGCATCTTCAAAACCGAAACTCCTTTCTTCAGAAACTCGCAGTCTTTTATTTAAGCATTCCAAAAATACAACTCCTTTTCAGCAATTGTAACAATACGCATTACCAATAGTCCCTCTGTTTATAAAGCTTCGAGTTCGACCAATAATGATGATCAAGACTTCTTCACTGTGCTTGTTATACAAATTTCGCGATATTGCATGCAGAAAAGGATAGACAATGAGATAGATTTCTTCACTGTGTTTGTGCATGGTTATTGTTACAAATTCTAGTCTGCAAAAGTTGCATGGTTACTATTTTTGTGCTTGCATTTGCCCTCGTTGCAAGTCAAAATCTGTGGGGTTGCAGCCTTTTGGAGGCTTTTGCAGCAAGTTTTTTGGGCTGAAATGATGTGCTGGTTGAGTGTTTTTGTTGTATTAGGTTCCACTTTACTTTAAGTAAATTTCATTAAAAAATTAATAAAAAATAAGCCCTACTTAATGTAGGGGAAATATGTTCAATCTCCCACACTTCCATATTTCTGTGAATTATCTCATATTATCATATTTTTAACCTATAATTCTTATAAAAAAAAAAATAATCATCTCTGTCCCATTGTCCATGGTTTTTCACATGCATCATGTCGAAATTTGTAATGCATGCACAGTAAAGGAATCTTGATCATTGTTATTGGTTGGATTCGGAGCTCTATAAATGGAAGGGGTGTTAGCAATGTGTACGATTATAATTGTTGAAACGAGTTGTATTTTTGAAGTGCTTAAAGAGGAGATTGAGTTTTTAGAGAAATGAGTTTTAGCTTTGAGGGTGTGAAGAAAAATTTTGAGAGTGTGGTCTGATTTAGTGTATAATCAACAAGGAAAGAGCGAGACTGTAAAAATGAGTCGATGCAATCAACGACATAATTTAACAATGGATTCAAGCGATCATATTGCAGTGCGAGTTCTTGATGCAATATATTTATTTTTAGAAATTATGTTTGTTATGCTTGGAATTTTGTAGTGATATAGTGTTTAAAATTGGCTTTAACATGTTAGAATCTTATGTTAATTAATTATATTATGTCAAAAAATTGTATATTTTTCATCGTAAGACGGGCAATTTTTTTAAAAAAAGGCTATTTATTTTTCTAAGGGTAGTGTTTATACCAAAGACCCAGGAGGAATTAGTGGAAGAGGATTACGGGGGTGAGAAGTACGGAGGAGGCGAGCTCCAATACTTGCAAATGATATGCAGATGCAAAATATGATTTACAGAAAATGAAATAGAGAAGCTAGAGTGCGGTAGTCCGTCGACTAGCGAGGGAGAGAGATCAACAGATATAAATAAATATATATATTTTATTAAAAATAGGAAAGCTTACAATTAGGAATATTAGGTATTCTAAAAATTCTCCTATTCTAAAAGGATTCTAAAAGGATGGCTTACAATTGAGACGACCAGTTGTTATATAGACACAAGTTTGGATTGTTACAATAATACAGGTTACATGATCGGACTAATGTCTACAGTATAGGTTACATAATCGAAATTATTATAACAGTAGAAAGTTTTGTTGTGACATCTAAAGTGACTAAAGGTGACAGTGGTATCTTGCTTTGTCTTTAAAATTAGATTCCTTTGGTTGGCCACTGAAAAAAAGGAGATTCCTTCTGACTAGGTCAAGTTGTCAAATGTGCCAAATCAACAGTTTTCGTCCAGATTGACTCCAAAACAGTCATCTTCATTTTGATAGAACTTTGATGATTCTGTAGAAGAAAAAGAAGACTCTGGTAGTGGCTGTTTGGATGAAGATTTAGCTTCATCGTCTTGAACCAATTTTAGGATATTCTGCAAATTTTTTGCAAAAGATTCTTTGTTGGTTGATGCTCCTAAAGGGGACAATTTTGGACCTTTGATTCAAGAACTTACAAGACTTCGGATTAAAGGCTGAGAAATGTTTGGGATTTTTCTTGAATCATTCTTTGACATTGCTAGGATTGGCTCGAGAAGCATCAGATTCAGCCCACCATTTGACAAATGTTTGCCTTTGAAGATATGGCAATAAGTTTGAATTTTCATATTTGCCCAGTACATATTGCAGGGAAAAAATCCAAGCTAACAAAAATTTTGAATGAAAATGAAGATCCACTGGAAAATGATCTCCTGATAAATTAATTATTTTTTAAAATATTTATAATCCTTCTAAAGCTTCAATTGGAAGGATTTGATTAATTGGTCTAAAGAAATTTCACCACTGATGAAACTAATGGGGGAATTTGTATAAAACACTTCTTTTAAAATAAATTAACCACCAATGGCGAAATGTTTTATTTTTGGAGTCAAAAAATATTGGTTCATGCTCGAATATAATTTTAATAATTTTATCCAATTGGATCAAAATTTTGGGAAAATTTTTTAATATTATTTGGATTTTTTCCAAATTTAAAAGGTGATAGGACTTTGAAGATTTGGAAAGTTGAATGGATTGCGTTTGGAAGACTGGCTTTGTCCTTGTAGTGTTTGATAAACATAGTTTGAATCTATTTGAATAAATTCGTAGTATCTCTGCATTTTGTTTGGAGCCAAAGGTCTTAAATGAAAATTTTTGGAGGGGATTTGGATTTTTGGCCCAGCATTCTGGTTTAAGTTGAATAACTGGTATAAATTTTTTTTGGCCAGATATTGGATGTGTCATGTTTCGATTTGAGTTGGTTGACTTGATTTTTTGGCTACTTTTCTTTTCTGATACTATACTAGGAGTTGTGTATCAGGATTATTTTTTGTAATCTATTAACTCAAATTTTGAATCATTAAGGCTAAGGATTGTTCTTTGTTTTCGTCAAAGGCAATATTGGCCCATGATGTTTTTGGAAAATTGGTTAGACCTTGGTCTTGGAGGGCTAACATGGTTTAGATTGGGAAGACAAAATCTTCCTTAATTTTTTTTTTTTTTGTGTCTATGAGGTTTGCTGGGTAGATGACCCAAATTGTTTGGGTTACTAAATGGAAGACCCAGATTGAGTGGATGACTCCTTTTTGTTTGCTTTTGTTAGTCCTGCCACAATTAACATTTTCTCTTTATCTTTTGTTTTTTCCCCTTTGGATGAGGATACTGTAGATTTCGGCATTAAGTCGTTATTATTTTTCCTGTAAATATTAAAAGGAGTTTGAAGTGCCTTTGATATATTTAATTTCAAAGTCAAAAACACTTAAAATAGTTTGCTATCTTACAAAAATCTGTTTTGATGCAAGGTTTTTAACATCCTTTTGCAAAATATTTTTTTGCATATTTACAATCAACTCGTATAAAAATTTTTTGATTAAGTAAATCTGATTGAAATTTTGAAATAGAAAGAACAATTCTAGAATTTTTGCTGCAAGGAATCAGGGGCAATAGTTTTAAGAAAAATTCATTGATTTTATTCAAAAATTCTTCTTGAGAAGAAATTGCTTTAGGATGAATATTAGCACCCTTGCTCAACCGAACTCTGAAATCAATTACTTGGAGGAATCCGAAAGTAATAAAGTCAATCAAGTTGCCTCCTAAAATTAAAGAAAACCTTCCAAATTTTATTATCAACGCGCTACCTCTCAAGACGTATTACTTGAAGAGAAATCTTTAGGTCTTAAGTCGTTCAGCGCAAACATCATCTGTGAATGGAACATAGATGGTCAAATTAAATACCAAATCATGAGCACTTTGCAGCACATCACTATGCTTTCAACGGCTTATTCAACAACTCACAATTGTTTTGAAAAAATAATTGTTAAAATTCTGGTTGCAGGATTTTCTGGACAACTCAAAGGTTGGTAGGATAATTATCTCTGAAAAGTCTAAAATCCTTTATGCCATCAAAACTGAAATAAATGAAACTCCAATCACCAGTATTGGGGAGCTTATCTCTGACGTTGTAAATACTCTAATTTTCACTATTGCACAACATTTCATTGGTGATTCAACTCTTTGGAAAAATAGGTTTGCTAAACTTCTTTCCAATCTCAAATGTAAAATTTTGGCCAATTTTTGTTGGTATAAGGATACGTTCGTTACAAGAGTTTTTATCAGAGAAGATAGTCAACAACCTTTCTGAAAAGAAAAGTTCTTGATTGGACTTCCAAAATCATTAGGTGATAAGGTTAGGGATAAAATCCATAGCCAATCTCCTAATGGTAACATTCATTATGAGCAATTAAATTATGGTCAATTAATTGCTTATATCCAAAAAGTCGCCTTGAAAATCTGCCAAGACGATAAAATTCAAAACCAACTTGAGAAAGCTTCCTCCAAACCAGTCACTGTTCAGGAACTTCAAAATGAGGTTCAAAATCTCAAATCTGAAGTGAGAGAACTTAAACAACACAAGACTCTTCAAGATACTGTCATGGACTTGATAAGTCTAGAAGATGATTCCAATTCTGTTGATAGCAATCCTCAAAATCTTGACAAAAATGATGATAATTTTTTTGGATTAATTAATATGTTAAAAATTCAAAAATTTTACATCAATATTAAAATTAAAATTAAAGACTTTGTTCTTGAAGCTGTTGGATTGTTTGATACTGGTGCAGATTCTAATTGCATTTAGAGAGGATTTATTCCAACCAAATATTTTGAGAAAATTTTTGAACAATTTAGCATTGCTAGTGATTGAAAACTCAAAATTAATTTCAAACTTTCTGAAGTAGTATTGAAAATCAAAATTTCAGAATTAAAACTTCATTTTTACTTGTAAAGATCTTAATAATTTGGTGAATTTAGAAACACCCTTTACTAGAGCTCTTTTCGCTTTAAACATCACTAATGATGGTATTTTTACGGAATACTTAGGTGAAACAATCAATTTTCCATTTTTAAGAAAATCGATTTCAAAAACTCTTAATTTAATTCAAATTAAACAAAATCAGATCGATTTTTTAAAAGAAGAAATCTCTTTTAAAAATATTGAATCGCATCTTTTCAAACTAGATGTTCAAAAGAGGATCTAAAATCTTTTTGAACATACTCAAACTACTATTTATTCTGATCTTCCTATTGCCTTTTGACAAAGAAAAAAACATGTTGTCAATCTTCCTTATGAAAAGAGTTTTCATAAACTACAAATTCCAACAAGAGCTAAGCCTATATAGATGAACAACGAATACCTTGTTTACTGTAAAAAAGAAATTAGTGATCTCCTTGCTAAAGGCCTAATTCGCACAAGCAAAAGCCCTTGGTTGTGTTCTGCCTTTTATGTTAATAAGCAAGCAGAAATCGAACGAGGAACTCCAAGGCTTGTCATCAATTATGAGCCTCTAAACAAAGTTCTTTAGTGGATACGTGACCCGATCCCAAACAAAAAAGATCTCTTAAACCACTTTTATTCAGCAAAAATATTTTCAAAATTTGATATGAAGTCTGATTGTTGGCAAATTCAAATTCAAGAAAGTGATCGTTACAAAACGGCTTTCGTTGTAACATCCCGATTTCCGAGTTCGGCTTCGCCCTCAGGACTGATTCATTCCGACTTCCGACTTAGTCTTTGAAACACAGATAAGAGTATTTTTCCGATTTCCGAGTTCATGTTTGCCCGATTCTCGACTTCATACCTTTCACGACTTCCGACCTCGTATGGATTATTTCCAACGATTTCCGAGTTTAACCTTCAAGTCCAAACACATGAACGTAATTCCATGAGATCCGACTTCGTGCCTCAAGGCAAGTATATCCGGTTTCCGAAGTGACCAACACCATACAAAGATATGAATTCGACTCCGAGCTTTAAGAGCTTGTCTTTGGAGATGTCACTCGCGTTCCCCAGTTCCGACCTTAGTGTTGAACTCTATTGGTGTGGACACGAGTTCGGACCCTTGAGTAAACCTTGATCACACGAGTTAGATTTTATATCGAGCATTGGCATTCAGAGTTTATTCCGAGATTATAGGATTGCCGCTACATGAGTTCCGACCTCCGACATAAGATAACAAGCTTCAAAAGCAAGCACGTGGCTTCCGAGTTTGAATTGGGAATTCCGAAATTTTGTGATTGTGATCTTTCGACTTCCGGAATCCGACATTGATACAAGATTTCCTCAAGACACAAACAAGCTGGTACGAGTTCCGATATTAGGCTTCATCTCCCAGCTCAAGTAAAAACGACCAGAGTTCCAACCTCAAGTATAATAAGGATGAGTTCCGACTTCATATACATGAGGTTCACGAGTTACGACTTTATAGCTCCTACGAGTTCCGATTTCGTTTCCAGAATATGCTAGAAACTACCACACAAAGGGCAACGTGGAGAGCAAGGTTGGCTGAAACTTGGCCTTATGTTTATAGGCCAATCACAACCTTCCAAGTTAACCTCCACTCATGCCTATATAACACATCCTTCCTCCTTTGATTCAGACAATAATTCACGTTGTTTTCCTCATCTCCTTCGGCTCTCTTTCTCTCTTGCTCACACATCCAAAACTCAAGCTAAGTTCCAGCCTTGTTCATCCAAACTCCAAGTTTCAGCACTTAGCCAAATCTTGCTCCAAAGAGGTAGGATTCTGCTCCATTCTTGAATTTCTCACACTATGATTGCATGAGATTTGTGCTATTCTTTATGTGTTTGATGAGCTATTGGATGCATTGGATGAAATTGTGATTGAATTAATAGAAGACTTTGAGTCAAAATTATGATTAGAAGGAGGAGACTAGAAGGAATGAAGAAGTGAGATGCTGTCTTGGTGAGGAAGTCCACGGCAGTCCGTACGGCGGAGTGTACGGCGCCGCCTACAATCGGTCAAATCCGATGAAACCATTTTTAGATAAAGGTAGACATTCAGGGCTTTCCATAGATATATCATATAAGGTTATTGGATTAGTATTGAGGGAGATACGAATTTTTGAAGTTTGACCTAGGGTTCAGGATCTTCATCCGAGCAGGGTGACTTGAGGAGGGTATAACTCACCCTATACAACTCCAAATCGAATGAAACTAAGTTTTGTAGAAAGCTTACACACAGAGGAACACCCCAATATAAGATTCCGAGTTTGTTATGGTCCCAATTGTTCCCAGTGATTCGAGGAAGTTGTCCTATGTCTAATTCAGACCAACACAGGATAGTTCAGGAATGTCGACTTTCAGGACTTATATCTCGTGATATACTTAAGCAAATGGAGTGAAGCTTGTGGCAAATGAAAGGTTGTCCTGTTAGCTGTGATATGAGACCAATTTCGTAAGATTTGAGCTTAGTTTCGATTTTTAGTGAATTTATATTCCCAGGAGTGTAATTCGGGCTAGTGACTGAACAAGCTGAAGTAAAGTTTGGATATCTTGATTTATATAAATCAGAATGGCATGGGACCAAAGGGGTTAGAAAGTAGACATATAGGGCTATGACATATCCAAATTTCAGCGTTAAATGAGTTGAATAGAGATAAAGGTGGATTATACAAGATTCGGGCAGAATAGAATTGGCAGAATGGCCAAAATGATAATTTTACAAGTGTTAGTGGAACATATAAGGTTTGAATTAAGAATTGCCAGCTTGACATTGTTATATGTGTGTTAAGTTGATTATGTTGCTGTGACTAATTTGTCCGTGAAATGCTTGGCACTATTCATGGGGAAACGGACTGATCAGTTATCTTTGCCGAATTCTGGCAGAAGTCTAAGAAGTCATGAATGTTTAAATGTAAGGATGGATTGAAATATAAGGGGGTATATAGAAACCCTATATTTAAGAATGACATAATTATGTTATGAGGTATATGAGAGTAAGTGATGTAGCATATGTATAACTATGCTTGAATATGTTTGAGAATGAAAGAATGTGAAAATATTGAATGTGAATCCCTTCACTTGGAGGCGATTATTTGAAATCCTCCCTGTGAAGCGGTTAAGTGATAAAGATATGAATCCCTTCACTTGGAGCGCTTGCACTTGAATCCCTCCATGTGAAGCGATTAAGGCAATGAGATCCTCTAAGTTGAAGGCACGTGGTCGAACCGATCCCTCAATTTTGAGGCACGTGACCAATCGATCCCTTCAGGCTAGAGGCACGTGACGAATCGATCCCTCCAAGACTAGAGGCACGTGAATCCCCTTGCGGGTGAGTCGGTGTGACGGCGGTCACGGGTGATCTTGACGAGCTCACTCAAGGCCAGGCTACCCAAGGCGATAAATGCACCCTAGGGACGGCGATCATGCGCTAGGTGTGCCAAGTAAAAGACTAAAGACTAAAGATTAAAGTATATGCAAGCACCCCAATCATATGAGGCATGGCATCGACCCACTAGTGTGAGTGCAAGGGATAGAACTTATATAAGACATGGTATGATGTCGCACTTGAGGGCGGCGATACGTAACGCTCAAGTGTAAACAGATTCAGCACCCAGGGACGGCGATACGTAACGCCAGGTGTGTTGAAAGAAAGAAAAGTAAAATTTTATGCATATGTATGAATTCAAGTGCAAGTTAAGTTAGGTACAGATGTTATGTTCCAGTAGATTAATGTTATGTGCATTTTATATGTTGAAGTTATTATCTCTGGTATTATTCATGAATTAATCTTGTGCCCATTTCCTCAAAGGACCAGGATATCAGTAAAAATGAACTTTGCTTGGATAATACACTTTTAGAAATGTAAAATTAAGCGACTTATTTGCATGTTCATCTATTTTTAAAATAAGAAGAAACCTGAGGCGACCATGATGACACTACATTATGAAGATTAGAGAATCCTATTGAGAATTTTATAATTACTCCTATTTCCATGTTGTCTCGGATAATTTCGAAGTTTTCGAGGACTACTGAAGTTCTTTGTCGACGAGGTCCGCTCAGTAACGATATGACTCAGGTATGGTACTATGACTTAAGCATAATCTTGTGCTTGGGAGGTGTTACATTAATGGTATCGAGCGATTCGTCCTAATCGGACCTGGGATGGGCTGATTATGCTTCCAAGGAGGCATAACTCTGAAAGTTTAAAAAGGCCATACTTTAGGTCCTTACATGAAAAAGGACATAGATGTTTGTGTATGGCAGCTCTGTTGTGTGTTGTAGCTTCTCTATCGCACGTGACTACATATTGAGCTTGATCACCTCAATATGAAGTTCGGTGTATGCGGAGATCTACGGCATTCAGCTGCTTATTAGGGATGAAGGAATTTCGAGGGCATAAATCAGCCTTCTGGCTATCCATCGTAACATTTTGACCCTAGGATGCACTCCATTTGTGCGAGAGATAGAAAGGATGGCCGTGCTATCTTGTTGGAGTTTTAATATGAGGATTTCCCATATGGTCATCCATCTCCATAATACTTTTGTCCGAGCGTGCTTAACTACGGAAGTCTGAGGAAAACCTGGTGCATTAGTAAGGATCACTTTTAATCCGGCTCAAGGTGTAGTGCGTGAGGGTGATATGAAATTTAGTCACTGAAACCAACACACCTCCATATATTGTATTAGGACAAACCCCAATGAGATTGGTAACACTGGTGCCCATAAAAGTGGGAAGTAGACGTTAACACGATAGTCGAGAAATCTTCATGCTAATCAATTGAAGAAAGTAGAAGGGTGGCAGGGACCTTGGCCGTCCCATAATCCTTTCATTACGTGAAATTGATCGATTACGAGGGACAAGCATTGCGATAATTATTCGAAATTCAACAAGAAGGTCAAGAGGTCCAAGCGACAAATTATGAAAAGATGAAATAAAGTCCACAAGAGAACTTCTTCAGTTGACACTTAGGGCCCAAGGAACAAGTATTAGAGAATTTACTGGAAAATATAGTGCACAAGTAGTCCAACATATGACAAAGAGGATAAGGAATTTACTCGATGAACTTGATGGTGGATCGAACGTTCGGCAAACTAAAGTATATTGTGGCACCCATATGATGCGACAACTTTCCATATGGATATTGGAAAGGCATCTTGTAAGACAATATGGTAAGGGAACTCTACGATTCTGAAAAGGATCGACTCTTAACCTTGGCTTTCACATTAAGTTGCCTGTATCTCCACAACTAGGAATCAAGGAGGATATTAGACTAATAGGAAGGGATATGAGTCTTAGAATTAAATCCGCATAGTGGAAGCGGCCTAAAATCCTCCTCCAAGCATCAAGTACTAGACAAATTCTACCAAAAAGACGGAGTTTTAAGATAAGGCTTCTAGTTATAATATTGAGGAAAGGTCTAAGCCCATGTTTCTAAAGAACCGTATTAGGGAGCAAATTTATTATTGAATTAAAGGTAGCTGAACGGATAAGCATTTTGGGAAAGAATATATGGACCTCTATGACAAAGTCATTACCATTACTATATATTGATGTCAATTAATACGGTAACTGCTAAGCATCGCAATTGCATATTTTCATAAGTTGAATATTTGAGATCTTATGTACAAGTGGCAGAAGATTTAACAGATTATGTGTGATTAGGAACTAATGACTTCCAGAGGGCACGGTAGGCCACGAACTGTATCCACTCCAGAGAATCCTGCTAATTTTATGAATACGATGCGTGAAATGGCTCATGCCATGCGTGAACAAGCTGCAGCAGCACATCAAATGATGGACCAGCTGGGAAGACAACCTGGAGCCGGTCATGGTGGAAACTCCAATGGCTTAGGAGCAGCAGGGACTATCTTAAATTTGCTGAGTTAGAAAGCGAACCCGCCTAGCTTCCGAGGAACTTTCGATCCAGATAAAGCTGAGGAATGGGTCAAAGCAATGGAAAAGATCTTTTCTGTCTTGGCCTGTAATGATCAACAGAAAGTGGCCTTTGCCACTTATATGTTAGAAGCGGATGCCGAGTTTTGGTGGGATGGCACGAAGAGACTGTTGGGGGAACCCCAAGTTGATATCACTTGGGACATGTTCAAGGAGGCATTTTATCAGAAATATTTTCCAACTTCGGTGCGGAATGCTAAGGAATTGGAGTTTATGAGGCTTCAACAAGGACACATGAGTGTTTCAGAATACATTGCTAAGTTTGAAGAACTCTGCAAATTCTCCACCATCTATCAGCATAACCCTAACGAGAACTGGAAATGCATCAAATTTGAAGGAGGATTAAATGCGGACATTTTAGCCTCGGTGGGGCCAATGGAGATAAGGGGTTTTGCTGCATTAGCAGACAAGAGTCGGTTAGTTGAGGGATATAACAAGAAGCTCACTAATGCCAGGAGGGATGGTTGTGGAAAGAGGTTGGCACCTGAAGATCAGGAGTTTCAGTATAATCCCCCACCAAAGAAGCTATTTCAACACAACGGAAATGAAGAAAAGCAGCTGCAAAGGCTAACCACTAACCAAGAATGTTCGAAGTGCAGAAGGTATCATGGAGGAAGGCCTTGTTTGGCTGGACAAAAGGTTTGCTTTAAGTGTGGAAAGCCAGGACACCTGATTAGAAAATGCCCTACCATCACTACCTATTCCTAAGCGGTAATATCCAAGGTCAAAAGCTGAAAGAACTACTTCCTCAAAGGAGCCATCGCGAATATATGGGATAAGCCAGAACAAAGATTCACTTTTCGCTAACTGTTTACTGTATTTTCTTTGACTATGTTTGTTCAACTTCAGTGTACTTATGTGTGAAGTTTTCTTCAAACTCATAGTTAGTTTTGTAATCAAATTTTGAGGACAAAATTTTAAAGGAGGCGATTGTAACATCCCGATTTCCGAGTTCGGCTTTGCCCTCAGGACTGATTCATTCCGATTTCCGACTTAGTCTTTGAAACACAGATAAGAGTATTTTTCCGATTTCCGAGTTCATGTTTGCCCGATTCTCGACTTCATACCTTTCACGACTTGAGCCTCGTATGGATTATTTCCAACGATTTCCGAAGTTTAACCTTCAAGTCCAAACACATGAACGTAATTCCATGAGATCCGACCGTGCCTCAAGGCAAGTATATCAGGTTCAAGTGACCAACACCATACAAAGATATGAATTCGACTCCGAGCTTTAAGAGCTTGTGTTTGGAAATGTGACTCGCGTTCAGAGTTGGAGCCTTAGTGTTGAACTCAATTGGAGTGGACACGAGTTCGGACCCTTGAGTAAACCTTGATCACACGAGTTCAGATTTTATATCGAGCATTGGCATTCAGAGTTTATTCCGAGATTATAGGATTGCGATTACATGAGTTAGACCTCCGACATAAGATAACAAGCTTCAAAACAAAGGTAATGCGTGGCTTCCGAGTTTGAATTGGGAATTCAAATTTTGTGATTGTGATCTTTCGACTTCCTAATCCGACATTGATACAAGATTTCCTCAAGACACAAACAAGTGAGTACGAGTTCAGATATTAGGCTTCATCTCCCCACTCAAGTAAAAACGACTGAGTTCCAACCTCAAGTATAATAAGGATGAGTTCACTTCATATACATGAGGTTCACGAGTTACGACTTTATAGCTCCTACGAGTTCGATTTCGTTTCAGAATATGCTAAACTACCACACAAAGGGCAACGTGGAGAGCAAGGTTGGCTGAAACTTGGCCTTATGTTTATAGGCCAATCACAACCTTCCAAGTTAACCTCCACTCATGCCTATATAACACATCCTTCCTCCTTTGATTCGCACAATAATTCACGTTGTTTTCCTCATCTCCTTCGCTCTCTTTCTCTCTTGCTCACACATCCAAAACTCAAGCTAAGTTCCACCTTGTTCATCCAAACTCCAAGTTTCAAAGACTTAGCCAAATCTTGCTCCAAAGAGGTAGGATTCTGCTCCATTCTTGAATTCCTCACACTATGATTGCATGAGATTTGTGCTATTCTTTATGTGTTTGATGAGCTATTGGATGCATTGGATGAAATTGTGATTGAATTAATAGAAGACTTTGAGTCAAAATTATGATTAGAAGGAGGAGACTAGAAGGAATGAAGAAGTGAGATGCTGTCTTGGTGAGGAAGTCCACGGCAGTCCGTACGGCGGAGTGTACGGCGCCGCCTACAATCGGTCAAATCCGATGAAACCATTTTTAGATAAAGGTAGACATTCAGGGCTTTCCATAGATATATCATATAAGGTTATTGGATTAGTATTGAGGGAGATACGAATTTTTGAAGTTTGACCTAGGGTTCAGGATCTTCATCCGAGCAGGGTGACTTGAGGAGGGTATAACTCACCCTATACAACTCCAAATCGAATGAAACTAAGTTTTTTAGAAAGTTTACACACAGAGGAACACCCCAATATAAGATTCCAAGTTTGTTATGGTCCCAATTGTTCCCAGTGATTCGAAGAAGTTGTCCTATGTCTAATTCAGACCAACACAGGGTAGTTCAGGAATGTCGACTTTCAGGACTTATATCTCGTGATGTACTTAAGCAAATGGAGTGAAGCTTGTGGCAAATGAAAGGTTGTCCTGTTAGCTGTGATATGAGACCAATTTCGTAAGATTTGAGCTTAGTTTCGATTTTTAGTGAATTTATATTCCCAGGAGTGTAATTCGGGCTAGTGACTGAACAAGCTGAAGTAAAAGCTGGATATCTTGATTTATATAAATCAGAATGGCATGGGACCAAAGGGGTTAGAAAGTAGACATATAGGGCTATGACATATCCAAATTTCAGCGTTAAATGTGTTGAATAGAGATAAAGGTGGATTATACAAGATTCGGGCAGAACCGAATAGAATTGGCAGAATGGCCAAAATGATAATTTTACAAGTGTTAGTGGAACATATAAGGTTTGAATTAAGAATTGCCACCTTGACATTGTTATATGTGTGTTAAGTTGATTATGTTCTTTGTGACTAATTTGTCCGTGAAATCTTTGGCACTATTCATGGGGAAAGCGGACTGATCAGATTATCTTTGCCAATTTACTGAAGTCTAAGAAGTCATGAATGTTTAAATGTAAGGATGGATTGAAATATAAGGGGGTATATAGAAACCCTATATTTAAGAATGACATAATTACGTTATGAGGTATATGAGAGTAAGTGATGTAGCATATGTATAACTATGCTTGAATATGTTTGAGAATGAAAGAATGTGAAAATATTGAATGTGAATCCCTTCACTTGGAGGCAGTTATTTGAAATCCCTCCCTGTGAAGGCAGTTAAGTGATAAAGATATGAATCCCTTCACTTGGAAGCGTTGCACTTGAATCCCTCCATGTGAAGCGATTAAGGCAATGAGATCCTCTAAGTTGAAGGCACGTGGTCGAACCGATCCCTCAATTTTGAGGCACGTGACCGTAATCGATCCTTCGCCAGAGGCACGTGACTGTAATCGATCCCTCCAAGACTAGAGGCACGTGAATCCCTTGCGGGTGAGCTCGGTGTGACGGCGGTCACGGGTGATGCCGACGAGCTCACTCCAAGGCCAGGCTACCCAAGGGCGAAGAATGCACCTAGGACGGCGATACGTAACGCTAGGTGTGCCAAGTAAAAGACTAAACACTAAAGATTAAAGTATATGCAAGCACCCCAATCATATGAGGCATGGCATCGGCCCACCTAGTGTGAGTACAGGGATAGAACTTATATAAGACATGGTATGATGTCGCACTTGAGGACGGCGACACGTAACGCTCAAGTGTAGATGCAGATTCGAGCACCCTAGGGACGGCGATACGTAACGCCTAGGTGTGCCGAAAGAAAGAAAAGTAAAATTTTATGCATATGTATGAATTCAAATGCAAGTTAAGTTAGGTACAGATGTTATGTTTCCAGTAGATTAATGTTATGTGCGTTTTATATGTTGAAGTTATTATCTCTGGTATTATTCATGAATTAATCTTGTGCCCATTTCCTCAAAGGACCAGTATATGAGTAAAAATGAACTTTGCTTCGGATAATACACTTTTCGAAATGTAAAATTAAACAGCTTGCGCTGCATGTTCATCTATTTTTAAAATAAACCGAAGCAAACTGGAGACGACCATGATGACACTACGTATGAAGATTAGAGAATCCTATTGAGAATTTTATAATTCACTCCTATTTCCATGTTGTCTCCAGATAATTGTAAGTTTTCGAGACTACTGAAGTTGCCGCCGACGAGGTCCGCTCAGTAACGAAAGAATTCAGGTATGGTACTATGACTTAAGCATAGTACTGTGCTTGGGAGGGTGTTACATTCGTCGTCTCTTTTGGGCAATATGAATGGAACGTAATGCCTTTTGAACTCAAAAATGCTCCTTCTGAAATCCAAAAGATCATGAATGACCTTTTTTTATTCATATTCAAACTTCATCACTGTCTACATCGACAATGTTTTAATCTTTTCTCGTTCAATTGAGTAACATTTCAAACATCTTCACATTTTTATTAAAATTGTCAAGCACAATGGACTTGCAGTTTTAAAAACAAAAATCAACCTCTTCCAGACAAAAATCAGATTCTTAGGGCATAATATTTTTCAAGAAACTATTATCCTTATAGACAAAGCTATCCAATTTGCGGTTAACTTTCCAAATCAAATTATTGATAAAATTCAATTAGAAAGATTTTTAGGCTGTCTTAATTATATCTCAGACTTCTTTCTATAATTTAATAATCTTATCAAATTTTTTCATGATCGTCTGAAAAAGGATCTTCCTCCTTGGACAGATGTTCATATAAATATTGTCAAATAAGTCAAAGTCCAAGTTAAAAATCTTCTTTGTCTTTACCTACTCAATTCTCAATCTTTCAAGATTGTTAAAATCGATGCCTTTGACTTAGGATATAATGGTATCCTCAAACAGAAATTAGATAACAAAAGAGCATGTCATTGCATATATTTCAAAATATTGGAATACAGTATGACAAAAGTATTCCACAATCAAAAAACAAGTTTTAACAATTGTTTTTTGTATTTTAACATTTTAATCACATTTACTTAATCATAAGTTTTTAATACTAGTTGATTGTAAATCTACAAAAGATATTTTTGCAGAAGGGTATTAAAAATCTTGCATCAAAATGGATTTTTGCAATATGACAAGCTATTTTAAATGTTTTTGACTTTGAAATTGAGTATATCAAAGGCACTTCAAACTCTCTTCCTAATTACCTTACCCGTGAATATTTATAGGGAAAATAACAATGGCTTAATGTTAAAATCTACATCATCTTCCTCCAATGAGGGAAAAACAAAAGGTAAAGAGAAAACGTTAGTTTTGGCAGGGCTAACAAAATCAAACAAAAAGGAGTCGTCCACTCCATCTAGGTCTTCCACCAAACAACCTAAACAATCTGGGTTATCTACATAGCAAATCTCATAGATACAAAAATAAACTAAGGAAGATTATGCCTTCCTAATTCAAACCTTGTTAGTCTCCATGATTAAGGTCTAACCAAACTTCCGAAGACATCATGGGTCGATATTGCGTCTAATGAAGACAAAGAATAATCCCTAGCCTTAATGATTCAAAATTTGAGTCAACATGTTACAAAAAATAATTCTGATACACAACTCCTAGTATGATATGAGGAAAGACAAGTAGCCAAAAAATCGAACCAATTAACTCAAATCAAGACATCCCAAATTCAATATCTGGCCAAAGAAAGATTTATGCCAGTTATTCAACTTGAATTAGAATTCTGGGATAAAAATTCAAAAAAAATTTCCTCCAAAATCTTTTTAGAAGATTTCCATTTCTGCATTTAACTCCAAACAAAATGCAGAGATTTACTAATTTATTCTGATAGATTTAGACTCTGGGTCTATCAAACACTACAAGGACTATGCCAGTCCTCTAAATACAACCCATTCAACTTTCCAAATCTTTAAGGTCTTAATACCTTCTGAATTTGGAAAAAATCCAAATAATATTAAAAAAATTTCAAAATTTTGATCTAATTGAACATAATTGCTGGGTTTATATTCAAGTATGGACCAATATTTTTTGGCTCCAAAACAAATCATTTCTCTATTTATGGTTAATTTATTTAAAAAAAATATTTTATACAAATTTCCTCATTGGTTTCATCAATGGTGGAATTTTTTTGAATTAATTAATCAAATCCTTCCAATTGAAGTTTTAGAAGGATTACAAATGTTGTAAAAAATGATTGATTTATCAAGAGATCCTTTTCCAGTGGATCTTCATTTTTGTTCAAAATTTTCTTTAGCCTGGGTTTTTTCCTGGCTGTAAGTATCGAGCAAACATGAAAATTCAAACTTATTGCCCTATCTCCAAAGGCAAGCATTTGTCAAATGGTAGGCAGTATTTGATACTTCTGGAGCCAATCCTAGCAGCGTCAAAGAATGGTTCAAGAAGAATCCCAGACATTTATCAGCCTTTGATCCGAAGTCTTGCGAGTTCTTGAATCAAAGGTCCAAAATTTTGTCAGTTTTAGGAGCATCCACCAACAAAGAATCCTTTACAAAAAATTTGCAAGATATCCGAAAACTGCTTCAAGACGATGAAGCTAAATCTTCATCCAAATAGCTACTACCAGAGTCTTTTTCTTCTTTCGCATAACCATCAGGGTTCAATCAAAACGAAGATGACTGTTTCAAAATCAATCTGAACGAAGATTGTTAATTTGGCACATTTGACAACTTGGCCTAGTCAAAAGGAATCTTCTTTTTTCAGTGGTTGACCAAAGGAATCTATTTTTAACGATAAGGCAAGATGTCCCTGTCACCTTTAGTCACTTTAAGCATCAGGATAAAATTTTTTACTGTTGTAATAGTTTCGATTATGTAACCTGTACTGTAGACATTAATCCAGTCATGTAACCTGTACTGTTGTAGCAGTCCAAACTTGTGTCTATATAAGAACTGTCCGTCTCAATTGTAAGGGATCCTTTTAGAATCCTTTTAGAGCAGGAGAGTTTTCAGAGTACCTGGTGTTCTCAATTATAAGTTTTCCTATTTTCAATAAAATATATATCTTTATCTATATTTGTTGGTCTCTCTCTCCCTCGCTAGTCTTGATGAACTACTGTGCTCAGGCTTCTCTATTTTATTTTCTATAAATTATATTTTGCATCTGCACATCATTTGCATGTATTTGGAGTCTGTCTCCTCTTTATTTCTCATCCCTGTAATCCTCTTCCGCTAGCTCCTCCTGGGTCTCTAGTATTAAAACCTGAGAGGGAAGTAAGGGTATTATAATATGAATTTATAGATAATTTATTTGAATGAACTTTGTGTTACTATTCTTTGTGTTGATTCTCTTTCTGTTTTGATTGGAAAAGAGGCTTTAATGTTATCATGAATCTGGAAGTATGCAGTAAATCCCATATGGTTAAAAGTAGTAAGATAGTGGCTATGGAGAATTAAGGACATTTGAAAGCTGATTTAAAATAGAAATGAAATAAATTTTAGCACAAAAAGAATTTTAATACTTAATTCACTAAATAAAATATTTTATAAATTCTTATTATAAAATCTTTACCGAATCCAAAGGAATTGATATCAGACGGGAATTAAAATCTTATGTTTTTTTGTTCTTTATCTCATCATTTTTCTACTGGCTCCTCTTCTTCCTTTTCTTCCAATGGTCCAGATAATGACCACCAAACAAAATATTAAACAAACAATATCTTCAAAAAGGAAATCCGATTTGAGGATATAAACGATGAGGATCTAGGAACTTAGGAAATGCCTAAGATCCCAGAAATTGTGATTTACAAAAAAAAAAAAACTTTCTTCGCAAAATCTGACTATATTGTTAGAACTATAGAAGAAGTTGCCCGTTTGGACGAAATAGAGAAAATTTTTCGATTTTTTTCAAACAAATCAATCAAAAAACACGCAGAAGAATTCAATTTTTTTCACATAGGGTGTGTTCAAATTTCCCTCAAACCGACCATCATATTAGGAGTGAACACCTCTGTCCTAATTTGTCTTTGTGATGCTAGACACAATCAATTTCATGATTATCTTCTTGGAATTGTTGAGATTAGTATTTGTGCTGGGTTTATTTACTTTAATAGTTTCCCAGATCTTACGGTTAATCTTGAGGATAAAAATATCCTTCATATAGTAACTCTCACTCTGCTAATATTTGGATTGGATATGATGTCCGGATCGGTTCCAATAAACTTAAAACATATATTGTCCAATACAAGGTCATAAATTCCATGATCTCTAGGGTCCTCAAACCAGAACAAAACGGTGAGAATACTTGATTTCTCACTGATATTACCAAAGCCAAGGTCACTGTACCAAAGGCTATCTAGTGAAATGAAATAAGATTCCCTGAAAAATGGACACTCGACAGACTTGTCCTAGCCAAACCTAAACTAACATCTGATTTTCAAAATGCCAGGTAATATGATACTAGAAAGATTGAATTATTCTTTGATAGAAAAAATTCATTCTATTTTGGAGCCTTTTCCATATCTGAGGTTTCTGAAGACTTCAAGACAGTTGCTTCGGCAATGTCTAGAATATTTTTTTTTCAGTAGCCTCACAATTTGAAATTCAAAATATTCAATTACGTGGATTGAACACATCTTCTAGCTTTTCGGGGTCGATTTATCAGAAAGAAGATGATCAAAAATCCATCCAATCTCCAACATACTCCTCTATGAATGAACATTATAATGTGTAAGTTCACAATAAATAAAGAATTCCTTAAGAAAAATTTTTACTCTGAGGATTTGACCTTTCAATGTGAATAGTTTTTCAAAAATTTTAGGGAAAAAATAGGAAAAATATTCGGGGAAAGTTTTATAAATTTCTTGAAAAGGTCAAACAAAATATTTTCTTTTTTGGCTGGTTTCATGCTTATTCTGTTATTAATAGGATTGACTATCCTTGGAAAATAGATTTAGGTGAAAAAACTTTAGATGTTCTCTGGTATCTTGAGGATGATGAAACTATTCAATTTGATTTACCTTTAGACTCAAAATTCGAGCTTCCCAATGCCAAGGATACTGAAGGCAAACCTATTATGGTATCACCTTTCAAAATCAGAAAGGATGAGGATGTTATAAATCTAAGAGACATCAAGAGTCTCATGGAATAATCAAACTGTATCAATAAATATCTTCAAACCTTGGATCCAAAATTTTTGGTCAAAATTGTTAAAATCAAAGATGAACCATCTTCCTCAAAAATTGTTTATGAAAAACAAGTGGTCAAACCTTTTTTCAAATCTTTTAAAGCGAGTAAGACTCTTAGTTTTTCTCCTAAACCAATCAAAGAGGAACTTCGAGGCTTGTTATTAATTATAAGCCTCTGATCACAACCCTCCAATGGATTAGGTATACTATTCCAAACAAAAAAAATCTTTTGAATCATTTACATTCAACAAAAATATTTTCAAAATTTGATATGAAATATGGGTTTTGGCAAATCAAGATTAAAGATAGTGATCGCTATGAAATAGCTTTTACCGTCCCTTTTGGGCAATACGAATGGAACGTAATGCCCTTTGGACTAAAAAATGCTCCTACTAAATTCCAGAAAATAAAGAATAATATTTTTAATTCCTACTCAAACTTCATCATTATTTACATTGATGATGTTTTAATTTTTTCTCAATAAATTGAACAATATTTCAAACATCTTCATGTTTTTGTTAAAATTGTCAAGTACAATGGATTTGCTGTTTCTAAAACAAAAATTAATCCTTTTCAAACTAAAATTAGATTTCTTGGGCATAATATCTTTCAAGGTACAATTGTCCCAATCAATTGAGCTATTCAGTTTGTGGATAAATTCCTAAACCAAATCATTGATAAAACCAAATCATTGATAAAACTCAGTTACAAAGATTCTTAGGCTGTTTCAACTATGTCTCTGACTTTTTTCCGTAGTTTAATAATCTTATCAAACCTTTCCATGATCGTCTGAAAAAGGATCCTCTCCCTTGGACAGATGGTCATACAAATATTGTCAAACAAGTCAAAGCTTAGGTTAAAGACCTTTCGTGTCTGTACTTACCTAACCTTCATACTTTCAAAATTGTTGAAACGGATGCCTCTGATCTAGGTTATGGTGGCATTCTCAAACAAAAATTAGAAAACAAGGAGCATGTCATTATATGCACTTTAAAGCATTGGAATACTATACAACAAAAGTATTCCACAATCAAGAAAAAAAGTTTTAGCTATTGTTCTTTGTATTTCAAAATTTCAGTTAGATTTATTAAATAAAAAAATTTTAGTTTGAGTTGATTGTAAATTTGTAAAAGATATTTTACAAAAAGATGTTAAAAATCTTGCATCCAAACAAATCTTTGCAAGATAGCAAGCAATTCTAAGTGTTTTTGATTTCGAAATTGAGTGTATCAAAGGCACCTCAAATTCTCTTCCTAACTATCTCACTCGTGAATATTTATAGGGAAAATAGTAGTGGCTCAATGCAAAAATCTTCAACATCCTCCTCTAGGGGAGGAAAAACAAAAGAGAAAGGTAAATCACTAGTCATCTTTGGACTAGCAAAACCAAACAAAAAGGAGTAGAAAAACAAAAAGGAGTCTTCTACTCCAATTGGGTCATCAACCTAGCGAACTAGTCAACCTGGGTCATCTACCTGGCAAGCCTCCTAAACTCTCAAACAAATCAAGGAAGACTATGTCTTCCCAATCCAAACACTGTTAGCCCTTCAAAATCAAGGATTAACAAAAATTCCAAAAAAATTTTGGGCAAATATTGCCTCTGAAAAAGATGAGGATAGTGATGAACTTGAATCATTAGCCTTCATGATTCAAAGCCTAAACAAACAAATGACAAAACCAAACCTGTCCAAATAGATAAAATCGAGCAAGAATCCAGCCAAAAAATCTCAAACACAATACGTGGCCAAAGAAAAATTAATGCCAATTATTCAAATCGAACCAGAATTTTGTGATAAAAACCCAAATAAAATTCCTTCAAAAAGTTTCTCAAAAGATTCACATTTCAGGCCAATGGCCCCCAATAAAACCTAAAAATATTATGAGTTTATTTTGATAGATTCAGACTCTGTATCTATCAAACATTACGAGGATAAATCTAAACTCCCAAACACTACTCATTCAATATTCCAGATTCTCAAGGTCATGACACCTTCTAAATTTGGAAAGAATTCAAACAATATCAAAAAGTTTTCTCAAAATTTTGATTCAATTGGATATGATTACTGGAATTATATTTAAGCTTGGACAAATATTTTTTGGTTCCAAAATAAAGCTTTTCGCCATTATTGGCTTATTTATTTCAAAAGAAATGCTTTATATAAATTTTTTCATTGATTTTTTCAATAGTAGAATTTCTTTGGACCTTTCGGCTGAGGCTTCAGAAGGATTTTAAACTTTTTCAAAAATGATAAATTAATCAAAAGATTCTTTTCTAGTAAATCTTCATTTTTATTCCAAATTATTTTTAGTTTGGATTTTTTCCTGACAATATGTTTTTGGCAGGCACGAAAACACAAACTTATTGCCCTATCTTCAATGACAAGTTTTTGTCAAATGGTGGGCAGAATTTGATATTTCTTGGGCTAGTTCACAAAAGATCAAAGAATGGTTCAATAAGAATCCCCAAACAACTTTCAGCCTTTGATCCAAACTCTTGCAAATTTTTTAATCAAAGAACGCGAATGATGTCGGCACTAGGAGCATCCACTAGGAAAGAATCACTTGCTCAAAATCTCAAGGAAATTCTAAAAATGCTGCAAACTGATGAAGTTGAGTCTTCAACCAAACAACAATTACCGTTTTCCTCATCCTTTACGTCTTCTTCAGGGTTCTATCAGAACGAAGATGACTATTTTGGAATCAATCTCGACGAAGATTGTTAAGTTGGCTCAACTGTCAGCACAAACGACAAATTTGGCCAGACACAAAGAATCTCCTTTTGAGTCAGCCAGCAAAAGGAATCCACTTTCGGCAGAGCATTATGAAACTCTGACTAAAGCCCTTTCACCTTTAGTCACCTTTGGGTCACCTTAGGTGTCAAAACAAAATTTTTCTTTTTTTCAAACACTGTTATTATAGTTTCATCTATGTAACCTGTACTGTAGTCATAGTTCCGGTTATGAAACTTGTACTATTGTAACAGCAAACTTTGTGTCTATAAAAGGATGGTTCATCTCAATTGTAAGGCATCCTTTTACAATTAGAGAAAAAAATTAGGAGAGCTTTTAGAGTGCCTTGTGTTCTCAATTGTAAGCTTTCCATTTTTCAATAAAAGTATATTTATCTATATCTGTTGGTCTCTCTCTCCCTTGCTAGTCCTGACAGACTATCGCGCTCTGGCTTCTCTATTTATTTTCTGTAAATTTATTTATTGCATATCATACATCTGCATGTATTAGGAGTCTACCTTCTCCCTACTTCTTACCCTTGTGATCTCTCCCTTTCCGCTCGCCCCTCCTGGGTGTCTGGTAATATATATATATAAAATAGCATAAATCTTGTAGGGATGCTATAAAAACTACAGCTGCATTGCGGGATGACCGCGCTATGTGCTCGGTTGTCACTGCACTTGTGTGCTTTAAGATGGTTAATTGGCACTCGAGCAACTGTGTAACGCATCAATTTAGCATTTATTAGCTTATTCTGCCCTATTCCATCAATTTGGGAGAATCTCATAACCAAAATTTGAGGGGAAAGACAGACTAGAACTGGATACAACCACATCAATATTGGATTAATATGTGGCATAGCCAATTTGAGAATGTGCTACATGGAAATCTCATTCTTGATTACATGCCTTTCCCTCAATATTGGCACTGATATTAGTAGTACGTAGTGGCTGCTCATGTAATGTTGTGGTTGTCTACAGAATTCCACCTGCAAGATCCACGACATTATGGCCATATGCCACCCCCTCAAATATTTTTTCACGTCATCACCGTCCTCCCGGCAATCGTCTTGTATGGCAGACCTCTAGCAGCATGTCCATATAGATCCTCCAAGAATGTTAGTTGATCCCAAAGCATTTCATGTCAATGTTGGTCATAGTTGGGCACTGCTATTTCAGCTGAGATATATATCGGTGGATGCATTGAGCAGCAACATGTCAAATTTAAATAACTTTCGACTTGTATATAATGTGCTAAACCCAACCTTCCAGTCCTCGTCATCGTTCTCTCCACGTTAATCTAAATGCTCTAGTGGACACCTTTATGCACCACCAAGTGGACTAGCCAACTAACCCACTAGTGTACCATCTAGTGGACCCACCACTAGTCAGGCGCCAACCGAGGATGTGTACATCCTGACAGTGGATTGAGTTATTGTAGACGTCACCTCCGAATTTATAAGCTGTAGCCGCAATTGCGCTTGCAAATTGGAATTTTAATTGGAATCAGGTAGGAGATTATGAACCCTGGTTGCAGGCTTATGACCATCCATTCACTCAAGGTGAGGCAGCAGTAGCAATGGATGAACGAGATGAGGTGGGTGAAGTTGGTGAGGGGGTAGGGGGTGAAGGTGGTAGAGGAAAAGGGAGAAGGGGATTTAGGTGTTCAAGTATCTTACGAGAGATTGTTAGAGGCTCCAGAGATGGTCGCCTTTGTTAATAAAAAAGAAAAATAACAAAGAGCCTAAGTAGTTTAGTTTCTGTATTTTTTTTTCTTTCTCATGTAGTTTAATATGTAATTAATTAATTCATTTTTATTATTGTATATATTTCAATTTAACACATGCCAATTATTATATGATGCCTCTTTTATTAGCTTTGTAATTTGTATTGAACTTTATTATTTTGGCATTTAATTCAAAATAATTTATTGAGATAATTGGATAATTATCATATTGAGAAAATGTTGATTCAAAATGTATAAATTGATTTTTTTATCTTTAAATAATTATAAATAAAGAATAATAAATACTTCTTAACAACTCATAATTTCCTCTAGGTGATTGTCAAAAGGGTTGTTATTTATCATGATAATTTCCATAAATATGTATACGGTATTATTAAATGCTTAGCATTCTACATTGGATTATATGAGACTTGAACTTTCAACACATGTAAATTTGACCATTATAAGAAAATATTGGATGAGTTTATTAGTGTTTGTAACTTTTCAAGGGCCAAAAGCTTACACATTATCATTGTTATCATTTATTATTTAATTATATATTATGTAGCATTTTAATATCTTTTCATTAGTTAAAAAAGTTAAAAGAAGAGAGATTATTATGTTATATGGTTAAAACCAGCTATAAAATATTAATGAAAGCTTCTAATAATATTTATGTATTTTTGGCAAATAAAATTATTGATATGAGAATTGAGCCTAAATTATTTTCTATCACATTATGAAATTATCTTGAAGCAAATAATCAAAGATATTATTAGATTATTGTAATATTAAAAAGAAAGTAAAACAGACATTGGTGTTTCACGTGAAAAAAAATTAATTAATATATGCATCATTAATCATTTAATTTTGAAGATAAGTTTCTATTATAGTTTATATAAGATTAAAAAGATATTTAATATAATTTATTTGCAATTTAAGAAATCATTTAATTATTTTTCTTACTATAACAACAGGCTCAAATAATTAAAATGGTGAGTATTCTAATGAACAATGAATAAAATTGAATAACAATAAAAAAATTTAATATAACTATGTAAGTATTTTAAATTTATTAAAAAAACTGCTTCTAGTAATTTTTTACAAGAGTATATTAAAAATATTTATTTTAAATAATATTTTTCTTAATTTTTTTAAATACTCAATCTTTTGTTATTAGATAATTATCATATTGAGAAAATTTAGGAAAAAAAAACTTTTAACATTTATATATATTTTAATAATTATGTTAAATAAGCTAATTAGATAAATAATTAAATTATTAAGTAAGGTCTTTTAATAATATATCACACGACTTACTAAATATGAACTAGGAGTGATGTTGTAGTCATACTGTCTAGCCAAATGAAAGCTAATACTAGTTTAAGTAATATAATATTGAAATTAAAATTATTGAAACGTATTAAAGATAATAATACAAATATTATATTGATCAAGATAAAAATTTAATTTGACTAAAGAAAATCTATTAATTAGAACAAGACAAATTTATAGAATAAAACTAAATAACAAATAAATTCTACTATAACAAAGAAACTTATATAAATAATTTTGAAATAAAAAGCTTAAAAAAATATCACGTAACTCGTTGGATGTGAACCACGAACAGTGTCGTAGTCATGTTGTCTTGCCAGATAGGAGTTGGTACTAGTCTCAATAACATGATATTGGTGTTGGATTATTAATAAGAAATAATTGAATTAATACAAGTATTATATTAATTAACATAAAAATTTAATTCCACAAAAACTATTAATGAGATTACAACATAATTAATAAATAAATTGTACTATAATCAAGAAATTATTTACATTACTAACTTTAAAATAAAAAATTTAATAAACTATTACATGACTCACTAGATATAAGTTGGGGATAGTGTTTTCGTGCCGCTCAACAGGATATGCAATTCAAACATTTTCATGTGATATAGACTTGCTCAATCAGCTTCAACAACAATTTCTTCGAAGTTGACATACAGTTCAATGGCAGTAATGTGCTGTAAATACAACCTATATGTCCTAAATATTATTTGTATCTCTCTGTTGCTGCTTATTTTAACTGGTTGAAACTATGTTTTATCGTTAAAATTTGAAATCGGACACTTATATCTAATTCTCATCACTCTCTTCAAAGTGTCGATATTTATGCATTGACAAAGTATAACATTTAGTTCTTTAAACGATATGGTTTGAGGAACGAAAATGATAAGTTGCTTGTCAGATTTAAATATCACATTCTTTTATATTTTTAATAATAGAGCTATTAAAATACGCAATAACAATGATATCAAAATAATTTTTTTTTCAAATTCCTACATCTAGAGGTGGAAATTTCTCACTATTTTTCCCAGTTGATTTCGCCCCCTTATGGTAGAATTTTGTGTTATAATAATTTTTAATTTACCCACATTCCTATCTATTCAGGGGCAAAATGTATCATTATTTTCCTCCGCCTACCGTGGCGGATTGTCTCTAAACTTCCCCATATTCCCGTAATAAAATTTAAAACACAATATTTATATTGAAATTATACACTAAACCCATATTTAAATAACTGAGGCATCGTCTTATAGTTTTATTGCTTGGTAATTTGAAATTCGTCTCTTTTATTAATTATTTTTAATTATATGTTTACTTTTACAATTTTTTCCCCGTTAAACAATCACTAACATTAGTCAATTTACCAAATAAATTAGAACAGTATAAACTTAGTACTATAATAATTATAAATTTATTTTATATTTTTTTAATGCATTTATAATAATTCTATTTAATAGATATTATCGCACCTATATTTTCTCTCTTTCTCTCTCTCTCTCTTCATAAAATGATTATATTGCGTATTATGTCACATGTGATGCTTAGCACTGTTATCCCTACAATGTATATAGGTGAGGACATGGTAGTAGAGAAGAACACTTACAGCGCTTTCAGGAACACTGGGTTGGAAGAGAAGCTTGTGGAGATGGGTGTGAAGGAGGTGATAGTGACGGGTGTGATGACCAACATCTGCTGTGAGACCACGGCGCGTGAGGCCTTTGTTAGAGGCTTCAGGGTGTTCTTCTCCACCGATGCTACTGCCACCTCTGATGATGATCTCCATGAGGCCACTTTGAAGAACATGGCTTATGGTTTTGCTTACTTGGTTGACTGTCACCGGCTCAAACAAGCACTCTCTGCAAAATGAGAAATGATCATAAATCTTGGTGAGAGAAAAAAGAAAAAAGTATATAAATATTGTTTCATATGGATGTCAAGCAGTTCACTTGAAGTATGTGTGTGTAAAGCCACTATGAGTTGGTTGGTGGTGAGATATTTGTATAGTATGTATGAGATCGTAAGTTCAAACTTTATTGTAACTAATGTTGCAAAAAAAATAAAAAAAAAAACACGTCACACACACAGCTGTAGTTTTTTTTTTTTTTCTTTTTTTACAGCTATAGCTTTTTTTCTTTTTTTTCTATTTTTATCGATAACCTAGCCGTAGTTACACAATAGAATATGTATATATGTAATGAATACGTGGACAAGATTACTTTAGAGTAATGTTAATTGAATATTACATATAATATCTTTTCTATTTAAATATTTACATTTTTTTTTGGATGTATACATATTCCAATATTGATCTTTTTTTGCATTAATACATGATGTGTATACATTGAGAGAAAACATTTCCCTCACTTTATGACGTGTATAATTAACCACAATTGTATCTGTTTTAAGATATTTTGGTTTCCGTTTTGAAAAATATTTAGTGAACTTATTTAATGTAGGATATTGTGTTGATTTATATCTCTTTTATTATTAGATAGGGTGTGGATTTCATTTGAACTAGGCCCACATTCCATCCAATAATAAAGAGGTGTGAGTTAATAGTATTCTAAACAAATTGAGTTTATCTATTATAACTTTTCCATTTTTGATCAAGAAGATATTTTGGTTTGGGTCACATACCTATTTGTCAAAATCTGGTGGTTGTTTTGGTCTATCAGTTTTTATGTTGGAATGGGACAAGACGAAGCTCTTCACGATTGTGTCCATTCTTTGTATCTTTTTTTATACTAATGACAATGAGATTCAAATTCATGACCTTATATATATTACCTAAGTTTTTTACGACTAGATCACTGTCAATGGTTTTGTATATTCATGTTTTGTGGTAATTTTTGCTTGAGATTGCCATTTTGTGGGGAAATTGTTGATAAGTGAATTCCTAAATTTATATTTTTGAGTGTCTTGAGAGTAAAATTTATACTTTTTAGTGTATAAATTTTATATAAATTCCTAAATTTAACTATTGTACAACATAGTTCTTGAAAATAATTTCATTTAATGAAAGATTCAAATTCAGAAAATAAATTAAAGATATAAAATAAATGCAAGTAAATAAAGAAATAAAGAGAATCCAGTTAGAAGTTAATATTTTAGGAGTATAAGATGTTATCACAACTGTCAATTATGTAAAACATCAATTATTTCTTATTACATTCTTAAAGAAGGTGTAAAGCTTCTATGTTTTAATGGTTGTTTTTGCATATATGTTTTTTTAATCACTCAACTCATAATATCAATCAACCGTACTCTTCCTTTAGCAACAAGGGTTGGTGTAGGGATAAATGAACTATATTCTTAAAAAGAAGATCAAAACTCAAGCTTTGAATAAGACAATTATTGAGCGTCTTATCCAAAGGGTTAGTCCAAAAACCAAAAAAATAGTACTATTCCTTTCCATTTTATCCTCTGCATTTTTTTTTCTTCATCAAAATCAATAATTCACAATCATTTTAGCTATAACAAAAAAAGCTCGAGACTGTGGATTCTTAATCGCAAAATTGAACTCAAAAATCAAATCATACTAACATTTAATAAATTCAAAAATAACTATACACATTTTTAATTTTATCCACTTCTTTAATGACGCTGGACACAATAGAAAAACATGTACTTCATATTTTAAATCAGATACACCAACACAGCATACAAATAAACTACATTATTTATTTATTGGCTTTGCACGAATTAGGTCCACTGGTCCAGCATCAATTCAGCAACTATTGTCCTTTCTTGAGCTACAGAAGTTTCTCAAGAATTTTCTGCGCGGTATCTCAGGGGAAATATGGACGATAGCATCCAGATCCTATGTTTTCAGTAATTCGTGCATGCTTATAACATAAATCTTTTATAATCTAAGCATCTTAATATTTTACATCCCTTATAATTTGTTTCAAGCTCCTTGTTTGAGCAACATTTTGTCTGCTCCTAAGTAATCATCATAGGTTGGCATGCACCTCTCGTGCATGTGTATTGTTAATCATATTGTCATAACATTTAGCAACAATATCCTCAACCACTTACATATCCACACCAAGAGGAAGGTTCCTTTGGACTAAGTTGTAACTTAGCTGTTATCATTATACCCCAATTCCGTACCACATTAGAAGGATACTTCATTTTTGCTTCCTCACCGGATCTGAGATCTAATCACAATTATTAACTGTTTCTAAGCTTGACCACTATATAAACCCATTGAAGCACCCTATGGGCCTACACCTTATATAGTACCAGCTTAATTGGTAGCCTTAGTAGCCTATATACATAAATAACCTTTTTGTTCCATTCCACTACTACTTGAAGAGATGGCACCCCTTGATTTTGATGCTCTCAAAGACATGCACAATTCAGCAAATGACCTGCTTCATTCACCAATGTTCCAACAAGCACTTGCCAACCAGCGTGAAGAGAAATGGTTCAATGATTTCTCAGAGTCATCTTTGAGGATGTTGGAGGTGTGTGGCATCTCCAAAGATGTCCTCTCGCTAGTTAAAGAACACCTTCAAGAGCTTCAATTCACTTTGCGTAGAGCAAGCATTGGAGAGCCAGGAATTGAGGACAAGATCACTGCTTGCAATTGCTATAGGAAGAAGCTAAAGAAAGAGACCTTAAAGTGCTTGAAGTGGTTGAAGGGCATGAAGGGTAAAACAGTCACTTTGGACCCCCCAATGAAAGAACAAAAGCTAATGTTGGTTGTTGATGTGCTAAGGGAAGTAAGGTTGACCAGCATTTCCATTGTGGAATCACTTTTGTCCCTAATTTCCACACCTTGGTTGGACTCAAAATCAGGGAAAAGGTCTTTCACATCAAAGCTTGTGCGTGTGAGTTTCCAGAGTTCAGATGACATCTATGATGCCATGGTGCTTCAAAGTGCTAACAAAAGATTAGCAGGGTTTCAGATGGCCATAGAAGATCTTGAGGTTGAGTTGGAGTGCATGTTCAGGCGTTTGATACACACACGGGTTTTGCTCCTTAACATACTTACAAACTAAGAAATTAAATTTGGGGGCAGATCAACTAGCTCAGTTAGCTCAAAACGCTTTAGTAACAAAACGATTGTTATGTTAGATGTTTAACCACTCACTCTAATATATATTCTTTGATTGTTTCAAATAACTACATTGTAAATCTGCAGCCAACCAATATAGTTTAATAGTGTCTGCTCCATCCTGCGAGTTACAGATTTACATTCTTTTGAAATGGATAAGTTACTATCCCTCGTTATATAATTTGGAGACCACGAATAAGTGCAATATCAAATTGCTTGTATGCTCTATGTCAAAAGATATTTTGTAATTAACAATTCAAGGAAGGAATTTCATAATTTCATGTGTTATCTACCTGTCTACAGTGGATTTCTTTCTCTCTTGATTATCTTACAAAATGAGGAATGTTAAAAAGAGAACTGTAGAAAATGTATCCTTACGCAATAGAACAGATTGTTCCTTATTATGTTCCATTGGAATTACGCAACCAAGGTTGTATTAGAACGCGAGATGGAAAGGTAGGGATGTTGGGAATTCTGAATCAAGTAAATGATGGCTCTACGCAATCAAACTAAACCACAGTTTGATTTAGGATTTTTTACCGTATGGTTTGATTCGTTTCTTTAGTGACCATATCTTTAACATCCTCTTGATTAGACACATGTCTGTCATATCGTCGTCAAGAGGGAGATTGTTGAAATAGGAAAATGACGATAACAAACTATGTATGGAAAGATTATGTATATGTGTGCAAGGAATTAGAAGAAGCTAGTAGCAAAAGCAGTGGAATGACGACGGAATATCTACTTGGCAACTAGCAGAAGTATCAATGTCTGGGCATAGGATAAGAAGCACAAATTACAAAGAGTCAACCTATTGGTATTGCTATATCAATTGCCACTTGAAAAGGTTGATTTAAAAGTTGTTCCGACACACTAGGCGATGTACTTGTACTACCATGATATAAGAAAAGGCATATACAAAAGGTGGACTTACTTAAGAAGGAAAAAGACAAGAGTGCTTGTACCATAACACTCTGATTGGATTGTGAGAGAAAATGAAAAGAAAGAAAATGGAAGAAAAGAAAATAAAAAGAAAAGAAAATAAGGAGAAAAGTTAATTTTCTCTTCTGTTATTTGGATGAAGAAAAAATGGAGAGAAAAGAAAATAATAGATATTCTTTCTTTTGCTTGGATTGAAAGAAAAGTGAGAGAAAAGAAAATAAAATTATGTTAAATGACATTTATACCCTTATAATAACTTTACATCTAATTTAATTATTTATTTGACTTTATTTTATATCTCTAAAATATTTCTTAGTAAATAAGTAAAATAGAAATCTTATAACAAATATTAAGAATTATTATAATTTTTTATTTATTTGTTGTCACTCTTGTAAACTAATTTCTTTATCTCATGTATAAAATGACTTTAATCAAATGATTCAGTTAAACTAATATTTAATTATGGCTTCTACGACTATCAAAATTTAATTAATAATTATAACAATTAATTTCTAAAAATGTCTACTATCATGTATTATTGTCATGCATTCCTACATATCTCTAACTTCTCTTATTTAACTAATATTTATTAATTAGTTAAATGATAATAATAGAACATTGGTTTTTACTATTGATCATATTATCATCTAAATTCATTAACTTTAATTACAATAAATTTTGATTTTGGTTTTTTTTTTAATTACTCAGTATTACCACATCTTTATTTTTATATATAATTGAACAATTTACTAGAATGATTTAATTTTTTTTTTTTAAAAAATGGCTTGCTTGCAGTGCAATATCGCATCTTCGACAATATCTATAATTCATTGTATACCCCAATAAAACTAGACAAGTTAATATTAAAAATAAAACTAAAAACTTGATAAGTTATAACTTATTATAAAGCATTTACTTTTATGACAATAATAATAACATAAATATAGTAATATTTGAATTTTGTCATACAACATGTACGTCATTGTCCAATAAATTTCTAATGTTAATATCCTCTAACTCAACTTAAAATAGACACTGGCATTCCTAAAAATAAAATTTGATATAAGATATTAGTTGATTACTTGATTTAGGAAAGATGATAATTGCACATTATCTAACTAATAACAAAGATATATATGTTACATTAACAAACATGTTTCTAGATTATATCATATGGCTTTAGTTTCCAACACAGTATATTTCAAAGGGACATGTTCTAGCGAAGCCCAAGTACTTGTTAGGAACTAACAAAAAAATATACTATTGATCACATTCTAGTTTGTAAAGTATATCCTCTTGATTATATATTACTCAAAAGCCATGAGTAGTTCCTCTTTTTCCCTTTTTTCCCCCCTAATAAAGTATCAATAGTTGTTCAAAACAAAACAAAAGGAGTCAAAAAATAATTGGGATGCTAGCAAGATATAAACAACCTATAAATAGAGACATTCATATTCATTCTGCTGCTGCTTGTAACATCTACTATAATCCTTGCTTCAAAAACTTTAGCTAATACCTCAACTTCTACACAAATATAAGAAACAAAAATATAAATAATTTTTAAAATATAAACCAGAAACTAAAATGTATTAACACTAAACTATAAATCAAACTTTTGCAAATAGCAACACACAAACAATAGTTACATAATTTAGCAGGGAAGCAACAAGAAAGAAATCAAAATACAACCAAATCAGCAAAAGCACTAAAAACTAGCAGACTACAAAACAACTTGACAACCACATACCAAACATGAAAACAAGAAACCAACCTACAATTGAATACGCCTATACATCAAATATTAGCCACAACACAAACAAAACAGAAACAGCAGGATAAAAATCAGAACAGGGAAAATGAATTTCAGCAGCTAAAACCAAGAATTACAGCATAGGAAACAAATAGAAATAGCTGCAGTCTCACAACATCCTTTTTTGAGCCACCACCACTTAAAAACTAAAGAAGGAAGGATTGATAAGATATTATTCATCCTTATTCTATAGTAGAGAATAAGTATCTTCTCAAATCCTTTATTAATCCATCGCCACTTTCTCAAAGCTAAAGGATAGGATTGAAGCTCCTCCACCAAGCTATTTTTAATAGGCTTATACTTAACAGATAATATAAACCCCAAATTTCTATCAACTACTAAACCATATCATTATTTCAAGTTGCCATGTTAAATAAAAAAAAAAACAAAATTAAAATTGCTATAAAATTATCTATATACCTACATTAGTCAAAGACATATGAGAGTACCATGCTCTTCATTGTTGCCCGACTTCAACCATCATTCGAAGAAGAACCTCAAGTCGCAGTTCAGGAGGAATTCCAAAACGTTGTCATTTCTTCTGATCATTGATACATAAAATTTGATAACACTGCATGCGATAAGGATCTAACACACCCAATTCAGTCAACATGCTCCACACATCTGATTCACTATAATGGTGAGGCCTGCTTTGTTGCAAGACTATTAATTCTTTTTTAGCAATATCTAGCTGTTTCTCAAATCGCAATTTGCAATTCTTCAGCCACTGCAACTTGCCTCTCAGCCACTTCAGCTTGCCTTTCAGCCACTTCATGTAGCTTATTTGAAACATAGTTGCCATCTTTTATAGCATCAGCTAATACATCAATTCCTTGTGCAACCCTCTCATATTGAGCCTCCACTATATCAATCATTTGTGTAATATCCTCCTCAGTACAGTACTATGCTTAAGTCATAATACCTCACCTAGGAGTAGTTACCGTCACTTAATCGGACCTTACCTGGCAGCAACCTTCGGCCACCTTCGCCTCGGAGGCTTTCTTCGGAAACCTTTAAACTATCTGGAGATAACAAGGAAAAAGAGTGAGAATTTTTAAATTCTCAGTAGGATTCATTCAACTACTACATACTGTATCATCGTTATTATCTCCAGCTGCTTCGGTTTATTATGAAAAGTGAATACATTATACAAATTATTCTGTTTTATAGTTTGAAAACACATAGTCCGAAGCAAAATTCATTTTATTTCATGTACTTAAATCACCTTTAGAATATAGATCACTGCATAAGTAGATAGAACAGCTTCAGTATTAATAAAGCATGGGATGACATTATGCAACTTCTCATATTTGAATTCATGCAAATGCACTGATGCTTTTCTTTAACTTCTTTTGCTCTGTAATGAGTTAATGTCATGGACGTTACCACCATACATTTTCATTGTTTACACTAGCTGGGTCATGCTATGCCTCATGTAAGTCCTGTCCCTTATACTTACACTAGTTGGGTCGATGTCATGCCTCATGTGAGCGGGGTACTTGCATATGTTTTAATCTTTAGTCTTTACTGCTCTTAGATAGTCTGATCTGGGAGTGAGCTTGTCAGCTCCACTCGTGACCATCGTCACACCGATTGACCCACAAGGGGATCCACGTGCCTCTAGTCTTGGAGGGATCTCATTTTGGTCACGTGCCTCTAAATTGAAAGGATCTCTTCTGGTCACGTGCCTCAATAGAGGGGTCTCAGCTGACCACGTGACTTCAATGTAGAGGAATCTCATCTGACCACATGCCTCCAAGGTAGAGGGATCCCATAGTTTTAGTTGCCTTCACAGGGAGGGATTCAAAGTGCAACTGCCTCCCAATGAAGGGACCCACATCTTATCTTATTTAACTACCTTCACAAGGAGGGATTCAAAGTGCAACTGCCTCCAGGTGAAGGGACCCACATTCATTATATTCATATCATTGCATTCTCATACATAATCATACATAGTCATGCTGAGTGCATTCATACCTATGGTTCATCATTCACTTTCATATAACCTTACATATATGAGTACTACACACATGCTCTCAACACATAAATACTTATAATTCTACCGAAAATTCGGCAGCATAACAGAACGTGTCCATTTCCCCATGAATAGTGTCAGTACTCAGACAATCAAATTTATAGAAGATTCACAAGACTTTATCCATAATTCAACATCAATTGTATAGGAACATCAGTTTCATTTAAAGCATCGCAAATTCAGCATCAATCTCATAGGAACATTAATTGCTGTCTTAGTACTTTCACTCAGCCTGATTTTTGTAAATTAGGCCATAATCTCTATGTACCTCATCTAGTCCTCAATTTTGAACATGTTAGAGTATTATATGTCTATTTTCTAACCTCTTTAGTCCCATTTCATTTAGACTTGTATAGCTTAAGATATTCGAGTTCTATCCCGGATTGCCCTGCAGTTAGCCAAAATTACATACTTAAAAGTAAAAATCCACTAAAAATTGAAAATCAGTCCAAATCATACGAAATTGATATCCTATGAAAGCTAACAGGACAACCTTTCATTTTTAATAAGTTCCATTCCATTTGTTTTAGTATAGCTCGAGTTATAGGCCTCGAAATTCGACCTTCCTAAAGTGTCCCATTTTGGCTTGATTTGGACATAGGGCAACTTCTTCCAATCACTGGGAGTAACTGGGACCACAACAAACTCGGAATATTTTTGTAAGGTGTTCTTCTTCTATGTGTAAGCTTTCTAACAAAGTTCGTTTCACTCAATTTGGAGTTGTATAGAGCACGTTATGTCCTAAACAATCCAGTCTGCCCAATATCAACCTCTAGAATCTAGATTAAATTTCCAAAATTCATATCTCCCTCAATACTACTCCAATTGTCTTATATAATATATGTATGGAAAGCCTAAATGTCTACTTTCATCTAAAAATAGTTTCATCCATTTTGACTAGCTGTAGCCGGAGCCATACACTCCGCCGTACAGACTGCCGTGGAGCTTCTCACTTAGATAGCATCCCAAACCTTCATTTCTCCTAGTTTTCTTCTTCTATCCTTAATTTCAACCCAAGATTTCATATTAATCCAACCATAATCTATCATATACATCCAATATATCATCAAATATATGAAGAATAGTAAAATTACATGTAGCCATCGTTCAGAGAAATCAATAAATAGAAAGTGAATCCTACCTCTTTTAGACATGATCTTGCTGAATTGAAGTTTAGGTTGATGGAGCCTTGTGAAACTTGAAGGTTTGATGGAGATTATTATTGAGAGAAAGAGAGAACGAGAAGGCTGAAATGAGGGAGAATGAGAGGCGTAAGTCAGCAGAGAGAAGAGAAAAATCTGATTTAAATAGTGAAGTGGTAGTTGGGATTAAGAGTATTGATTGGCTGAATTTCTTGTGGACAAAGTTCAGCCATATCTCCCTCTTTTTGTGGCTAAATCATTCTCTACGTCGCCTAAAAGTGGAACTCGCTGCCATTGTATCTTAAATCAGAACTCGTCTACATTCTGCTTTAAGTCGGAAATCGTGTTCATTTTCTTTAAAACATAAGGTCGGATATCGTGAATCATGTCCATTTTGTTGCAAACTTTGATGAAGTCGGAAATCGGTAATAATGTCCATTTCATACTTAATGTGGAACTTGGAGCTTAGGAGACACAAGGGCCTTGGAAGATTATTAATATCGGAAATCGGAAGTGGGATCAGAAGATGAAACCTTGTACTCGAAATTCCTAAACTCGGCATTTCAGTAAACCTTAACTTCGGAACTCGATCAAGAATCAATCAATCTTGGGGAACTAGTATAAACATGACCACGGAAGTTGGGAGTCAAGGCAGGCACAACCCTGAAAATCGGTAATCAGTGCATTATCCTTATTTACTTGGAGATCGGAACTTATATGACCTCGGAAGTCCTAATCCAATATCGGAAGTCAGTATATAGAACTCGGATGTTGGGAAGTACAATTTATTTGAAACATAATGTCGGAGGTTGGAAGCCATACAGCAAACAAATCATCTTATACCTGAATCTCGGAAGTCGAGAACTAGCCCATAAAAACTCATAATTCCAAAGCTCGGTCTGATAAACAATCTCGGAGAATGGAAATTTGAAGTTGGAAATCAAAACATTCACGTAAGAACCGGGAAGTCAGAACTTATATAATCACGGAGCTCAATTCAAGTCGGTCTTAAGCTCAAACTCGGGAACCATCAACAGAAACGAAAAGCTCTTGGAAATAGCTTTGGATATCAGAACTCGTGTATGTCCTGGAAATCAATTCTTATGTCGGAACTCGTGTTCACTCTCGTTGAGATCACTTATTAGGTCGAAACTCGTTACATTCGATTTGGAGGTATAAACTCGGAGGTCAGACCTCATGCCATTGAGTTAATCTTGAACATCAATTCTTAGGTCAGAATTCGGGAATCATGGGAACTTGAAGACGAAGTCCGAACTCGAGGTGGATGTTACAATTTGGGCCTTACGCTTTATACCTCTTGAGGCTAAGGTCCCACCTGTTTGATTTGATTGACCATAATGAGGACTAAATGATTCCAAATTAGCAGCAGAGGATGGGGTGTCATTTCCCATGTTAACATCTATATCAGGCATCCCCGCCATTTCAAACGAGTCATTCAAGTCAATGGGTTCCCTTTCCCATTGTTGCAATCTTTCTTTTGTAGTTGTGGCCTTTTTACCAGTAGCTCTATTAGCTCCAAACAGCTCTTTCAATGTGTCATAATGCTTAATTTGCATCTTTTTCCATTTCTCTGCATGTGGTTTCTCCTATAAAAAATGCTCAAATAAGTAAGTATAATAAACTTGCCTTTTCAAAAAATTAATAAAGATGAATAAGTAATAAAAATAATGTGTAAATTACCCTAATGAAATCCTCCCATACTTCTTCTTCAGCTTCAAACTTTCTAGTTATAGGATTCCATGAAAATCCACTCAAACTGTTAAATAGGTCATATGCCTCAGCAAAATGATCTTTCAAAGTTCTTATTCTATTTTTTATGTGTTGCTTGGTAATGTGTGAGCCAATTGTTACACTCAAAACCTTTACAACATTTGCATATGCTTCAATTGTCCATGAGCCGTCATGTCTATTACCTTTCATTGCCTTTTCTATCAATGCATTCAATAACATAAGATCCATATCATCATTCCATCGTAAATTATCTTTAGAAGGTTGGTTAGGGTCCGTAATTTTCTTTTTCTTTGGCATATTTCTACTTGCAATATTATCTTAAAAAAAAAAACACATAAAAGAGATGTATAATAATCATACTTTCAACTACAAAATATATCAATAGCTGTCGAAAATAAATATTTAATTAACATATTTTGTAATCCCAGCCAAACTACTAAAAATATTTACATTACCATAAATACATAAGTAAAAACATTGCATAACACTTCAACATTTAGATATAACAAAAATATAATAACACTTAATTTTGGTAAGCATTCCACATTTCAATTGCAATGATATCTCTTAAAATTGTTGCTTGTCTGCAGTCCTCATCACGTTGTTGTTGTGATTGTGATCTATTTATGTCACATTGTATCAGCTCTCGATCCACTTCAGCAATTAAGGATTCATCAATGTCAACACCCATCAGAAAGTTATGCAATATACAACAAGCCAAGACTATGTCTATCATGATTTCAAATGAATAATATGGCTCAATGCCCCAACCTATAATCGGAAATCTTTTCTTTAGAACTCCAAAACTCCTTTCAATGACGTTTGTTAATGAAGCATGTCAATGGTTGAATAGTTTTTTAGAATTTTGTGGCCCGCGCATTGAATACTCTTTCAAATTGTATCGAACCCCTCTATACGGAGTGAGTATCCCATGTTTTAACATAAATCCAGCATCTTCTAAATAAAACTTTCCTACAACAATTGGGACCATAACAAATTCGGAATCTTATATTGGAGTGTTCCCCTATGTGTAAGCTTTCTAACAAACTTAGTTTCACTCGATTTGGAGTTGTATAGGGTGAGTTATAACCTCCTCATGTCACCCTGCTCGGATGAAAATCCTGAACCCTAGGTCAAACTTCAAAAATTCGTATCTCCCTCAATACTAATCCAATAACCTTATATGATATATCTATGGAAAGCCCTGAATGTCTACTTTCATCTAAAAATGGGTTCACCGGATTTGACCGATTGTAGGCGGAGCCGTACACTCCGTCGTATGGACTGCCGCGGAATTCCTTATCCAGACAGCATCACACTTCTCCACTCCTTCTAATCTTCTCCTTCTAATCATAATTCTAACTCAAAGTCTTCTATTAATTCAATCCTAGTCCATCATAATACATCCAATAATTCATCAAATACATAAGGAAGAACAAAATCTCATGCAGCCCTAAGCAAGGAATTCAAGAATAGAAGCAGAATCCTACCTTTCCGGAGTGTGATCTTGCTGAATTGGAGTTTGGATTGATGGAACTTGCCAAAGCCTGAAGATTTGATGGAGTTGGATTTGGGAGAGGAAAGGAAAACGAAGGCTGCAGCAAGGAGGAGAGGGAGACCTAAATCACCGGGAATGAAGAGGGAAGTTTGACTTAAATAGATGGGGGTAGTTGGAATTGTGGGTGTTGATTGGTTGAAGTTTTGTGATTGAATTTCGGCCATGTCGCCTGTTTTTGTGGCTGTGTTGCTCTCCACGTCGTTCCAAAAATTGGGATACGCTTCTGCTCTATTTGAAATCGGAGCTCGTCTTTCTTACACCTTAAGTCGGAACTCGTGTTATCCCAGTTGAGACTTGAGGAAATCTTGTATCAAGGTCGGAGGTCGGAAGTCACGCAGCTGGCAATTCTCGGAACTCCCTATTTGAACTCGGAAATGCCAATGCTGGATGTAAAATCGGATATAGGAACTCTTGTGACTGGAAATTGGCTCAAGGGTCCGAACTCGTATCCACCCCAATTGAGTTCAACATTAAGGTCGGAACTACGGAATTGAGTCACATTTCCAAACCCAAATACTTAAACTTCTAAGTCGTGACTTATATACGGTGTGGTTGGTGACATCGGAAGCCGGGTATATTTTCCTTGAGACACGAAGTCGGATCTCGTGGAAATAGTTTATGTGTTCGGATGAGAGAGCCAAGTCGGAAGTCAAGAAATGACGAAAATATGATAGTTTAAATCGGAGGTCGGAAATTATACCCAATATACTTGAACTCGAATTCGGAGATTGGAACTCGGAGTCCCTCGAAATTAGAATATGAAGTCGGAAATCCGGAATAATCAAAATTGAAGATGAAATCGGAAATCGGGAAGGACATGAAGTCAAGACTAACTCGGAACTCGGAAATAGTCATCCTATTGAAATCCAAAGATGAAGTCGGAAATTGGAATTGGTCAATCCTGAGGGCGAAGCCGAAAGTCGGAAATCGGGATGTTACATTACTACCCTCCTTAAAAGAATTTTGTCCTCAAAATTCTAGGATTAAGAAAGGTCAAGGAAAACCCCTTTAACTTATAGGGATACTCCTCCTCTCGAATTTGCATTTGGTCATGAGATTGCTTGCCAGTAGCTATGAGGTATTGTCTTAGTACGGACAAAGGATCCATAAGGGTTATGTTGGCGTCCAAGCTTGTCTTATTTCTACGACGCTGTAAATTACGGTTTAACTTATTGGAGACTCTTACTCATCTCCCTTGCTCTATACTTTGCTACTCCTACTTCGTGGTAGTTGCTAGGTCTTCTGCCACTTGTACATGAGACCTCGAACATTCAACTCACGAAGATTTTGAAATTGCAAAGATTGGCAGTTATCATAGCAATTGTCTGAGTCCAGGAGGTCCGTACTTTCTTTCCCAAGATTCTTACTTGCTCCGCTACCTCTAATTTGATAACAAATTTGCCTCCAATATGGTTCTTGAGAAACATGGTCTTAGGCCTCTCCTCAATCATTATAACTAGGAGCCTTATCTTAAAACTCCTTCTTTTTGGTAAATATTTATCTAGTGTCTAGTATTCGTAGGAGCATTTTAGGTTGCTTCTACTATATGGATTGAGTTCTTTCTATTAGTCTGATATCCTCCTTGATTCCTAGTTATTGAGATATAGGCAATTTGATGTAAAAAAAAAAAAAAAAAACCAAGATCAAAAGTCAAATCCTTCTTATTGAAGCTGGAGAGTTCCCTTACCATACTGCCTTACAAAAGGCCTTTCGAATATCCATGCAGAGAGTTGTCGTAGATCATATGGATGCCAAAATATACTTTGCTTTACTGACATTCTAATTCATCATCAAGTTCATCGAGTAAGTTCCTTTCCTTGTCATATGTCTGACCACTTGCACACTATGTTTTCTAGTAAACTGTCTAATACTTGTGTCTTGGGTCCTAAATACCAACTGAAAAAGTTCTGTCATTACGAAAATTATTGGCTACCGCAGCAATCAATATCAATAAATAGTGATCATAGTGGCTTCGCCGAAGTTTTTCGGGAAATTGATCAAGCCATAACCAAACTCTTGCCTACCTGATTCTCTTTGATCAGTGATGAATTCCCCTTCCGTTAGGTTTTAGGTGCAAGGCTAGAGTTCCCTTCTAAACTATAACTATGGTCCTTGCTTCGAAATCCTTCCTTCTCTTGCGGACTTTATTCTATTTTTCATTATTTGCTCATTAGACCTCGTGTCATCCTTGTTGAATTTCTCAATAATTATTGGGATAGCCAAAGTCCCTGCCATTCTTCTACTTTCTTCAATTGGTTAGCATGGAGATTTCTCAACTATTGTGTTGATGGTTGCCTCCCACTTTTATGGACACTGGTGTTACCAAACTCGTTGGGGGTTTGTCCTAATACCATGTATGCAGATGCATTAGTTGTAATGGCTAGATTTTATATTACCCTAACTGCTAAGCTCCTTGCCTACTTTTCATAACTTCTTGCCCCTAGGATATAATCCATTTGTTGTGAGAAATGGAAACAATGATCTCGCTATCCTGTTGAAGTTTCAATATGATGGTTTCCCATATGGTCACCCATCTCCCCTTTACTTCTGTCCGAGCACGTTTAACTATCGAGTTCTAATGGAACCTAGTGCGTTAGTGATGATTACATTTAATCCGGCCCAATGGATGAAGACTTTTTCGATTGCCTCTAGTTCTGATATCGAAACCTTGCCCCTCATGGGGCACATTTCTAAGTCCGTTTTGATCTTACATTGGTGCATCACCTAGTCTTGCTTAGGGCGCATTGGGTTTGTTGCACTTATGACCGATGTCAAGGTAGCCCTGCTTAGTATTTCATACACAATCTTATTTGCACCATGATCTCGTACTAGGTAACTTTTCTTTCTTCAATAGGCTATATGAAATTAAAACTTTCCTTTCTTCTATTTCTACCCTATAGTATCCATCGTCCCTATCTAACTTTATCTTCATTTTTGTCCATTAGGACCTCCCACTTTAATACTATCTCAGGATAACGGCATTAGCTGCACACTTTAAACCCTTGTCACTTCTGCTAGAATCTGAATACACTCCTTGTCAAGTTACTCCACCCATAGCATATATAATGATACCTAAAGGCAATTAGTAGTCCTTACTTTTCTTCTCAAAATAGCCTCATTCCTCTGCTAATAACATGTTGGAGATAATCCTATCATCCAATTCCTATGGTGGCTGAGGTTGATAAAATTTGAACATGACTAGGTTTCCTAGCGTTTCCTTTGTTCCCTGAAAGATAGAAACACTAGGTCCCTATGCCTCCTTTTGTATGAAGGTGTTCCTACTTTATATTAGTAGGAGATATACTGCCTCGTCTCCTTGTTACACTTATAACTTCATCGGCCTTCCTTACCGTGCACAACCGTATCTCTATCTTAATTCAACGTACAGTTGGATGGGTCCCTTTACAATTTGCCCAACCGCTTCCATCTTTCTTTTTGACCAATAAGACTGGAGCTCCCCATTGTGACGCACTTGTCCGTATGAATCTTTTTCCAAAAGCTCCTCAATCCATCTCTTTAGTTCTGTCAGCTCTGACGGTGACATTCGATATAGAGTTATCGATATTGATTCCCACACCTGGAACCAACTCAATGGTGAACTTAATCTTTCTCTTAGGAGGGCATTCAGGAATATCTTTTTTTTTTTTTTAAAAAAAAAAACATCAGGATATCCCTAACAACCGGAATCTTATCTAGTTTCTACTCAACTTCTGTCATATTAGCTGACAAGACGATGTATCCTTGAATCTTCGACCTAAAAGAGTTCAGATAATTCAGAAGTTGAGACAGAGGAAAATACCATCGTCATATCCGAATAGTCAAGCATGACTCGATTAGCGGAAAGCCAATCCGTACCGTCCACTTCAAAGGTACAATCCATAAGACTTGTCAGCTTCTTATATATTCATTATAAAGACTCGTCCTAAATGTTGAGGTCTAAATGATTGTGATCACTAAGGAGTGGGTTTTAATTATTCTTGAAGAAAAGCCTACCACATCCTCTAGAGGTGGACTTACAAAAGGCTTCCATATACTTAATCGAAACTTCTGCCCTTAGCTGCTTTTACTGGTGCTCTACTTCATCCGTTCGCTCTACAATTTTCTTAATGGAGGATTAGGTCTTTATAATGTGGCAGTACCACAATCCAAAGTAAAAACCATGGACTGAATTTACTGACAAGGCATCTTTAGGGTAGTCCTATTAATAAGGATACCTTCCTTGTCGCATAAAATGACCTCATCAGCAATTAATAATCTTGCTTTCGTCAAGTACTAAAGATATAAAGCTAGGCAGAAGAATCCCCTAGATTCAATCTTAGAAAAGATGGGTCAGAGTAGATAATTGCAAGAAAGCTTGAGTCAAACCTTATCATAATTGTTTTCGATTAACACTTCTGCCCTTGACAATAAGAAGTCTTCAACCACCTAGCAACACCTTGCAAACAACCTCCCCTGGATTTAATTAGGTTTACTATGTTCATAGTAAATCATTCGATATAACTCCTTTGATTTCCTCTCCAATTCTCTGTACTCTTCAACTTGCTCCATTGTCAATCTCTTTATACCGTCATTACTTTCTAGGAGACTTGTTCCTAATAATTATATATATAGAAGGTGCCTAATAAGCCTGTTGGGTGTTGTAGGCTTCTGCTTACACAAAACCTTATATTGAGGTGATCAGGCTCAACATTCAGTCAAGTGCAACAGGTAGTCCTCAACACTCACAACAAGGCTACCATGCATAATATTTCTATGTCCTCTTTACTTGAGGGCCTAACGCATGGTTTATCTGGATTCTCAGAGTATGCATTAGAAGCATAATCAGTCCATCCACGGGCCCATATAGGACGAACTGCTCTGATACCATTAATGTAACACCTCTATCATATAAGCCATGCTCGAGTCATGGAGTTACATGATAAGGGTGTCACGATGCTAAGTAAACTTTAAAATGTGAAAAATACAATATATGGCCCTTTTACTTATCCCTTTATTTCTGACTAATAGTCTATGATACATGGATAATAAAATAATTACATTCTAAAAGAAGTTGTGATTATGATAACTAGCTTCGATAGTCCTTTGATTTGGCCAGCGCTCAATTCTTGCTCAATGAGTGGCCTTGTACTCCGCCTCGTGCTTGACTTCCACTTGGATACTGGAATGTTTACGGAAAAAAAAAAAAAGCATACAAGCAGGCAGTGAGAACCTAAGGTTCTCAGTAGGTAAACTTAAACAAATCTTATAGTGTCATCATAGACATTCCAGCCGCTTCGGTTTATTATGAAAATATGAACACTCATACACAAACAGTGGTTCAATTTTAAGTGGAAACATCTTTCTCGAAGCGGGTTATGTTTTAACAATCACTTGCCATAATATATGACAAACCTAGAAATACCAGTAGTGCAATATGCTTCAACAAGAATATTAATGATCTTATCATTTAATGGGATAACTGAGGATGCACATGGAAATGCTTGTGCTTATCTGTATGCAAGTGCACTTGACTCAATCTGTATCTTTCTTTTTCCTGTACTTGGTCTTACTTCTCTGTGCTTGGTCCCTCGGAGGTGAATGGCCTTTCTCACCCCTGGGTAATAGCCTGCTTTTCAGGTTCGAGCTCGTACCTATACATGAGTGACGGGTTTACTTTCCCCGACCCTCACACCGGTCTATTCCCCTTAAATCTGGTCGAGGGCTGGCCCAAGTCTTAGACAGTACTGCTCTACACCACGCTAGCTGGGTCTATGCCATGCCTCACGTGGTAGCTAGTACGTCCTTCTTGAAAGTTCTCGTCATCTTTCCTTTCCATATCTTGTCATGCGTGCAAATGCTTTGTGCATATATGAATATGCCTCATATCTTATTTTGCATATCATATTCTAATTATGCTCGCATGCATGACATACATGAACATAACATGTGAATGTAATATATTCAAAGTATAATCTCTCATAACTCATATAATACTTAAATTCATACTTGCATATCTAAACCTCATGAGCATAACATTCATAGATTTCTGCCGTAAATTTGGCAGCATAACGGATCGTATCTGTTTCCCCATGAATAGTGCCAGCTCTTACGGGCAGTTCAACCATAGTAACATAAATCAATTTAACACATATATATCAAGGTCAAGCTGGCCATCCCCAACTCAAACTTTATATGTTTCACTGACACTGGTAAAATTATCATTTAGGCCATCCTGCCAATTCTATTCGGTTCTGCCCGAATCTTGTATAATCCACCTTTATCTCTATTCAACTCATTTAGATCTGAAATTTGGATATGTCCTAGCTCTATATGTCTACTTTCTAACCTCTTTGGTCCCATGTCATTCTGATTTATATAAATCAAGATATTCAACTTTTACTTCAGCCTGTTCAGTCGCTAGCCCGAATTACACTCCTGGGAATATAAATTCACTAAAAATCGAAACTAAGCTCAAATCTTATGGAATTGGTCTCATATCAAAGCTAACAGGATAACCTTTCATTTGCCACCAGTTTCACTCCATTTGCTTAAGTATACCCCGAGTTATAAGTCCTGAAAGTCTACCTTCCTGAACTACTCCGTTTTGGCCTAGATTGGACATAGGACAACTTCCTCGAATCAGTGGAAACAATTGGGACCATAACAAATTCGGAATCTTATATTGGGGTGTTCCCCTGTGTGTAAGCTTTCTAACAAACTTAGTTTCACTCGATTTGGAGTTGTATAGGGTGAGTTATAACCTCCTCATGTCACCCTGCTCGGATGAAAATCCTGAACCCTAGGTCAAACTTCAAAAATTCGTATCTCCCTCAATACTAATCCAATAACCTTATATGATATATCTATGGAAAGCCCTGAATGTCTACTTTCATCTAAAAATGGGTTCACCGGATTTGACCGATTGTAGGCGGAGCCGTACACTCCGTCGTATGGACTGCCGCGGAATTCCTTATCCAGACAGCATCATACTTCTCCACTCCTTCTAATCTTCTCCTTCTAATCATAATTCTAACTCAAAGTCTTCTATTAATTCAATCCTAGTCCATCATAATACATCCAATAATTCATCAAATACATAAGGAAGAACAAAATCTCATACAGCCCTAGCGCAAGGAATTCAAGAATAGAAGCAGAATCCTACCTTTCCGGAGTGTGATCTTGCTGAATTGGAGTTTGGATTGATGGAACTTGCCAAAGCCTGAAGATTTGATGGAGTTGGATTTGGGAGAGGAAAGGAAAACGAAGGCTGCAGCAAGGAGGAGAGGGAGACGTAAATCAGCTGGGAATGAAGAGGGAAGTTTGACTTAAATAGATGGGGGTAGTTGGAATTGTGGGTATTGATTGGTTGAAGTTTTGTGATTGAATTTCGGCCATGTCGCTTGTTTTTGTGGCTGTGTTGCTCTCCACGTCGTTCCAAAAATTGGGATACGCTTCTGCTCTATTTGAAATCGGAGCTCGTCTTTCTTACACCTTAAGTCGGAACTCGTGTTATCCCAGTTGAGACTTGAGGAAATCTTGTATCAAGGTCGGAGGTCGGAAGTCACGCAGCTGGCAATTCTCGGAACTCCCTATTTGAACTCGGAAATGCCAATCTTTGGATGTAAAATCGGATATAGGAACTCTTGTGACTGAAATTGGCTCAAGGGTCCGAACTCAGATCCACCCCAATTGAGTTCAACATTAAGGTCGGAACTACGGAATTGAGTCACATTTCCAAACCCAAATACTTAAACTCTAAGTCGTCGTGACTTATATACGGTGTGGTTGGTGACATCGGAAGCCGGGTATATTTTCCTTGAGACACGAAGTCGGATCTCGTGGAAATAGTTTATGTGTTCGGATGAGAGGGCCAAGTCGGAAGTCAAGAAATGACGAAAATATGATAGTTTAAATCGGAGGTCGGAAATTATACCCAATATACTTGAACTCGAATTCGGAGATTGGAACTCGGAGTCCCTCGAAATTAGAATATGAAGTCGGAAATCCGGAATAATCAAAATTGAAGATGAAATCGGAAATCGGGAAGGACATGAAGTCAAGACTAACTCGGAACTCGGAAATAGTCATCCTATTGAAATCCAAAGATGAAGTCGGAAATTGGAATTGGTCAATCCTGAGGGCGAAGCCGAAAGTCGGAAATCGGGATGTTACACTGTTCCTTCCCAGCCAGATAACACATATGTGAATTTCACATCAAAATCACAAGCAGCAAAAATATTTTGTGTGGGATAGTCTTTTCTTCCACGAAAATGAGGGGCTTCTCCTCTTGGTACCTTTACACGAATATGTGTTCCATCTAAAGCTCCAATACAGTCCTTTTTTAATCAATATGTTGAGATGTTAGCTGTAATATCCCCATATAACGTAATAGAAAATAATAAAAATAAATTTTTATTATTCACAATCTTACCCCTGAACTTTTTAAAAAATGACCTTTAGGTCCTTATATATTATTTACAACCTTACCCCTGAATATTTTAGAAAATGACATTTAGGTCCCTATATCAACAGGATTAGTAGAATAAGGTTTTAAACGAAGCAGAATCACGTAGCAAAAACGTAGAAACTTAAACCTCGGTCGATTGAGCCACGAAGGTATCCATATGTGAAATAACATGGGATGCCCCTAGACTTATCCATAATTACAAAAATACCATTAGCCATAAAAAACAGAATGGCCATCAATTTGTAAAACGTTTAATTTACATCATTAATCGATTTATTCGATTTTAATGCATAAGTAAGTTAAATAGAAGTTAATTAAGGATTAATTAGGTATTGATTAGACGCTAATTAGAGAGTTAGAATTAGAAATAATTAGAATAGAAACATATAAGACTACACAAATTTCTTCAAAATCGATTTACCGATTTAAAGGAAATCGGTAAGATTACGGTATTTTAAATTGCCGGAACCGAACCAATAGAATTGCAAGCTTAAAACCGTAGCATCTAAGGCTGATTACTCAGCCACATTATCACATAAAAGTGGCGCAATAGTGGCCACAAAGACAAGGAGGGCTGGCTGAATTTCAGCCTCTTGTCTTCAACCAATCAAAATCTAAAGAAGCCAACCACCACTTACACCTTTAATTAGATTTTTCTCTCCTTTTCTCACCCAAATCAGACCACATTCCAGCGCCCTTTCTCTCCTCTCATTCAGCTCTCTTTCTCTCTTCTTCACACACCAAACTCCAGCCAACATCAAGCCAATTCAAGCTTTGTTCATCCAAGCCTTCAAAATCCAGCAAAATCACTTGGAACAAAGGTAGGAGTTTAATACTTGCATCAAATCTGTGGACTTGGCTGACTGGGTTTGGATTATTTTCACTTTCTTTGATGCGTTAAATAAATGTTTATGATGATATGTGATTGGTTTTGGGCTGTTTGTTTGATTGAAACCGAAGCAAAATGGAGATGACAACGATGACACAGCATATGTTAGTTTAATGAATCCTACTGAGAATTTATAATTCTCACCCCTATGTTTATTTCCGTGTTATCTCCAGATAGTTCAGAAGTCCCGAAGAAGGTCCTCCAAGGCGGAGTTGACTAATAAAATCGAGGGTGGCTGAAGGTTCTTTGCCAGGACAAGGTCCGGAATTAAGTAACGATGCTTGATAACAACTCCAGGGTGTGATACTATGACTTAAGCATAGCACCGTACTCGGGAGGGTGTTACATTAATGATATCAGAGCAGTTCGTCCTAACCGGACCTGGGATGGGCTGATTATGCTTCCAAGGAGGCATGCTCTGAAAGTTGAGAAAGGTCGTGCTTTAGGTCCTTACATGACAAGGACATAGTTATCTATGCATGGCAGCCTTATTGTATGTTGTAGCTTATCTGTTGCACTTGACAACATATTGAGCCTGATCACCTCAATATGAAATTCGGTATATGCGAAGATCTACAACATTCAGCTGGCTTTCTAGGGATAAAGGAATTTTGAGGACAAAATTCTTTTAAGGGGGTAGTATGTAACATCCCCATATAACGCAATAGGAAATAATAAAAATAAACTTTTATTATTCACAATCTTACCCCTGAACTTTTTAGAAAATGCCTTTTAGGTCCTTATATATTATTTACAACCTTGCTTCTGAACATTTTAGAAAATGATATTTAGGTCCCTATATCAACAAGATTAGTAGAATAAGGTTTTAAACGAAGCAAAATCACGTAGCGAAAACGTAGAAACTTAAACCTCGGCCGATTGAGCCACGGAGGTATCCATATGTGAAATAACATGGGATGCCCCTAGACTTATCCATAATTACGAAAATACCATTAGCCATGAAAAACAGAAAACAGAATGGCCATCAATTTGTAAAACGTTTAATTTACATCATTAATCGATTTATTCGATTTTAATGCATAAGTAAGTTAAATAGAAGTTAATTAAGGATTAATTAGGTATTGATTAGACGCTAATTAGAGAGTTAGAATTAGAAATAATTATAATAGAAACATATAAGACTACACAAATTTCTTCAAAATCGATTTACCGATTTAAAGGAAATCGGTAATATTACGGTATTTTAAATTGCCGGAACCGAACCAATAGAATTGCAAGCTTAAAACCCTAGCATCTAAGGCTGATTACTCAGCCACATTATCACATAAAAGTGGCGCAATAGTGGCCACAAAGACAAGGAGGGCTGGCTGAATTTCAACCTCTTGTCTTCAACCAATCAAAATCTAAAGAAGCCAACCACCTCTTACACCTTTAATCAGATTTTTCTCACCCAAATCAGACCACATTCCAGCGCCCTTTCTCTCCTCTCATTCAGCTCTCTTTCTCTCTTCTTCACACACCAAACTCCAGCCAACATCAAACCAATTCAAGCTTTGCTCATCCAAGCCTTCAAAATCCAGCAAAATCACTTGGAACAAAAATAGGAGTTTAATACTTGCATCAAATCTGTGGACTTGGCTGGCTGGGCTTGGATTATTTTCACTTTCTTTGATGTGTTAAATGAATGTTTATGATGATATGTGATTGGTTTTGGGCTGTTGTTTGATTGAAACCGAAGCAAACTGGAGATGACAATGATGACACAGCATATGTTAGTTTAATGAATCCTACTGAGAATTTATAATTTTCACCCCTTGTTTATTTCTGTGTTATCTCCAGATAGTTCAGAAGTCCTGAAGAAGGTCCTCCAAGGCGGAGTTGACTAATAAGATCGAGGGTGGCCGAAGGTTGCTGCCAGACAAGATCCGATTAAGTAACAGTAACAACTCCAGGGTGTGATACTATGACTTAAGCATAGTACCGTACTCGGGAGGGTATTACATTAGTAGTATACTTCTATTAAAATTTTATTTATAACTACGTACTTATAACTAACTAAAATAAGAAATAGGTACCTTAAAAAAGAGATAGAATATGCTATTGTTAAGTGTTTGTAAAGGGACATCCCTACCAGAGGGTTGCACAATAAACTCTTCCTTTAACAAAATGACAGCACGAAGGACATTGTGAAAGTGGCGACTAATTGTCTCCCCTGAGCGATGGAAGAAGAAAGACACAGTTCTATTTTTAACATTATGACCTATAATGTGGAGAAATTTAGCAACTTGTTCTTCAACTGTAAAGCGTCTTGAATCCTTTACTCTACCAGTTCCTCTTAACTTCTCACACAATTGCATAAATGCTTGAGGACCCGTGTGTATGACATCTCAACATTTTTTCTATCTCTAATAATTGCCTCATTAATTGAGAATGCCTATGTTCTCTTTCAAGGTTTTCATCAATAATATGGCTTGGTCTAAGCCTTGACAGTAATTGCAATAAATGTAATGCATGCACAATATGGCATAAAAGGGCTAAGGTACAGATATGCTGCCTCTTATCTAAGTTTTCTTTCACATGATTTAAGATTTGCATTTGAGAAAGCATTGCAAAAGTTGTCATTTGTGTCACTTGCAAGTCATGGTGATTTATGTCTTTCATTCCATCTTCAAATTCCACTTCATCAATATTTTCAGAATTCATCTATATATATATATATATATATATATATATACACGGACATTAAACCTTTAATATGTATTATGACATTAGGAATCAAAACCCACAAATAAATGAACATTTGCAATTACTAATATCACAATTCAAGAAATAGCGATACTAACTAAAGATTTAAAAATAAAAGTACTATGTATCAAATAACACTAATTGCAAGACTAATATTTTTAAAAATTGGCTATAGGAATCATATTAGATAATGTACTATATATGTAATAGTCTATGCACATATTATCTTATACTTCGATGGATTCCAAAAATTTTCTAGTAATAGTAAATTATACACATGTACCTTCTGTTTTTGAGTAGTTAAGCTTCAATTCCTCAATAAAAGACATTAATGCCAAAGGCCACACTATTACAATAAAAACATGAATGATAAATTAGTTGCTACATTTATAAATCAGACCATAAAAGAAAAGGCATGAGAAAGGGGAAAGGAGCATCCACGAATAACCATAACTTCCGAGAAATATGCATATATTTGTAGGTATCCCAAACAATTAAGAGATAAGAATAAATAAATATTTATGATTGTGTAGTAAACAATATGTGCTAAAAAAATGAAGACCTAAGAGTGACACAAGCACAACTGGGTCAATGGTAAAAAGCAACCAAGGAAAAAAAAAATAAATGAGAGGGGGAGTACCATAGAGGGAGCTCCAATTTGGATATATTAATTGTTGCTACACATTGTTGATGCCATAAAAACTTTAACTTCCTAACTACTTCTATTTTTGGCATAGTGCCAAAAAGTTAGATGCCCCAGTAGTTGAAAGCAACAAAAAGAAACTAAAAGGGATACACACCCAAAAAAAAAAAAAAAGAAGAAGCCAAATTACTATAAGGGGAGAGAAAAAAAAAAGAGTTTTAGTTTCCAATTTAATGTTTCTTATCACCAGATTGTTTATTTTGTTGCACCAGTATTGGAAGATAAGATAAATAAGTAAGCAAGAATACTTGTACAAATTCAGTAGATAAATCATAAAAACACTCTTATTAATGTTACTTATGACATCCAAGAATTGTGAAATTGACACAAATTTCATATAATCAACATATCACCAATTGATAAAGGCAAAAATTGATTAATCTTTGAAAGACAACATCAAAACAACAGTGTTCTGCAAATTTGATCCTTGAGTTAGCAGGCAAAGAGAGGTGGTAGTAGTATAGTTGGTCATTGAATGAGACCCCACAACAACACCCCAACAAGTGATAAAATATGGACAAATAAGAACTTCCAACACTAGAAAACTATAGCAGCAAAGCCAAATTTAGGCCTCTGATTTTCCCTTCAAAATTAAGGGGGGAAAAACCTACCTCCGTAAACATAAATACCCAAAACCAATCAATCTAGACCACCCAACAAGAATATAAACACAAAATGATTCATGTTGAATGCTACTTCATGGGGTTCCTATGAGAATGACCCATCTTTTGTTTGCCATGAGGCAATCCCAATTTGTTAGTGAAAAATAGAACAACACAGGACATATATGATTCAAGTTGCTATTGATAGTTCTTTACCAAGTAGTGTAACATCATTAGACATTATGGAAGATTGTGTAATATATTTCAAGCCATATATGATAGATCTTACTTATCTACTTATGCTTAACAATTAAAATCAACATTTGACATGTAGCAAACAACAACGAAAATCAGCGTTCAAAAATCATCCCTTCTATGTCACAGTAGAGTTCCGTACTCTAATATAAGTGAAGTCATGATAAAATAATAATGGCAAAGTCATATAAATCCAAAATCATTCACGAGCTCTATTATACAATAAGAAAGGCAAATGTCACAGTAGAGTTCCTATACAAATGCTAGGATTGCAACAAGAAAGGCATGTAATGTAATTAATTATTATTCTGATCAAATACTTGATATTGTAAATTACATCAAAAACCAAAAACATGAATTTAAATTAAACCCAGCCAAAAAAAAAAAAAAGAAAACATGGCTAATGAAAAAAAGCAATGAACCTAAAATGAGAAAGAAAAGATGGGTAGAACCTTTACTTACATTATTGTCTCAAACTTCATAAAAAGGTAATCAAGTACTCATATGGAGCCTTTGCTTGCTTTCATCATGGTTATTCATGCAAAGCAAACAAATGGGTCCCGTCAAAGAAAAAAGCAAAGAAAAAGAAACCAAATGGGTCTTTAAAAAAAAGAAAAAGGTGGAAGCTTGAATATGTTACTTACATATGAGAACTCTTAGAAGGCTGAAAAGAAGAATCAAATCCAATTTTGTGTAGTTGTGAGATAGAACAAACAAGTGAGAGCCAAGTCCATAGATAACATCATCATCATCATCTTCTTGGTAGTGGTTCTACTATACGGACACTGTCATGAGATTAATAAGGAACGAGATCATCTACATTAACATGCTTTGTCTGTAATGGGAAAAGAGCAAGCTTTCACAGAAAATAAAAAGCCCTCTTTTGTTTGAACGTGATTAACACTTTGCAAATAGAAGGTTGAAGAAAGGGGTATTTTGGGAAAGCAAAAGTTAATGCAGACGTTCCCCCCATTTTCTCCTCATCGCTGTGGAGAAAAAAAATTTGTGGGACCCATATGCCATCTTTTCTTTTCTGCTTATTTTCTTTTGGAAACCAAATGGGTGAAAAGTTCATTTTCCACTCATTTTCTCTCTATATATTTTCTTTTTGCTTATTTTCTCTCAAACCAAATGGTGTGTAAAAGAGAAACTATCAAGGCACAATAAACAAGGCATGGCAGCAGCAATGTCATGACCATGGGAATATGGGAAGCATCTCAACAGTCAAAAATGTTGGGGGGAGACCAATAAAGAGAAAGGGATTACACATCCATATATTCAAGTGGTCTACCAACTAAGTTGGTGTTTTTGTGACTTAGTCTTGGTGACTTAAGTTTTTTATGAACTTCTTGCGAGCTGTATATTTTTATTTCTCTTCCAACATTTTGAAATCTTGTAATTCAAGTGAGTAAATTTTGAGTGAACAATCTTATGAGATGCATAAGTGAAAAAATCCAACTAGATAGATTTTCTAAGTTGGTGAGGTTTAAAAGGGACTCAAAGTGTAAGCATTGCAAGAGAGCTTGGAGAGACTTGCTATTAAAAGTACTAAAGAATAGTGAAAAATCCTATTTTGATAGGGATTGGATGTAGATTCCGAGATTGTGGAGATCGAACCAGTATAAATATTGGTATAAGCTTTCCTACCCTTTTCTTTTCTTTATTTATTTATGCATGCATTATTCTAAAGTCTTAAACAAAAAGCTTTGATTAATTGAGTACATTGTAATTTATATTCTATTAGTATTTTGATAATATTTCCAACAAAAATCTTGTACGCACTTATTAGATTTTTGCTAATAAGCTACTAGATATCTACTATTATAAACCTTCTTATTTAATTTGTTTGATAAGTGCGCAAAAAAAATTTTAAGTGGCTGAGAACTTGATTTAACCCTTTTCTTAAGTTCTCTAATACCATCAGTACTAATGTGACTTATGTTTAAAAGTTGTTATCTCAAAGTGATTATGATAGAAATAATCAAAATCACTTTTGAATATATAATTACCAAAAATGATGTGAGTTATATATATATATAATTTTTGTATTCATTTTTTATTTTTTAAATATTTAAATAAATTATATTAATATAAATAATATTATATAAATATAATTTCTAAGACACTTGAATAACTGCTAGTGCTAATATTAAATTATAGGCAAAATAAGTTTTTTTTTTGTCTCTTATCTTTATTTGTTTTCTTAATTTAGTCCTTTATTTTTAATTTTTTTTAATTTGATCACTTTTAATAAAATCGTCTTTAATTTATCCCTTAGTTATTTTTCTATCATACACCTAATGAAAAATGCTAATGTAGCAAAATGCACGTTAGATCCTATGGGCCGATGCGCCACATCAGTATAGTTTGTGTCACGTTATCAAATTAAAAATAATTAAAAATAAGGGGCCAAATTAAAATTATAAATAAAGACAAGCTACCAAAAAACTCTTTAACTTTAATCATAAAAAAAAAAATTTACAACAAGATATATAAAGCATTAGCATAAAAAAATAATTAAATTAAATTTTAGTTAGTAATATTGTAAAATACATGTTAACATGGAAAATAGATTCATCTCATATATAAAGGCCGCTAAGCCATAGTATACGAAGGAAAATGAATTTAATAAATTAAAGTGCAGAATAACAATAAGGTATATAAAAGAGAATCCAAAAATGTAATACAAATTTAAAATATAAGTACATTACTATACACCAATATATATATATATAGAATTGGATCCGACATGATTATCATCCTCTGTTTCAACAACATTTTCATCTTCGTATCGATTGAAGAGTACATAACATGAACTGCAGGAAAAAGTCCGCCGGTTGCGAAGTAATAACATTCTGAATTCTTCCTGCCCCCTTTTAAGTGTAAGATATCCATTTTGTAACTGATTTACAGGCATTATCTTGATGGTTAAAAAGACCGTTTTACTCGCCCACGCTGAGAAGAAGATTGAATTATTTTACTCAAGACATGTAGACATATTTATAATAGCAAATCTGCAAGTTATTCTTTGATGAGAAGGGAAGAGGAAGTTTGAAAGCAGAAACAATAGTCATTCACTCAAGAAGGGATAAAATAGATAGATTACATGCTGTTATTACTATGTTTCCGGGGAAATTGCAGAACACATTCACCGCACTAGACAGTGGAAAGCTTCTTTAGTAAATATGGTATACATTAGATATGACCATGTATATATGTACCCATTGGAGTAGTTTGTGCTTTCGTTTCCAATAAAGATTGATGCTAGAGTGATGAGGCAAGAAGCAAAAACACCAGCTGAATAACATAATCAGATAATTTTATCCATACCCATATCAAAACAACAATACACTTTGGCCATATATAGAGGCCTATTCAAACTCAAATTTGTTTGCTACCTAGTACCTACAATACTATACTAGACGTGACCATATTGATTCTGATATAGACATAATAACCTGCAGTTAAATCAAAGCACAAACAAGAACTACATAAGAAAAGAAGAGAATACAGTACATATATGGGATGTTGCCTATCAGAAAACTCCCTCTAGAGCCCAACTCAAAGAGAATGAAGTGAGATTGAGGAATTGAAAAATGCCAAAGGATAGAAGTTGCCCTTTTCAAGAGAAAAATGCCAAACTCTCCACGTGCACCCCATTAACAAGTGTCCTAACTTTTTAACCAGATGACACATAGAAATACAAAATTAAACTATATTTCAAAGTAATGTACACTGGTTTCTCCATACATTGAATTCAGATTAGATTAGGCCAAATTTGCTAGATTGGTCATATTTCCTTCATTTGGAGCTTTTCTAACCTTGAATTAGAAAAGGAGGTGATCTTTAAAGTGACAACTACAGACACACAAATTATTGCTTACAAGACTTGGCTTCAATCTCTTCTGAAGCTAGCCTCATATTTTTTCATATGTAACATCCCGACAAAAAGAAGGAAACATGCATGAAACATATCTGCTCATAATGACCAAAATGAGATAAACGCCAATCACATCTTTAACTCAAAATATGAATACAGAATAAACTATCCTTTTAAACTTATCGAGAGTGTAAAAGGAATGAGGGTGAATCAATCACATTAGAGAGATTCTGCTCATAAGGTCGTTTCATATAGCACCAAAGCCTGAATGCAGAAGCAGTAGACAGTAGAACAGGGGTTTGGGGAAGAAAACGCTAAAGCAAACATGCTCTATATCCCTCTTTTCACTTCAATTGCCATGGTAAAGAGCCCCTACCTATTGTTCAAGTACTGGTTCTGACTTTTGCGTGATTTAATTAGCAATATTCATGTGGACACTTGTTGTCATTGCCAGCAGTTTATTGGCTATTATCTCAAGCATTTTTGTTGGACATTATTATACATCTCCATAGTGTATCTATCAGGTTTGATCTCTCTTTTTGTCTTCCATTTCTCATTACCTTGACTGAATCATTGATCCCTTTTTAATTTTGTGTGAGCCATATGATATATTGTCTTCCACTTCCCTTCTCTAGGAATCTGTTGATAGATTTGTTTGAGTTTGGTAGGTCATATTCCATCAGTTATTGGCCTCATGCAAGCACTTGCTGCCTTGTAAGCATTGTTAATTAGTAGTTTCTAAAACAAACAAGCTTTATAAAGTTTCTTCATTGACTTATGTTTCCTAACTTCTTTACTGATGTACTTCCACCATTGCTTTTATTCCAAATTTCCAATCCAGAGACTTGATTGCAACATACCAATCCTTCCTATCTTGGGAATTTGACTGAGGTGACAACAGAAAATTTGTAACTATAAGCAACTGTATGCATTTCTCATAATTTAACCTAGAGCTGCACACCATATTTTGGAGATCATGATAAAATCATACACGTTACCCTTTCATTACACTAAGGAATAATAAGTCAAGTCATTCCATTATCTGATGGACTGATAATAAAACAAGGAGTAGAACACATAAAGCTCATTTTTCGTTAACTGACTAACTGATATATATAGTAAATGACAGAAGAAAACTCACAGATAGTACTCAAGAGTTAAAGCATGCCATATATATATCGCTAATTAGGCACGAGAAGTTTTGAATCTAATTTCCATTAACTCCTGTCAGATCTCAGCAGCCTGAAGGGTCTTAACAAATTTTTAACTCTGTCTTGTGACTAAATTGATTGGATTTCAAATGCATTATATTATGAAATGAATTGCTAGAAAGTAGAAAAACACTTGAGCGCTTGAGCTATCCAGCCCTTGGATTCATCATTTGTTTTATTTTTGTTTTTTAATTGATAAATTAAAATTAAAAATAATGGAGGTTTAACACTGCTGCAGCACTTGCGAATAAACGCTCAAACTTACAGCACCAAGACCCTATAATGAAATAGTCATGATTTTAATCTCATTTATGTTCAATCACACCTTGCTTCACCTTTCTTAGGATATACGGCTTGGTATACTAGCTGACAAGTTGGGATATGTTATCATGGTATGTTATCAACCACCATATGCTAAAGCAGCACTGGAGCTGTCTCAACATTCTTCTCTTAATTTGATACTCATGAGGATACTTCACAGAAAGTGTTTATATTCTTTGGTTTATTTTTATTTCCGTTTCAAGATGACATGCCTACTAGAATTCTTTTCTATTGCCCATTAAGATGAGGAGCCAATGGCTAAATGATTTAGGAAATTTCTTGTCATAATGTTGTGATATTGGCATATTTATATGAGGATTCTGATTATTGTGATTGGTTGGCTGAAATGATGCTATCTGTATATCGGGAAGTATCCATGTTTCAGCTATTATGCTGCTGAATTTTCGGCAGAAGTATATGAAGCTTTGAGTAATTATGCTATGAGTAATTATGTGATACATACTCAAAAATCATACAAGCAAGAAAGTTTAAAAATAAGATATGAAGCATGTGCAAAAGTTTATGTAGCATTCTCCTACATGCCCATGCACAAGAATGCATACGAGCATTTTATGATCATATGATCATGTTCTCTTCATGAAGGAATATATATTTGCATATGAATGAAGGAAGTATACGAGCACAAAAGATTGGATCCTTTCACTTGGAGATAGTGATGAAGTCCCTTCCTATGAATGCAGATATAAAAAGATTACGTGGATCCTTTCGTTTGGAGACAATTATGAGGTCCTTCTATGTGAAAGAAATTAGAATTTTTGGGTTTCTTTTTTTTTGGGGCAGTTGGCCAGCTGAGTCCCTCCAATTTAGAGGCGCGTGAGTCCTCTTGCGGATCAGTATTGTGTGACGATAGTTATAAGTTGAGCTTACTCCGAAATCAGGCTACTCAAAGGCAGTAAAGATTAAAAAAAGAGATAAAAAAGTTAAGTGCACTAGCATAAGTTAAGAATGTGCATTAGAATATGTATATTTAAGCATCTTATTATGCTATTATACTATTATGATTATGATTAAAGTAATGCAGGACCCAGACTTAAATCTAGCGTAGCAGAAACAAAAATGGCCATCCAATACATACGAAGTGAAGACTGTAGGCGAATGCAAGTTATATGTAATATTAGCTAAGTTTCTTTTGGAATTGTAATTATCTAATTACTTTATATGTATCGGATATTTAGGTTTATAAATCCTAATGCAGTAAAAAATTATGAAGTTTATGGGTCATATATTATATTTTCTTATCTTAAAGTTTTTCGTAGCACCCGTAACAATCTCTAAATATAGTTCTATGACTTGAGTATTGTGTATGTGTCAAGAGGGTGTTACATATGATCTCTTCAGATGTAATGCATACACTTCTCTGCTTAATTATTATTTTTCATTCCATAGGGTGTAAAATCTGAATTTTTGTCGCGTTTCTTTTGCCTATTCCCCTTAATGATTAACAAATCAAATGGTTATGTGCTTTATGCCAGAGGAAGTGTTTTTTTGTTATGTGTAATAATTCAATTGAAATTGTAACCAAGGTCATATATAATGCAGACCATCCAATTTTTTACACTAATGGCCTATACCGAGTGAGATACATATATATAATGCATTTGCTAGCTAATATATATATATATATATATATATATATATATATGTCGCGTGAATTCTCAGCAGCAGTAGACAAGTTTGGATTTCTCTTTATTTCTTTCATTTTCTTTTCAATTTTTTTTCCTTCTACATTCTGTTTGGGCGTGCTTGGATTGATGGAAAAGGATGGAATCATGGTAACTGATAATGTTCCATTCTTTAGATTTGAAAAATATTGGACAGGATGGAATGAGAAAAAGATGGAATAGATTTCATTCCATTCTATTAGATGTCTTTAGTCCCAAGCCCCCCCCCCCCCCAAAAAAAAGAAAAAAGAGAGAGGTTTTTTTCTCAAATTTGAGTTAATGGAATTGAATGAAATGAAATGAGTTATATTTTAATTATTTATCCGTAAAATGACTATTTTATCCTTAACCAATGATGTTTGCCCCACACACGCTTGCTCACCTTTTCTCTGCTACTTGTTGCCTAATTTCTGGATGGCTTTGTTCTCTTATAATGACATATAATACTTAAATTTTTGAGGTAACTCCCTTAGCTTTGCATGAAATGAAGCTAAAACTTGTTCATTTTCCATATGGTTTTGTAGGCCTGATGTTGAATTTGTCTTAGGCACATGCCTGTGAACTTTGATATCTTGAAGTACGTGACTTGGTGGTTGTCATCCGTAGTAGTTTTTGAAGTTAGAGGACGATATCATCGAGTGCATGATAATTGACCAACACTGGCAGTTTGGGCATACAAATTTTTATATTTGTTTGATGTAATTGAAATGAAGCAAACATTTGGGTTTGGATTTATAGTATTCAACTACAGGCTTTATTGTCATTTTTTTGCTATTTGAAAAGGAGTGTTGATGTACTCTCCTAACAATCAATTTAAAAATTCTCCTAATTTAAAATTTCACTTACAATGCTATGAATTATATTTTACATAATATCTAACGATTATTTAATATATGTAAGTGATATTTTAAATTAGAAGGATTATTAGGCACATCAATTAGGATATTTTAGCATTTCTTTGTAAGAAAAGATCGATGAATGACTTATTGAAATTCTCTGCAAAAGGAAGTTCATAAGAAAGTTATTTAAATTTTATACCTTATAATAATATTTTTTTTAATGTTCAAAAAAATTTATAAAAAAATATTTCACAAAATAATATTAAATATTTTAACATAATTATATTTATTTTTATAGTGAATCATAAAAATTTATTAAATAAGTAAAGTCAATTTTTTAAAATAGGAACAAACAAATTGGAATATTTTTTATTTGATATAAAGATAATATAGGAAAAACTATAATTCTTTCCACTGCATTCCTTTTCAGCATAATATCCAAACAATAAAATGGTAAGTTACTTCCATTTCATTCTTATGAATATACAAAGAATGGTGAAGATTTTTATTTTATTTCATTTTGCTCCATTTCATTCGGTTCTATGCTATTCCGTTCTAGCTTATTCGGTATTAATTATTGAAACATAGTCTTAATCTTTGTTCTTTGCTTTATGGTGAGACTTGCTTTTGGGAGTTGAAAGTTAGGATGTAGTAAAAGTTTTGAATAAAGTTTTCTTGCAAGTGTATAAATGAATTTATTAAAGTTTTTCATTGATTTGTTTCTAGTGAATTTGCTTGCATTCATGTTGTGTCCTTTTTTTTTTTGGTGGATGGATGGGGCTAACGCCCAAACTAAAACAACTCTAGGAAATCAAGCCCCATAACCTACAGCCAACAACCTTGTGTCCTTTTTACTTTGCTCTAGGCTTGAAAGCATATATTCAAACGTAGTTCTGAAAGTTCCAATTGCGTTATATAATAAAATATAAGATGCATCACTTCTATTTATATTTTTTTATTTTTTAGGCATTAATGTGAAATTATCATTTATATTAATGAAAATATACAAATATAAATTTATATGTCTATTTAATTATGTTAATACCCAAAAAAATAAGTGGCACACTTTTGACTGCGAAGGACACCATAGCATTTGCCATCGAATCATATATTGTTTGAAACTTACAATCTTTAATTCTCCAACTCCAATTTTGGGAATAAACAACGAGAATACTAATAATAAAAATAACTAGCAGCTTGCCGAGCACTGGGCTGCATTTTTTATTTTTTTGGATATTAATATAATTAAATAGAGTTATAAATTTATATTTGTATATTTTTATTGAATATTAATGTAATAAATAATAATTTAATATAAATGATAATTTCATATTAATACCTAAAATATAAAAAATATAAATAGATGTGATGCATCTTATATTTTACAGGGTAAGACTACTTATTCTTATTATTAACAAAAAAATAATTTTAGACACATATTATGTGATGGAACCATTAATTTCTTATATGGTAGTTAGTAGTTACCCTTCATTTAATTACCCTATGAAAGCAAAACAATAAACTTGAGTTCATAATTTTTTTCTTGGAGATTAACTTTGATGAAAGCGGACGATGATATAAATGGTACTGAAGTTGCTGATGTAAGTGGAAAATGATATAAATGGTAGTGCACTAATGTGTTCACTATTCTTACACAATCTTCTCATTTCTTCAAACTATTAGATTAACTACTTTTGTAAAATCATATTTAAGTGAGACAAAAAATCCTTTTAATATGTATATAACTTTTAATTTGAGATTAATTTTGATATATTATCAATATAAAGTGTTTTATATTATCGATTAATTAAGTCTTATTCTTTATATGACTTTTGAGATAGTAATGGACTTACAGTAAGAGTCAAACAGATTTAACGACATTGCTCCAAATGATAGGATGACTATCTAAAAATATTTTATACTAACAATATATTAAAATTAAATATTTTTAATTTTCTTTTAATTGGAATCATAAAATGATTACGTTTAATGTCTTTGTATATGTAATATAATATTTTAAGTTTTATTTTTGTAATATTTGAATCAAATCTAAAAATAGTTTTGAGAAAAGTAATGGTTCCTAAAAATAGTTTTTGCATTTTTGTTACATTTAAAAGTTACAGTATGAAAATAATAACTGAAATATTTTTGCATAAGAAATTTCTTTTATTAGTTTCTAACAATTTAGGGGAAGATAGAAAGAACAAAAATTAAAAAAGAAGACAAAAGAAAAAATTCAGAAAACAAAATTAAAGGTTAAGGAGAAAATAGTTGGGAAGTAAATGTTAAAAACAACGAAGGGATAAGATGATTTGAGTTCCATCTTCATCTTTTTGAAAAAAATTAGGAGCCCTATTTGTAAAAATGTTCATCTAGTATATACGCAAAATATAAATCTCAGTAGATCATTATAAACACACTACAATGAACTATCAAACGCCGCGATTTAAACAACTACCATTTGTTTACATGTAATTTGGCATGATAATTCATTGGCGGGTGACTTACGATATGTGATGGAACCCATGGGAAAACTGCACAATAACGACATCCATCGAACCTTTGTACCTAAAAAAGTACATGTAAAATGTATAAGTTAATTCAATTAAAAAGAAAAAAAAAAGAATAAAGATAGCTACGCAAAAGCAGTGACTTGCCTAGTGATTTAAATGCGGGGGAGAACGCAATAATCAAGCTTCTGCAAAATAATATTTTATGCTTCAACAATATGTTATGTTACTCATTTTTGTCATGTAAATACATGCATGATTCATATGAAGCTAAGAGCTTGCTTACTATTATCTGATGCATAATGGTGCCTAAGGCTCTCATCCTCTTAGAACTCATCAAGTCAAAGAGAACAATTCGTCCCATCTATAAGCCTTTTGTCTTTTCTATACATGAAGACCATCATGGAAATTGGAAAGTATGATTGCTGGAGATCGACTCTGCCAATGAACGAGTGCTCAATGTAGCGGTCTACGATGGTGGTTGTGTGCGGCAGGAGGATGAGTTCCCGATGAGAAGTCAAGTTCAATGAGGGTGGTGGTGGTGGTTTATAGTGGAGGATGAAGATAATGATGTTAATCTGGAGTAGACTACACTAAATGGGGGTGTTGATAGTCTGCACTATTTTTAATTATAGACTTCCATTTTGTATACATTGAGCGATTTGGATCAATAAGATATATGGTATACTTGACTTCATTAGGTGTACCATAGTATTGCAAAGAATGTTTTTGTAACGATGGTTAATTGCCCGACCTGATTGAAAAATTTTATAAAAAAATAAGGAGTTGAGTGATGTGTTATCTATGTGTGCAATTGTGCATGTGAAAAGTTATAAAAAATTAACATATTTTAAACCTTTGATGATGTTTTGTTTAAGATTTTGCTTTATTTTGTTTTGCATGTTTAATAATTTATTTTGGGTTCATTTTAATTTTAATTTGAGTTTTAATTATATTTACAAGTTATTAGGTAGCTTAGATAAATAAAAAATTTGTGTGTTTGTCACCCTGCAGGGAGCGCCTGGGCACTCAAAATCCACAACCCAGATACTCAACATGGAAAAATAGAGTTGCTGCTAGAGAGCCACCGCCTAGACACTCAAAATCCACTGCCTAGGCAATGGTGGAAAATTTGCACGTGAAAGTTTGTTTTTTATTCGAATGAAATGCGACTTTTGGGCGTCCTTTTGAGTTGGAAAAACACAAAAAAATAGGGACTCTGGAGAAAAAAAGCGGAAGACAACGAGAAGAGGGGAGATTGAAGACTCTTTCACTCCAATTCTTGGATTCTTAACATGGATTCTCTTCTTATCCTTTTAATTTTTTTTTTGTTTTGTTATCAATTGCTAAATTCCATAGCTAGGGGAAGCGATTAGGTCTGAAATTGGTGTATTGGGATTGAATTTATGATGCTTGATACTAGATTTCTTGGATTAATTGTTCATCTTTTCTGTTTATATGCAAGAAATTATGAGTTGTTATTTATGATTGAACTAGGGTTCTTATATGATTTGGAAAAATTGCCTATAAACTAGCTCTAAGGATGAACTACATGAATTTCAAGGTTTAGGAAATATTTCTTGATTTTGTGTGATATATGGATTGATTTTTGTACTTAATCTACATTTATGTTAGAATATAGTCAAGGAGTTGTCATATTTTAACATAAGTGAAAGAATTGGTTCACTAAGGAATTGGGGTTAATTCACAAAGAATCCTATCATTAATCTAAAATTTCCAACTCAAGTGTTTTAGCAATTCAATAAAAAATTAAGAAAATTCAAACCATCTTGACCTCTAGTGTTTTGAACTTTGAGATTATCCTTTGCTTGTTCTAAGTTGTTATTTATTTACTTTTAAATCTTTACTTTGTTTTAATTGTGAGTTTAGAACTTTCTTCAATCCAAATAAGTTAACACAATCTAAATAGAAATTTATCCGGTGAAGTGTTGTTTGATACGTCAATCCTCGTGCGATGATACCCACTTGCCATGGTTATTATTGAATACAAATTTTTAAACTATAAAGACCTAATTAAAAATTAAGTAAAACTATGGGAGCCAACAACATAATTAAACCAATATTTTAAAAGTAATAGAGATTTGATTTTGTTTTTGTTTGAAAGGCCTCAATAAGGCAAAAGGATTGTTTTATAGGTAATAGAGATTTGATTTTACTTTTGTTGAGAATATTTAAAAAGTAAGTTTAAAAGGATTTTTTTCTTTTTTTATATATGATAAATCGATAAAGTAATTTAAGTAAAAGGTGGGTGTGGGAGTAAGTAATTTTGATAGAAGAGAATAATGCAGGGGTAAAATAATTCTAGTAAACAAATGTTTTCTGCATATATATGAAAAAGGGCATTAAAGAACGTATCATTTTTGCACTCTGTAATTTTTTTATTGGCACTCTACATTTATTTATTTATTTTGGGTCAGAATTCTACATTTATGTTGAATTCAACTTATTGTATACCTTTTTTTTAGGTTGTGAACTTATTTTTGTTCCATTCATGTGTCGAAACAACCACAAAATAGACATTTTAGATTTTCAAAGGCCCAACGCAATAGGCCCAAGATGAATGAAGGTGGATACATGCTGGTAGGGCCTAAGGGATGGCTAACTATGCCCGCTTTCCCGTATGTAGTGCTCCTTGAAGAGATGGTAAAACGGACTCAGCCCAATTCATCAAAATGGCGAGACAGATTGATATATTGAGCCATAAAAAAATTTGACCCCGCCTAATCTGTGGGCTTAAGTGGGCGGGATGGGTTGGACCCACGGGCTGGAGTAATTTTGGGTTGCAAGTTTTTTTTTTCCTGATCTTGTGACCCTGACCCAAGCCCACAACACGCTTCACTTCACTTTCGCTAGGGTTTCTTTTCATCTGATCTCATTCTCCCTCGGTCCCCTGACCCTCGCGGCCTCACTCTGTGTCTCATCTCTCTCTCGGTCTCTCACTTCACACACACTTCACACTTCACTTCGTCTCTCTCACACTCACTCTCACTGTCACACACACTCACAGTCTCACAGCAAGCAAAAGAAGAAGAACAAGAAACAGGACGCGACGCGAGCTGGAGGCACAACCGCAGAAGCTAACCGGCACAGCAGAAGGCAGAAGGCAGAAGGCAGGACGCGACAGCGATCTGATTCAGGTCAGTGGTAGTTTTATATATATATATATATATATATATATATATATATATATAATTTATCAAATTGACTGATTGTTCTATTTTTCAAACTTGGAGTTGTATTTTTTGCTTGCATTTTAAAAAATAAAAATTATGTGTGATATGGTTTGACTTCTAACTCGATGGTTCATGATTTATTGTTACTTATTGATAGTTTTATTATACTGATTTTGTTGATTCTGATTTTGTCATTCTTTTTTTTTTTTTTTTTTGGTGTTGGACTACATATTGTGTGAATGTGAATATGAAAATATATATGCAGTTCTCATGGCAATTTTTATATCTATGAAAATTGTCTGTTCGTAGTCTCGGAGTTTAATGCAGTAGCATAAACTAGATAGGATATTTTTTTCTAAGATTACCACGAGTTCCAGTCCCCAAGGGTCTTCTTCTTCTCTCTTTTATCGTCATATATGTTTTGCTATGCTATTTCATCTCATGTCTTGTAGCATCTTGGTAACTAATGCTGTGTATCACTGTGGATATTGCTGAAAATCTAATGCTCCTTCAAATGGACTGCACTAATAATGTTCCCCTTACTGATTTTGACATAACCGTACCATGGCAACCTTTCTCTTTTCCTATGTGTTTGCTTGGTGAAATTGACTATTCTCAGTGTCTAATCTGATTAGTCTCCAACCAATTAGTGAGGCATAGTCCCCAAATCTCGCAGATTTGAGACACAATTAATGAAGAAAAACTAACACAACAAGTTCTTACTGATGCCATTTTTCTGAAATAATTTGGGTCTGATTGATCCAAGAACGACTTTAGCACTACCCTACCCAGTGGAGAGATTATTATGTCTTTTTCTTCATCTTTAGGATTATATGGATCAGCTAAATTATTGGTATTTACTAATCACTGAAAATAAGGGTGCCATCTCCATTGAACTTTACTTAGTATTTCAAGTATTGTGGAGCCTAAAACCATGCATATGCAACAGCTCAAAACCTACGGTTACGAGTCTAAATAAGTATGACGTCTTAGGAAAAAAGCAAGATTTAACAAGTAAATATAATTATGGGATATATTCTCACTCATGGCATCATCTCATCTATGTAACCCGTTTCACCTAGTAGAAAAAGGGAAATGTTTAACCGTTGTTATTGTATATCATCAGCCAGCATCCTTTTGAAAATTTGAAATACTTCCAGAGAAGTTACTAAAATATATGCTTCTTAAATTCAATTCGAGTTATTGCTATTAGCTAATCACAGCAAAAAGGCATGCCTTTGAATTTTCCATATAATCCCGATTATGAATATAGCAGTTGAAAACCGGACAGCAATTCACACAGTGTCTCAGGAAGGCAGGACTCGAACATGATTATATTACATAATTACAAGAACCTAATCATGATAAATATCCTCATCTAACATCCAATTGTAGTACTCTAACTGATTTGGAGTTGCTAAAAATGTTTCAAGCAATGAATTCTAGCCATCAGAATTATTGGCGTTTACTAATCATATAGATATGCCTTTGAAGTTTCCTAATAACCTTAATTAATCTGAGACCTTGATTAATAACTCCTTTCTTCTATTTTGCCTTGGTTCTCACTTTTTTATTTCAGTTTCTGAAGTTCTCTTCTTTTCAACCAAACTCTTCATCCTCATTTTCTAGAAAGGTAAGTGCACTCTTTCTTTTTTCCCTTGTAGTTCTCCTTTGTTTTTGACTTTAAATTTTGGGTCAAGGTGTTTCTTTTTCTATCACAAAGATGCATAAGAAAAATTTGGCATATTCTTCTTGAGATGCTTTCTTATATTACTTCACCTGCATTGTTGTCTTTGTGGCTGTCACTACTTTTTGTGGTTGCTGATTTTGTGGTTATGACAGCGGAAAATTTATATAGTTGGTGATATGCTTTGTTAATGGCATTAAGAATCAAGGTGTTATGCATGTATGCTAAGTTAGAATGATTTCAATTGTATGGAGGGCAAGTCTTTGTAAATTGTAAGATAAATGTAGTCTAGAACTGATATAGGCTTAAATCAGATTCTGTTTAGGCAATGTCTATCGGTGTTTGTCTTGTTTTGTTGTTGTTGTACTGTTGGACTCCTCACTTGTTTTTGTGAGTTGAGTATCTAATATTAATCCATTGAAAAAAAAAAAGGAAAAGTAGCGGGTGGGGTACAGGTTGGGATGGGTTCTTTGCGGCTTTGCAGGTAGGGTGTTGGGTGGGTTCGGGTTCGGGTTCGGCTAAAACCAGCCCCAACCTGCCCCACCGCCACCCCTAGCCCCGCCCTGCCTCTTTTTGGCAGGCCAGGGCAGGCTGGCCTGCATTGCCAATGTCTCCCTCCACTGTTGTGGGGCTTTTCCCCTTCTTCATACGATAGTAGTGCTCTCTGCTCTGCTTATGTGACTCTGAGTGTGATCTGTATTCTGTGAAGATGACGAAGTTCAGGAAACTGGGGCGACCCACGGGTCATCGAATGTCCATGCTCAAAACGATGGTGTCGCAATTAGTGAAGCATGAGCGCATCGAAACCACTGTTGCCAAGGTTGGTTGCTTCCACCTCCTTCTCATTACATTACTACTCCTTTTTCATTTCAATTTCAATTTCATTTCACGATCTTCTATCCTTATTCATAACCACTTTTTCTATTGGTAGGCGAAAGAGGTACGCAGACTTGCGGATAATATGGTTCAGCTTGGGAAGGAGGTTTTTCTTCTAACTCTCTCTTCTTCTACTGCATTGCTTTTCTATTGATCCCATGGACATCTCAGTTTTTATTTATTCATTTTTTATTTGGTGGAGGGTAATTAACCATTTCATTTATTTTATTTAGCTTGATTAATTGCCACATGGTATAAGGCTCTAAGCAATGGGTTACATCACATTTGTTTTAGGGGTCCCTATGTGCTGCAAGGCGTGCTGCTGCTTTTGTGAGAGGAGATGATGTCCTTCACAAGCTCTTTACTGAGCTGGCTTACCGTTACAAGTCAGTATGAAACTTAAACACTGACGCAATTTCACTTGCCAGCACATTATTGTAAGTTGTGACACTGAACAGACATTATGTTATGCAGGGATAGAGCAGGTGGATACACTAGATTGCTAAGGACTCGTATTCGAGTGGGTGACGCTGCACCAATGGCCTACATCGAGTAAGATACATATAAATCATTAGTTTCCACTTTAATCTCAATTCTTTTATTCTGTTTTGTGAGTAATACAGTTTTAATTTCACAGAAAGAAGTGATTGTTTTCTCATTATTGGTCTTGATATTGATTGTCTGCCTAATCTATTGTGTGGTTATTGTGAATAACTTCAATTTGTCAAGTCTTACTGGTTGCTTAGAATGAGGACACTGAGAATTGCCCTTTTGGTAATAATTTTTTATTGTATGCTTTTATAACAGGTTCATTGACAGAGAAAATGAGCTTAGGCAATCAAAGCCACCAACACCTCAACCACCACAGAGAGCTCCCCTTGATCCCTGGACTAGGTCCCATCTCAGCAGGCAGTTTGCACCTCCTAAAGAGGAAAAACTAGACTCTGGTTTATGATCTACTCGGATGTAATGCAGATACTTCTCTGTTTAATTATTATTTTTCTTTCCATAGTGTGTAATATCTGAATTTTTGTCCTGTTTCTTTTGCCTGTTCCCCTTAATAATTGACAAATCAAATGGTTATATGCTTTATGTCAGAGGAAGTTTTTTTTTGCTATGTGTAATAATTCGGTTGAAATTGTAACCAAGGTCCTATATAATGCATCCCATCCAATTTTTTGCACTAATGGGCTATATCGAGTGAGATACATAGATATAATGCATTTGCTAGCTAAAAGGGTCATATTCATATATATGTGGTTGTGTCATGAATTCTCAACAACTGTAGGCAAGTTTGGATTTCTCTTTATTTCTTTCATTTTCTTTTCAATTTTTTTTTCCCTTCTGCATTCTGTTTGGGCGTGCTTGGATTGATGGAAAAGGATGGAATCATGGTAACTGATAATGTTCCACTCTTTAGATTTTAAAAAAATTGGATAGGATGGAATAGAAAGAGGATGGAATAGATTTCATTCTATTCTATTATGTCTTTATCCCAAACACCCCCCTCCCTGAGAAACAAAAAAACTATGCCAGAAGAAAGAGGTCAATGCGCAGCCAACCAAATTGCAACCAATAAAGCGGATTGCGAACCACGCCAGAGGAAAGAAAAATCGCAAATCGCTGAGCCAGGTGCTGAGATGATCCAAATCTGACAGAGCACCGTTGCGAAATAGAGCCTAGTTGCAGTGCAAGATTGGAGGAACAATGTCAATCAGAACAAGAATGAGAGAACTGAAGCCCTAGCTTACAGTCTTAGATCGGAACCAAATGCTCAAAGCGCAACTTAGAGTTAAACACCACATGTCACAAATCGCAAAGGTGGTGGTGGCAACAATGAACAAAGCAAAGAACAGAGTGAGTGTAAGAAAAGTAACGAATCAAGTTTTTGAGTGAGTGAGTGAAAATGTGTGAGAATCAGGAAGAAGATCAAAAGAGAAAGAAAGTACTAGAGTGTTTGGAGAGTGAGAAAATATGAGAAAGTGAAAGAAAACTAAGAACTCAAAGTAAGGCAGCCAAAAAATGAGTTTTAAGGTGGGTGTCATGACTCGGATACATGTCGAAATCCATGGTAAAGCAGAGAGAGGGAGAACAAAATAGATAGGAATTGAAAAATTTTGATTAAATTGAAGAAAATAAAAAAAGTTACTACATCAAACCAATAGTATGGCTTATATACAAAATAATAGAGTAACTAACTAATACTTAATTACATGCATTGTAACTAATTGTGACTAATCACTAATTAACACAATTGTATCTCTAACATCCTAATTAGAAATAAATTATTATCATTTTTGGTTGACAATGAACTATTATCATTATCATAAAAGCAAGCATATAAAAGTATAAATATAATAAAAATGTTTAGAAATAAAGATAAATGCTCCGAGAAAGTTCTTTTTCTTAACCAGTGAAAAATAATTTTTGTTGCATTAGAAACTTAACACACAGTTTATGGGGATCAGAAAATCATAATTTTTATATCACCCATGAATCCTTAGTTGTCACTAAAAATAGAATTGTGTTTTCTTCATGTATATACTAACCATTATTTTTTGTTTTCCCCTTAGCAACTTTAGTTGATGTCGCTTATTATAATTGTTATTGTGCATATTTCACTTCACAAATTGGGCTATAGGCATAAACCTCAAGCATTTTTATTTACATCAAAATTTTGTTATTCACCTTGACAGAATGTAGTTCCATCAAAACAGAACATGAAACCCTTTAAGTCCAGAGTCCACACACCAAATGTATACAGAAACTTAAATTACTTACATGGTGTACGATGATTCCATTTACATCAATCGCACCCATTGCACACTATCATTCTCATAATTACACAACAAAACACAAAATAAAGAACAAACAGTTCTTTTTAACTTGTGCTGCTGCCTCGTGAATGCTTCAATCTATGATTGCAAATAAGAGTGATAAAATCCATAAGATTTTAAGAACCTCAGCATAGCAACTTACATAGTACAATTAACTTGTACTCAATATTTAGTTTCTTGTCATTTGGTTTTCTATCAAGCGAGAGCCTACAATGGTTCACATGTTACAATTTGATTTGTAAATCTATACATGATTTGTGGTAATTAATTTTAAGATGTTGAGAATATGGATGAGTGTATATTATTAGTAAGTAGCAACTCATGACCATGTTCTAAATTAGACCTATAACAAGTCATTGGTTCAGAGAATATAGGTTCCTAAAAGGATTTCAGATGCAAAAAGAATATAAGGAATATGCTTTAATCAAGTGAAGAATCTGCAGATAGTCCCAGAAATGATGAGATAATACATGATCTGGGGCACAATGGAAATGTCAGGAGAGGACAATTGTGTAGGACAGTTTATTTGATTTAGAATTAGGTCCTGTTCTTGTACCTGAAAAGGAAGGTCCAAGGGAAATTCAGGAAAGGACTACCATGGGGGCACTTCAAGTGAAGGTTTTGAATCTAAGGATCAGAACATGACAAAGGTAATGGCTTGATGAGTGATGTCCCCTGTCTCCGGCTCTTCATCCTTTCAGTCTGCATTTTTTATAGGAAATGACATCTTCAACGCTTCTCCTACAAAGAGAGATCATTATCCCCTACACCCAAAATGAAGAAATGTTGAAAAAATATCAAAAAGGGAAAAGAAAAATTCAGAGAAATAAGTGCCCAAAAGGATTATACCATTAGATGATAATGTAGATCTCATCACACCTTTGATGCAACAATTCTATGAATATTAAAACCCTGTCGTAGATAATAATTAAATTGTTGAACCTGTCAAATGATATGCAAACAACAACATCTTCCATTAACCTATATATGGTTGTAATGTAAAGTCAAAAGCAATTTAAAAAAGTACTACCTAGACTTAGAACATGCTTAGTCATTTGATAGTAAAGATTGCAGATCTTGAAACACGTATATTTTGTCTAAGAGAAGCATATATGGTGAAAGACATGTCTAGTTGTTTTGCTAAAAATTTTGGTTAGCCGAATTGCAAAGAGTTGAGGTGTGCTAAGACGTTGTTCCAACTCTTATCGATAGTCTTGGCTAAGACGAAATACTACGGATGCTCATTTTTGTTGAGATAGGGGCTTTGTTTCTCAACAGATGAGTGCTTAAACTACTCCAAATAGCATTTGAAAATAGATCGAGAAAATTTTCTAAATAACTAGAGGCTAAACAGCTAAATGTAAAGGAAGAAAAGCAAGTAAATGCAAACGAAAAAAAAGTTGGAGGTGTAAGTGCAAGGAAGTAAAAGATTGATAGTAAAGGCAAATTGTAAAGAAAACTTATGTATGATTAGTGTTCTATGTTTTATATAATAACTCTTTGTTCTTTATATGCAGAAGAGAAAATTCAAAACTAGGGAAGTTGCTAGCAGAATTCATCGACCGAATAAATCAACTGCAATCGGTAAAAAATTGCTTTTGAAAATGGCTTCTTTCTTGTTTGAAATTAACAGTTCCATAAACCATTTGTTACCATTTTTATTAACTGCCTCTTAATCCTCTTCCTGTCCTCGGCAACTTTTGCTTCAGTAACACGCGTTGACCCTTTTTGCTTCTAATTGAACTCTTCAGCTAAAACAGCGTCAACTAAGTAAATCTACAACCCTCCTTAGTCTAACCCACCAAATTGGCTATGTAGCAATTTTTAGGTGTTACAATTTATATATAAACTTTAACTAACGATTAAGTAGATCTTTAGCATAAATATATGAAAACTAATTAAGAATAATAATTATAATAATATCTTAACTGTATATTAATGGAAATTATTGTTTAAATTATTCATTAAGTAGTGTACGTTTAATAATTTTCTCATTATGATTTCTTTTTTTTTTTTTGCGTTTTATATTTTAAAGATTTTTGTCTATTAATTCAATAATCCAAATTTGATTAAATCATAAATTTGATATAACATATTATAATTAATGAATTAATAAATTTAAAATAAAAGTCTATTACGATGTGACTTATGAAATTATGACTTATTATGAGTTAAAATTTAAGGACCGATTAACAAGATTGTAAAATTTGTAGTGATAATTTTTTTTCAAAAACGATAAAAGTATAAAATTTAGTTATGTGCTATTATATAATGGAAGACCCTTGCCCCTTTTGGAAATCTCAATTGAATTGAGTCTGATTAATCAGATTCTTAATAATATGGTCTGAATACTAGTGGTTCTATTATGAATAAAAGTTATAAATAGTAAAAAAGTATAAAATGTTCATCTTATATTTTGTCAAATGATTTGAACAATTAATTTTTGACAGTTATTTTGACTGAAAAATATTTTTTTATGAAAAATACTTGGTTGATAAAAATCTTTTTTATTTTTTCTACAGAATGATCTTGCAAAGATTAAGTATTTTGATATTTATTTTTTTCATTAAGTTAGATTAATTGGATTTAGTGAATTTCATGGTGATTTAAAAATAATAATAATAACAAATATGATCCTGCTTTTGAATTTTTATATTTAAAATAAATTAATAAATTATAGAATTGAATTTAATTACATTATTTAAAATATATATAAAAATAAATTAAATTTTTTATTTTAACTATTTTACCTTTTATTAGATATTACAGAAGAGAGAAAAGGAGAAGATTTTAGATACGGTTGAGAGCATTTTTGGACTATCACTTTTTAATATTAAATCTATTAGATTAAGAATTATAAATCATACCTATTTTATTTTAATTTATTTTTGGCCTTTTTATATAATTGATTTCTCTTTAAATTTTAATTCTATCACATTAATTGGATATAAATCAAGAAATTGAATTTAATTTATTGAATAACTCGCTGCTACATAGTACTGACATTAGCCAAACTCAAACCACAACCTTTAGCACTTTCAAAAATCAATTTATCAAAGTAGTATTTATTTATATGCTCACTCTCTGATTCCTATGCTATGCTATCAGTCGTCATTGAAACATGAAGAAAACGCTACATGATTTATCATCATCCACTTTGATGCATGTCTTTAAGCACAGCACACACCATTACCAATGCATCATAAACGACTTCCCAATGCTAAGAAAACTTGCAATTCGGTTAACATCATCCACGGTTAATCCTCATTTGGAAATGAAGCGCTGCAATTCCTTCATCTCAAGGCTATGTAAGGAAGGGAAAATCGATGATGCACGCAAGGTGTTTGATGGAATGCTTGAACGGGACATTCGTCTGTGGACCACAATGATAAGTGGGTACATCAAGTGTGGCATGATCAAGGAGGCTAGGAAGCTGTTTGATAGAGTGGATGCCAAGAAGAATGTTGTCATCTGGACCGCTATGGTTGGTGGGTACATCAAGTTCAATCAGATTAAGGAAGCTGAGAGGTTGTTTTATGAGATGCCTATGAGGAATGTTGTGTCTTGGAACACGATGATTGATGGGTATGCACGAAATGCACAGACTCAGTTGGCTTTGGATTTGTTTAGGAGGATGCCAGAGAGGAATGTGGTTTCTTGGAACACAATCATAACAGCACTGGCTCAGTGTGGGAGGATTCAGGAAGCGTGGATGCTTTTTGATCAGATGCAGGAAAGGGATGTGGTTTCGTGGACTACCATGGTTGCTGGGTTGGCCAAGAATGGGAGAATTGATGATGCCCGGGCACTCTTTGATAGGATGCCTGTTAGGAATGTGGTTTCGTGGAATGCGATGGTCTCGGGTTATGCTCAAAATGGAAGATTGGATGAGGCTCTGGAGTTGTTTGAGAGAATGCCTGCGAGGGACATGCCTTCGTGGAATACGATGATCACTGGTTTCATTCAGAATAGGGAATTGAATAAGGCAGAGAAGTTATTTGATGAAATGCCGCGAAAGAATGTCATTACCTGGACCGCAATGATGACAGGGTATGTGCAGCATGGGCTAAGTGAAGAAGCATTGAAAATGTTTAACAAAATGCAAGCTCATGATGGGTTAAGACCCAACACCGGAACCTTTGTGACGGTGTTAGGTGCGTGCAGTGACTTAGCTGGTCTAACCGAGGGACAACAAATTCATCAATTGATATGCAAAACTGTTTTTCAGGATAGCACATATGTGGTATCAGCACTGATAAATATGTACTCAAAATGTGGAGAGCTGCATATTGCTAGGAAGATGTTCGATGATGGGTTATTAAGCCAAAGGGATTTGATATCTTGGAATGGTATGATTGCTGCCTATGCACACCATGGCTATGGCAAGGAGGCAATTAATCTATTTAATGAAATGCAGGAATCAGGTTTCCAAGGTAATGATGTCACCTTTGTTGGACTTCTCACTGCTTGCAGTCATGCTGGTTTAGTTGAGGAGGGGCTTAAATACTTTGATGAGCTTCTGAAAAACAGGTCTATACAAGTCAGAGAGGAACACTATGCATGTTTGATTGATCTTTGTGGTCGAGCAGGAAGGCTGAAAGAAGCTTTCAATATCATTGAGGGACTTGGGGAAGATACATCGATGTCTGTTTGGGGAGCACTCCTTGCTGGATGCAATGTACATGGGAAAGCAGATATTGGGAAGCTTGTAGCTAAGAAAATTTTGAACATTGAACCAGAGAATGCAGGCACTTATTTACTACTTTCAAATATGTATGCTTCCATAGGGAAATGGAAAGAAGCTGCAAACGTCAGGATGAAAATGAAGGATAAGGGATTAAAGAAGCAGCCAGGTTGTAGTTGGATTGAAGTTGGCAATACAGTGCAAATATTTGTAGTTGGTGATAAGTCAGATTCTCAGTTTGAGCCACTAGGGTATTTACTTCTTGATCTACATAAAAAAATGAGGAAAGCTGGGGACGGTGATGATTTATTAGTTGGTATGGAATTTTGATAGCATGAATCTCTGTGCTGCTTGAAGCTTGGATTATGCAGTGGATTTCAAATGTGGGAAAATTTACTGGTACTTGTATATCAGACTTTTAACATTTGTAACTGAAATCATCAAATTATTGGGTGTAAATTGTTCTCCCCCTTCTTGAACACACTGACCAACATGTATACAGTTACTTTGATTACTTAAGAGGGATTTGTTAGCTCATGTCCACTCTGGTTTTGTTCAGGTGGTCAGGCACTATTGGAAAACTGGAAGAGCTACTGGCTTATTGAATTCCCTTGATTGATGAAATAAGTAAGCCTGTGATTGCTATATTCCTTTGTTTTTTTGGTTACTTGCTAATCAAATTCTTAGCAATTTATTTAGTAAGTTTATTATCTTTATATGTAGATGGCTCCGGAGAACATCCACCAAATGTATCAAATTGAAATGAAGATAAACACAGACGGTGTAAAAGATCTAATTATGCTGATAAATATTTGACTAAAGAAACTGATGCTTACATTCCTTCTGAGGTTTTCGTTATGAAAGCCAAATTAATTGCTGACTCTGCTGATAGAGAAAGTGAGAGCCATGGTTATGCAGCCATATCAGCTGAGGTTGTTACAGCAGAAGCTCATTTACCACATATGAGCACTCGCATCTTGAGCACCAAGCCCAAGTGGAATGATTTCATGACTTGATTCTGTAGTAAGTTATATGGGAAAATGGGAGAGGAGGGGTGTGTTTGTGATCTTTCTGATATTCTCCTTTGACTCCTTTCTCACTGCATTTCATCCCGCTTGTAACTTAGATACTAAACTGTACCCATGTTCATTCTGTATTCCAACAAAACAATTAGTAGTTATATGCACTGAATATCTGCATTCTGCTGTGTTTCCTTCATCTTGGTTAAGCCAACACTTCAGTTTTCTCCTCTAATGGTGGCAAGATTGATTGATGGTTTTATTGGGGTGTCACTTTACATTTGAGAAAGCATTGAATATGTTGAACCTGATGATAAGGAAAATTACATTTCTCCTACTAGATTGGAACTTGAACTTAGTGATTAGATCTGAATGAATCTGCTGCAAGTGTGAAATAGTGTACGAAAATCTGATCACTCGTCTCAGGAAATGCCTCTTGGTTTCATGAATTCAAGGGCAGGGCAATCAGTTCTAAAATTAAGTTGAGCACTTGTGATGAGATTTTGCATTGCAGTTTGGTTTATCCAACAGATGTTTGGGTATTACTTGGGAAATTTACTGCCTAAAGTCTGAAGCAAGCTCAAAGGTTTGTTCTTCAGGAGTCGAAATGGGCGAGACACCTAAAGTTGAATCTCCAGAGCCACTATGGTTCAAAATTTTATTGTATACTGATCATGGTTGAATTTTATGGTATGGATTCTGTAGAGAGGATGCTGGAGACTTGATATTTACTCAAGACAACCCATTTGCACATGGCAAAGGTAATAGTGACGAGAGGGCAGTGTCATCCCATCATAATGCTGCTGAGGATGGTGATATTAGGCAAAATACTTTCAGAGGGATCAATTCTCAGCCTGCTTCAGAAATCTCTTCTGTGCTGTAAATAGAAATCTTCCTGATCCTGTTGAAGAAATCCATTGCCAGGATGCCAGGGGATAATTTCACAAGATTCTGATGCAAAAATTTCATCTTATAGACTTAGATTTGTCTGTTTTTGAGCAGTAGACGGAGGACGTAAATTCTATATATTTCAATATTTCAGAAAAGTACAGCAAAAGAAGACGTTAGGAGTTTCCTCGACTGATAGGACGTTATAGTATGTTAAATATCTTCTTGGATATTTATGGCAATTATTGTCTACAATTGCATAGCATCACTATAATTTTACTTTCTATTCATTTGGACATAATTTGTTGGCCTTGCAGATGAATGATGTTAGTGATCTTGTTCTTGTAAGTCCCATGTTTCCAGGCGGAGCTGGATCAAGTACTCAGGGACAATGCTCTCTTGAGGTGAGTTTACAAGCTTTCCTTTGCTTTTCCACTATAAGGGGCTAGTTTAGATTTGGCGGTTAGACTAATTTGAGAGGACCTTTAAAGCATAACCAGACTAGACTTATAAACTTGGCCAGAAAGCTGGTAAATTGGCCTGGCCAGGCATCCAGTTCAGTTATCTGGCTAAAGCTTATGAACAAATAAACAGTTAGTACTAGACTGAGCCAGGCAATTCTGGCATGCATTAGTTGAACTAGGCCAGTTTTATGGGTTTCACTAATGTTGCAGCATGTGAAGCTGCCACATCATCACTAAGAATTCAACTTTTACATTAAACTAGCTTTTTATCCGTGCTTTACGCGGGCATTTATATATTAATGTTGGGGAATTTACTTCGGCTACTCTAATTCTTGGTAGGTATCCACTTGGCTTATAATGACTGCTTAATTTATAAAATATTTTTATAATAATAACCGGTAACTCTGAAATATGTATTAGAAATTATAATATTCTTCCCACAAAATTTTCTATTTATCGAGACAAACCACTTTCATTCTTCCCTTACTTTACTTCCTGTTTGCCATAGCATATCACTTGGTTGTCGGCTCCTACCTCCAACCTCCAACTCCAGGCTTGCTGGACATAGCTTTGTTACAACAACAATATATCAATAGACCAACCATGAATACTAATTTTCATTATTTAATTGGTAAATTCATAGACATATGTACTGATGCTGTAGTAAAATCTAAGTCCACGCAAGCTCGCTTGAGTAACTTAAGGCAAGCGTTTGAAAGAACGAGGAAACATAGTTTGAAAATGAATCCAATGAAGTATGCTTTTGGTGTTTCTACAAGAACATTTATGGGATTTTGATACGAACCGGGCCTGGCCTCTTGGCCTCTTGTTAATGGGCCTTGCAGTTAGATATTAGAAATGTATATAAGACGGGATTGGAGAAGTTAGAAGTTGAGAGACTGGGAGAGAAAAGGACTCTCGAGTATCGTGATCGTTGTATTATCATTAAGAATAATACACATTTTCGTTAGTTTTCATGCATTTCATGTACCAATTCCTTCATATTTCTAGTCCAAACAAGGTAATCAAAGTTAATCCAAACAATGTTAAATTATCTTGGTAGTGTCGCCTCCCACAAACAAAAAGCAACTCCAATCTTTCCCCGAAAATATCAATTTTCTCAGATGTTTTGTTTCTAATTTGAGTGTCTAATGAAACAATTGGAAGTATGCTCGCGCACGAACACAAAAATGCTGTCGAAAGATTAGTGTATTATGACATTAAAAGTGGGTATCGTTCTATTTAAAAACTTTGTTTGGCTTTGAATTACATTTTTGTTAAGTAGAAGTATCGTATGATACCTTTTCATGTATTAGCATTGTCAAAGACCAATATTAGTGAGAGAAATGACTTTGTACATAGTGTGTAAATACTTAAATCGACATGTAGTGATTGTAGTTCAAATAAGTGTAGATTTCAATTATATACGTGTTAAACGTGATGTTAACTAAGAATAGATTTACATTAATAATGAAAACAAATGTTGATTTGGGACTTATATAATTGAAATCAATACTTATTTGAATTGCGATCACATATCGATTTAGGTGTTTAAATCACTATATTTAAATAATGGAACTGTATTATTAAATTTATGTTATCTAGAGCCATTTACATTGTAGAATTGGAAAATGGACTATTGCCCTAACTGAATTTTCTTTATAATACGTTCTGCTAAGGGCAGTTAAAGGCCAAGTGTTAGCTGATTGTTTGTTTAAGCATCCTTGCATCAAAATTGAAGAACAAGAAGTTAATTATGACGGCCTAAAACCTTGGCAACTATATTTTGATGGATCTTGGCGTGAAAGTGGTGTTGGAATTAGCGTTTTAATCAATTCACTTAAAGGGCAACCAACAAAGTTTATGTTTTAGTTAAGATATGATGTTCAAATAACGAGGCAAAGTTTGAAGTCTTGATTGCAAGGTTGAAAATTTTAATTTACCGGGGTGCTAAGAATGTCGAAATCATAGGAGATTCCCAATTGGTGATTAAACAATTGACTCATGAGTATCGGCGTGTAAGCCACAAATTTGATGAAGTATTTGTTAGTTGCTGCTAGAGTAATGCTTGAACTTGACAACTTCCATGATAGTTCGACATTTTTCTTGGAAAATAAATTTTAAGACAAATGAATTGGCTCAAATGACTTCAAAGTCTAAGGTGCCAAATTCAACTTTGAAGAAATTGGTCAAAGTGAAATATTGTCAGGTTTTTGACAAAATTTTCCACTTGAACAATAACCCATCCTTTTCTAACTGATTCACTTTTCCAAATTTGAAACTAGAATTTATCGGATTCTAATACTTTATGATACGTGTTCCGCATCACTTTCTCAAGCATAATTTGACAGGATGATATCTTCTCTCATTTGAATATTCATGACCATTTGAAAATGGAAGAAATTTTGTCCTCTATGCCTTGTCACAACCTCGCGAATTTGGATGAAAGTGTGCATGGTGCTTGATGTAAGAACAGATTGATTTGACTGAATACCATAATAAACTGTCTCAAGATCCACAAATTAAATGGAAATGCTAAGGATCGAAGGTGTGTGAAAATCATGGATCTTTCATAACTTATCATGAATGCTTACATGAGACAGAGCATACCATCTTATCAGAAAACAGTTGGAAGATTATTTGTGTCCATACATAGTATTTGTGGAGTGTTGATTTCTAGTTAACAAAAAAAACTTGACCTTTCCTATGGAATGACAAGGAAGATTTTAACATGTTAGGCTTTGTCTAGGAACTCCACATGCAACGAGTCATTTACGACATGGTCAGTTAGCCACGCAGGCTGCATTTGGGTGCTGAAACACTGCCCACGTGTAGTTATACCATCAACAACATAATCATGCCAGTTGTATAGTACTCTAAGCTACTTTGTGGTGAACATTATGTGGGTCAGATCTAATCAAGTTACCGCATAGGTCACCATAAAATCCTTCTACACCATATCTTATCCATAATCACATTGATTCCAACAGAGAATAGATTCTCCAGTCCACACAGATCAAGGACCAATGAAAATTTCTTACTCGAGCACTAGAATCGAATTATGTGTTTTAAGATAATACTAAATCTAACAAAATCTGTAAACTTATCTTCAATTTAAGCATATCTGAATTTCATTTTTTTTCCACATCAAGAATGTCTACCAAGGTTTATTTAATTTTTTTTTTTTTTTTTTTAAAGTTTCCTACTGATATCTTCCATTTGAGGCAATCCTACTTAATGTATGTATGGTTGGATACTAAATATGGATATCTCTCTCAGCTAGGACTCAAACTGTAGTTCGCCACATTGTGGGGCATTAACCCCTTCCATTAGATTCAATTCCTATTGGTTACTAATATCTATTTTTGAGAGGCCAATTAAGCTTTTTAGTTCCTATATTTTACATCGATTTCTAAATTAATTCCTACACTTTTGATTTTTCTTTGTAATTGAGTCCATGTAGTTGTTAAAGTTTCTAAGTATATATCTACCCATTACCCTTAGTTACAATACTCTTTAACTTTAGCTTGAGTTAGTCATGGATACTTCACCATTCTGAGAACATGAGAGGAAGGAAAAAGAAGATGGGTGGCGAAAGTAAGAGGTAGAAACAAAACGATGCTTTTTAGATTTTTGCTGGGTTGTTAAGTTTTGGATGGGTAGATTAGAGAGATAAAAATTGCTTAAATTAACATGCTGAATGGAAAGGTCATTTGGCATTTGATATGAAACAACATGATATCAAATCAGTTGACCATTTGTCATAGTTAATGATGTTTTAGCTGTGAGGAACAGGGTGGAATCTATTTAAAAATGTTTACAACTATTGAGGCTCAATATATATATATATATATATATATATATATATAAAGACTAGTTTAAAAGTCGATATAATATATAAAGATCAAAAACTTAATTTAACTTTCTTTTAATATAAGATATCTGATAATGTTTTTCAAGAGTTATATGTCAAATTTAATTTGCAGCATTCAGAAATTTTCATATTCATAATATTTTATTTATTTTTACATTTTCTGAAATATTTTACACAGATTAATGATCCTGCACAATGTAGCCAATGGTAGCAAGATCCATCCCATACAAGGCCTATATAGATGGGAGGAGAATCTCTACGACAAAAGAAAAAGAAAAATCATTGATAATCCTGACAGGGGACAAGTTGTCTTGGCCCCACTTTCACAACATGTTCTGCACTTTAAATTAATGTATGAAAGTTGCAATTTCAGGTAAATATCTTGTTCCTCCGAGTAATCTTTACTGGTAATCCATGTTTGGGCACTGGAAAAGGACCATAGTGTATTCCATCTTCATTTCCCACAACTTGCCACCTAAAGCAACCATCAAAGGGAGGATGAGTACAAATTTGACAAAATCAGTTTGAGAGCTCGACATTTTTGGCAAAACAATAATTTCAGTCCATATTCCTCCCCATCATATCAGAATTGAATGTCATAAAATTTATATATATAAGCTTTTATCAATTCCTAAATAATAGCTGAATTTGAAAAATTAACTAATTAAATTCTGTAATGTCTCTTTATATGATTATACAATAACCATTTTCCTTTTCATCATGCGAGCTCCACTGACAAAATTCATCTTGTCAATGCTATGGTACTAATGCAGGCATGCATGGCATGTTCTAAAATTCTCCAACTAAACGGTAGTTAGAGTGACTCGAATTATGGAAAAGCAAAATGAGTAGAAGGGTCAAGGTCATGTTGCAAATTAATATCTATGATGAGGACAAGGTGAAATATGATGTGGTGTGTAATTGTGCAGAGCTATGTGTGGTATCGAGTAAAACTTGCTCCTTCGAAATTTGACTTCTAACATCATGGAGTTTGTCTTGGTCTTCAGAGATAGTCTCAATCCACATGTGTTCCTATCATTTGATCAAGCTGGCAAATTGCGTGGACCAACTTTATTGTGATTCAAAGGGATATATAAATAAATGTCTATTATATTATTACGCGCATGTGATAATTCATTTCAGTTGGTAGGTAAAAGCCAGCTTGCTAAAATTTCAAATTTGTAACACATTCTCACACAACAATCGTATGATCCTGAAGTATGTTAAATATTCATTCAATTTTGTACTGATCGAATTTGTTAGATCAGCCCACTGTGCTAAAGTGCTAAAATATAAGCTGTTAGCAAGAACTTTATTTCCTTATAGCCGTAACCGCATCAAAGATAAGCACAGACTCCATTACGCGCGCCGGGATGTTGCCTCATCGAATCCTAAGCGCGACGTTAAATAAAGCCCAACAATCTCCCAAGTGTCACCGAGATTCGAACCCACGACCGCTCGATACCACTTGTTAGATCGTCGCCACTGCGCTTAAAAGTATAAAGCAGCGCAAACTTTATTTCCTTATAGGCCGTAATCAAGATCAAAGATAAGCGCCGCGACTCCATTACGCGCACACGGGATGTTAAGCGTTCATCGAATCCTAAGCGTGACGTTAGCCAAATAAAGCCAACAATCTCCCCAAGTGTCACCGGATTCAACCCATGGCGACTCGCTCGATACCACTTGTTAGATCGGCGTTTGCTTACTGCGCTAAATTTATATAGCAATAGCGCAAGAACTTTATTTCCTTATACCGTGAACCGCATCAAGATAAGCGCACCCATTACGCGCGTAGTAGTAGGGTGTTCATCGAATCCTAAGGGTGACGCTAGCCAAATAAAGCCAACAATCTTGAGCAATTGGTGGTAGAAATTTTATAGCATATTCAACTCTTTTAATTTTCGTCTTTTAACTTGATCTTTGATCTTTTGTTATTATTATTATTTTAATTTGGTCTGAGTTTCAAATTAAATAGTTTATTAGTTTTTATGAGTTTGCTCCTTGCTAACAATTTGATCAAAATCTTAAACGAAGTAATGATATGTCACTAACTATATACGATGACATAGCATCATCAGTTAGTGTCACTTTATTATTTTTCTTAGTTGGACTAATGAACATATTTTACCTAAATATTTTTGTATTCTTTTAGAATTTTCTATTGCCAACTATAAATTTAATTGGTTTTTTCGATAAACATAGAATTTAATTGATATATGAAGTTTACACGAAACTGAAAAAACTTCTTACCATATTTATTTGTTGTTGGTATTATTCTGAAAAAGAAAGCATGTCTATTTTATTTGTCGTACCATTCTATGATCGAGAGGGACCGACGAGTGTGATGTTTTGAGTAATTCTGGACCAAGCCTTCTTGTGAAACTAAAGGACAACAAATGTTGATTGGCCGATATAGTAATAGGGATCAGTGTAAAGTCCCACTCATTGATTAGGTGGCTATCAAAGAGTGGAGAATTTCGGCTTTTTGGATTTTGTTTCAGTTCAAGGATTGCTTAATATCTTCGATAGTGAAAATAGTTTAACTTTTGACTTGCCTTTTTTTTTTTCAAAAAAAAAAAAAGAAAACTAAACGATTTACACTCTGCAAATTTTGACATGCTCACAATATAAATTTTTTTATATAATTAATAAATTATATATAATAACGTTATTGAAAAAAATTAACTTTTATTATAACAATTTCAAAAGTGACATAAAAAGTCACATATAATTACTTAACATTATAAATATTTTATAATAACAATATATTAAAATTAATCTATCATAAAAAATAACATATATTTCCTTTATAGGTTCCCAGCTAGGGACATGAGGCAAATTATTGTGTAATAGTCTTACTATAAATACGTTTCGCACCAATACCATGCATGTTTGCCACGTATACGTATGAAATACGCAATTATTTGCGAGATCCCTACTCACTTGTTCACCATGTTCAGTATAATTGAAGAAGGACCACTTCCACATTTTAAGGAACAACACTAATTAGGACCACCCTCATCAATCAATCTTCCAATAGTCAATTGAGAGATCTGGAGTAGCAGACAAACTAATTATGCATAAAGTTCATACAAGATCCAGACTAATTGTATTGTTGTAATGGACTCATCATATACCTAAAACATAAAGTGTCATATAATGCGCCACAATCTTGCATGCTTGCCAATATGTGAGTTTTATGTGTTTCATTTCTGGCATTAGCTGGTCATGGTTCTGACAACTATAAATGGATTTTAGCCATATATTTTTTTTTCAAAGAATTACTCACATAAATTTAGGTCTATAAAGTAAAACCCTTTTTAAAGCAACAATTCTGAGATTCAAACTCTTGTTATTATAGTCAGATAAAGTTTATCTAAAACACATTAGCGACCAATATAATTTTCGGGCGATCCTAGGCTTAATTTGTAGTATATATAATGAAGTTAATGATTATATCATATATACTAATCAATCAATCATCAATGTATGTGATCACATGAGGAAGAAACAAATTAAATTAATACCTATAATAAACGGTGAGGTGATGGAGGAGGATAAGAAGCTCAAGCTTAGCCAGCTCACTGCCTGGACAAGAGTGGATTCCATTTCCAAATGGAATGTATGTGTTTGGTTTTGGTGGCACCTGCAGCATCACATAAACTAAGTCAACCCCCATATATCTCTTTTAGCACCTCTTGTTTAATTTCTTAGTACTACTATATATATATATATATATAGAGAGAGAGAGAGAAAGAGAGAGAGAGAGAGAGAGAGAGAGAGAGAGAAATATAATATTATTATTGTACTACCGTACAAATTTAGATCACGTGCTGTGATACTAGCAAGATTTCGAAAACCATAATCACCTAAATAGGTGAACATTCAAATAGGAAATGAAAAGGACTTTACCACAGGATAACCTAAGCATTGATAACCTTATGTTTCTGACATTAAAGATAAAATATAACCCTCATATGACCCGCTTTGTAACCCACCATGGTCCTGAAATCTTCTAGTTACTTGCATTGCATGATATATATATATATATATATATATATATACATTTGATATTGTATTAGTATAAAAAATTTCTATACAATTATCTAATCATATATTAGGACATCATAAAAAAAAATGTTTAACTATTATAATCAATCTCTCAAAAGTTATAAATATAATAGTATATAATTGAATGTTAATCTAAAACTCTTTACGCTACAATGTATCAAAATTAATGTTGGATTGTTATTACTATTTATTATTCATATATATACATATGTGTGTGTGTGTGTGTGTGTGTGAGAAGTATTGAGATATATGTATTACCTCGAATCGTGATGGGTCAAACTTCTCTGGTTGAGGGAAGAAATCAGCACAATGATGAATGCTTCTGAAGAGTGGAAGGACCTTCCAACCTTTCGGAATATAGTAACCTTCCAGCTCAACATCTCTTACCGCTTCTCTGAATGTGAAAGACAGTATGCTTGCACTTCTCAGTGTTTCTTGGATTACCTGAAACTCATTTTAATTGCATTCTATCACAGCCTTTCCAATATTCAACAAAATCATGATGATATATCAAACTTCCTATTTGAAAAACACAAAAGAAGAAAAAGATTTGAATTATGTTGGCCCAGGAACTGAGGTTAGTGAAATTTTATAGATGAGTTCAAGTTATGATAATGACATACTTATAATTTCTAAATAGAGAAAAGAAAAAAGGAAAAGAAAATATCTTATTTTGTCTTTCAAAAATATATGACATTACATTAGTTCTTTACTTAATTTACGATAACCATAAATTGGTTAATGACATCCAACGCCAGCAAAATGGTCATTTTAGTTGAAGAAATTGATTATATTGTTAGATGTTGCCTATAATTAAATAAGATATATGTTGAGTATAGATTTCATTATATTCTAGAAAGATGCTATTGATCATCTAAAAAATTTTTACTGAAATCTTTTACAGAAATTATAAAATTGTTGGATAAAATAAAGTGATAGGATCCAACTCATTCATCTAATAGTTAACAACATATCACATCATTGTAACAAACATTTTTTTGCTCTCCACTTTTTCCTTCTAGTGAAAAAAAAAAATAGCAAATGATAACAAAGTAAGAATGAATGAATTAATTTACCCGGCTAGTCAATGGCATCTGCCTGGTATCATCCCAAGAAAGTCCACGATTTTCTTTAGTTAGTTTGCTTTTGATTCCTTCATGTTCTTTCTGTAAAAATAATTAAAATTTACATGGAAAAAGAATCAAAATCAGGATTGACCAATTGAGAAAATTTCAAGAAATTAAGAAATTAAAAAGAGAGAGAAATCTTATTATACCGTCACAACTTCCAAGAGATTGACATTGTCGTGCAAGTACTTGAGAGCCCATGTTAGAGCACTTGCTGTGGTATCATGTGCAGCAAAGATCACACCTATGAGATTATCAGCAACCTGAGAATCAGACAGCTCGTATATCTTATTGTGACCTCTGCCTTGCAACAGAACTCCCAATAACCCTCCACCACAGTTCCCGCTTTCCTTTCTTCTTTGTATCAACCTACTTATACTCTCATTCAGAAGCTTCCTTGCCTTCATATTAATGAATAATTAAGAAATTAAGTACTATGTTATCAACACAAATCTTTCAAACACAAAAGTATAATTATATATAGTTGAAAATATTTTAACTAGTCCCGATTGCACAATCATATAACTGCACAAAAAAAAAATGTTGGAGAATTTAAATTTTTGTTATCATGTATTTGCGGGATTGATATGATATATTTATCGACAGAATTGATAAGTGATTCATACTAATTTTTATTCCATTTAACGGCTATTCTTTTAAATAAGAAATTGACTTTTTTGTTTCTGGCTTCACAGGATATATAACAAAGAAGAAAAAAAAAAGAAAAAGAGAAAGAAATTTTATTTTACCTTCATTGCTTTCCAATAGGAAGTTCCAGGAATATGCAAAGGATAAGAGTTGTAGCCCTTCACCAAGCGCCTATACAATTTACTAATTTCTTCCATTTCGTGCTGGTTTGTTTCACCAAAGGCCGAGATTGCAGCTACTTGGAAAGCATACTATAACCAACCAAGACAAGAACATTAATTAATTATCTTGAGATATATATTATTAATTAACTGACATATGTATATATATAAGGTACCTTCTTCATCTCTTGCAAGGTGTTGATGGTTCTGTTGGTCCATGTTGGCAAGAGTTTCAGCACAATTTGCTCTACCTCGGAGACCGAGTTCTTAATTTCGGAAGGCAAGAAAGATGCCTGAACCAACTTCTTGAGCATGGAGTGATAGGCACCTTGCTGAAAGAAAACAGCCTCTGGCCCTATCAATTTCTCTTTGCTTGGAGGGTATGTTGGCTTGAACAGATGCGCTTCACTCACAAGCACAACTCTAGCCGCTTCGGGGCTTGATATCATCACACAAGGGCAACCAAGTATGTGAGTCTTGAATATGTCTCCATATCTATACGTGTACAATTCATGTAACATCATAAAACAAATTAATATAATACAATCATATACACAAAAATTTATAGAAATTCGCTTAGAAACAGATTAGTTAAAATATTATAATGACTCCAATTATTGGTGGTTTAAAAATAAACTAATCCAAATCTATATACACAAGGATACGTATATGAGATGAGAACAACAATACCACGTACGTGTTTTTTAATAGTTTATTTTTGAAGAAATAATAACTTTTTTAAACTAATACAAAGACGGTGTAGTGTATATTACCGTTTCTGCCTATCGGAGAAGAAGGAATTTGGGTTTTCGGTGTAGAGCTTGAGGGTCTCTCCTAGATAGGGCCAACCCATGGATCCAGGGGGCAAGCATTTATCCTTGTGGAGGTGCCGCCATTGGAGGAATGGAATAATTATAAGGACAAAAAACAATGAAAAGAAGAGGAGTAATATGGGGAGGAAAGAATAATTAGGATGAACATATATAAGGAGCTGAAGAGGCACAAAACACGAAGCTTGTGTTGTGAAAAGTTGCATGGTGGAAGAGGAATATATGTATAATTTTGGACACTAGGACAAGAAAGAGGCACAAGAGAGGCGATATAATATACACTATAATCGGGAATGAGATTGAAGTAGATAGCTAGTGATATATAGATATCTATATATATATATATATAGAGAGAGAGAGAGAGAGAGAGAGAGAGAGAGAGAGAGAGAGAGAGAAGGGTAGTCGGTTGTATAAGCATGAGCATGAGCATGAGCATGAGCATGGTGCGGGTGGCGATTTTATAGAGTGGCAAGTTGGGGTCAGGACAAGCGTCACCAGCATTATGGGAACATCTTGAACTTGAAATCGGTCCCTCTTTTTGAGGCCAAACACTACCTTGTAACAAGTAATTTTGTCATTTATACATCGTTGTATGTGAAAAAACTAATTTTGATATATAGCTAATATTTATATAAAAAGAGAAATTCTTAGTTGAGAGCGAGAAATTTCTCTTATTCTATTTTATTTAATATTTAATAAATTAGTTTCTATTTGTTAGATCGATTGAACCACCTACAATTGATCACCTGATCAATCTAGTCATCTCTCAGAAATCGGTTACCTAAGTACTTGTTAAGAATCATGAGAACTAGTCAAAAGTCGGTAAATTAGTCGATTAGATCAATCCCATTCTCAATTTCACATGGTTGACAAGTTTTTTTTTAAAATAAAAATAAAAATAATATCATTTTGACATTATAAAAGAAAAAAAAGGACCAAAATTATTTGATTATCAATTGTGAAGTTAACAATCTCATTATGATAAAAGATGATGAAACATAAACCTTCATTGACCAAACCAATGACCATTAGACCTTTTACTCTTTTAAAAAGAACCAATAAAACAATGTAATATAGGGCATTTGCAGAAGTATTAGGAATAAAAAGCTTTTTAGCTTAAGCAATATAGGACTTCTTAAGTATTTTATAGTGGTGTTAAAAGTAAAATATTTCAAAATCTAACTAATATGGGATTTAGTGTTCTACTTGTATTGGTTATGTTAATGGCTTAATGTAGTATTTTTGCTTTCTAAAACTATTTTTATCATATTAAAATTTTATTTTACTCTTTATTTGTATTGTTTTATAACTTTTATTTATTTCATAGCATGTAATTAATCATATGTATGTATTTTACCTGATTGAATTGCTTGAACTAATAAAATTTTGAATCAATACTTTATTCAGTTCAATATTCAGTCCGGCTTTCAAAACTTTCAGTTGTTGAATCAAACTTTATTTCTTTAAACACCTATTATTTTCCATTTTAACCACTACATAATTGATTTGTCATGCAACTATATCGGGACATACTAGAATTTTTCTATAAAAAATTACATTATCTCTAATTGTATGTTATTATATTATTAAATATAGTTAACTCATAATTAAATATATAACTATTTCAAAAATCAAATACATAATAATATTATTTAGTTAATTAAGGTTTAAATTTCCTATAATTACATTAGATTTTGGTTTTGATCCTCATAATATTTTTCCCTTTTGGTATAAGTTCTCATAGTTATCTACTATTTAGATTTTGATCTTTGATAGCCTAATTTAAACCAAAATAAATTAAACTATAAAGACTGAAATCTAAAAAGGCATTAATTTTTTAAGGACTAATAGTTAATTTCAGGGACCAAAAACTAAATTTTTGACACTATAAAGACTAAACTTAAATTGAAAAAAATTATAGGGACTAAAACCAAATATCATAGAAAACTATAGATAACAAAAACTTGTTTAAACCATTAATTAATAACGTATAATATTTCACTATGATGGTGTATTAAAATTTTTTATATTTATTATCACATAATAATATATAGTATTTAATTTATACATACTGATAGTATAAATTTTTTTTTTTATTACTATCCAATCATATGTTTCCACATTAGCAAATATGATTAAGTGTCACACCCACTAATTGAATAGTCATACAAATAGAAGAATATGATCAATTAACTATATAAAATTTTTTTATGTTGTCAATATATCAAAATTAAACTCATATATATATTGACTTTAGTTTTAATATTGTTAGTGCCAACGAAAAAAAAAAAGATTTATTTCAAAGGATGCTCAAATCGAAGAATATAAGTATACGAATAACACAACATATATAAGACAGTAACTAAATCCAAATTAGATATAGTGGAGAACAAGATATTCGTAAACTATGATTTGAAGGTTCCTTGTCGGTGTAACGAGATTCACAGTCAGATGAGAAAAAGCAGAATCCATAGCAGCAAGTTAAATTGTTGGGTTGCCATTGCAGGTTTTTAGATTTTTAGGGGATGTACGTGCTGTTGTTTCTAATTGCGTTATGCAATTCGAAATTGTGCATTAGTTTACTGAAAGGGTGGAAAATGAGGAACACCATGAGGGTGCTGCAAAGGTTCCTGCAAAACCTGTTTAGGCTATTGGGCACCATGAGTTTATGATATGGCATTGAATATGTTATAAAGGGGTAGAGGTTTTTTTTTTTTTTTTTTTTTTTTTTTTTTTTTTTTAAATTTATTATTTTTTTTTTATCAATAAGATTTGAATTTAAAACTTCATACAAATTATTCAAATCCCTTATTACTAGATTATCCCTAATGACTTGAGAGGTAGATGTTTTAGTTTAGAGGATGAAGGATTATTTGATTTTTTTTTTTTAAATTACCTCGATCAAGATTGGGTAATTACAAGTATCATTTATTAATGGGGTTCAAAACTTTTTTAACATATTATTTGGGAAAATTCAAACCGCTTGATCATAAATTAACGCTTAGTTGATTAAAATGATTTAACACTTGTTTCCCTTAAACAAGGTCTTGAGTTTAAATTTTATGGATGTAAATTAAAAAAAAGAAAAAGAAAACACTTGGAGTACATTTTACCCCTATAATAGGCAGACTTAACTCGAATCAAATTAGTTAGAATTTAATAAATTTTCAGATACTAATAGTTAAATAAAAAAATACTTAATCATAACCCACGTTAATAAAGAAGTAAACTCTCTTATTTTTTGCGATTGATTTGTTTACATCCCATTATAAAAAGTACCAGAAAAATTAGTACTCACAATACTTATGGGATTTCAAGGTAAAAGACGGGGAAATAAAAAAAAAAAAACATAAAAATAAAAAAAATAAGAAATCTTAACTCTGAAGTCTCAGATAAGGGATCATGTTTGACTTTATTATTATTATTTTATTATATTTTTATTACATTCCTTCAAACAATAGGTTTTTGGACTTGAAGCCTAAATATTACAAACCCATTTTCACTTTGTGCTGAATTCATTTGTTTCGTAGAAGACGAAACAGTAAAAATAATCGGCAAATCCAATGGATGCTACAAACATCACTTCAAATATTCGGTACTGTTCACGACCAAAAAAAAAAAAAAACATGCTCGCTACAGTTGTTGACCAAAAAGTAAATATTCGCTATGCTCTTTAATCATCAAGTTTACTCGAATTCGGAATTTTGATACACATTGACTTGGATTTTGACCACTAAAAAAGGGCCAAAATCAATCCCGCAAAATTTCATCATCCCTAGCTTCATCCCCCGCAAACATTATTAACTCTCATTCTCACTGTCACAGAAATAATACCCAAAGAAAGGATTACAAATACAGAATAAAGAACAATGGAAAATTATGCAGTGGTTTGGAATGGCTAACTCCATCTTCTCCTGTCCTCTTCTTCATCCACTGGAGCATACCATTCCGGTCTCCGCTTAGTGTTGCTCAGCCTGTAGTTCAGGAGGAGTTCCTCATCTTGAAGAGCTCTAGTAGCTATCAAAACAAGAGTTTTCAGTGTTGGAACATGTGATCCACTTTTTCTAGACACCCCAGATTTGAACCAGAAGCTCCCAAATCTCCTCATGTTTACCTCAGCATTGCCAAACATAATATTTGGAATGTAAACTCTCATGTTGTTTTCAGTCAATGGAAAGTCATAAGGGCAAATCATGATATTTGGTTGCACTGATTTTGAAGGGTGATTCGCAAAATGAGCTAAAGCTAACGGATTTCTACGCTCGAGCACTTCACTGTTATCTCCAAGGTTGCCTTCCAAAGGCTTACTTAGCAGTTTCCAGAACTTCTCTGAACCTTTCTCAACTCCTTTCACATCAGGCTTGATTTCGCCCATTATTCTACCATTCCATGGTTCTCGCGCATCGCCTCCGGAGCCCCAAGGTTGGGCATTGATGACGTTCCCATCATATCTGGTAATCAAATAGGGGTTCTGCGCATCGACCTTAGGGTATCCGGGAATATAACGATAATAAGCTGGAGAATAGACCACCCCAGGATAAAAGGCAACTACAGCACCAACATCTGCTGCACCATCCAAAAATAGACCCTGGCCAGCATCCTTGTGAGGTAGTTGAGAAGGTTTAACATTAAGAGTGTAGCCAAGTTGATCTTTTAATTTCTGAGAAACTTCAGCTTGGCCTAATGGCCTAGTCTGAGGGATGGCTGCGCCGAAAGCACATCAATGACAAGTTGCTACACTAAACAGTCAAAATAGAAAATTTCCCAATGATATCAAATTAAAAGGGAATAAATTAACAATTTCCCAATGATATCAAATTATAAGTGAATAAATTAACAAAATAAAGGTAGCTTGTTACCAGATTAGGACAGTTTCTATAACCTAGGAAGAGATAAATTATAAAATGACTAGGCTGCAATTAAAAGATATTGTGTGATAACAAACAGACATGTCAACTTGATGAATATTTTATAAATATGCGCATTCCTTAACTGCAAAGCGTGGAACCACAATAATGGATATAATCATTTACAAAGGAAAAAAATTAATAATTAACAAAGGCCAGCATCATATCCGTGACCATTTGATCCTAAAGCCTATGAGACAACATGTGACCCACATACAGAGAGAGTAAATGAGTTGGTTATATCATGGCTGTGTATGGTTCCTAAAATACGAATCACAGCAAGGACGGGGAAATTTTGACTGGGGAAGAGAAGCAGAAGTAAGCACATGTTAAATGTTGAAATGTCAAATATGTCAGTTTTTAACAGGCACAATTGTACCTGGCTGGTACCCGCCAAGGCTCCTTCCACATAAATTCTCAGTAAAATAGAAACCCTAAATGACAGTATTTATTAATGACAAGAAATTTCAATAAAAGACAAAAAGACTCCAAAAGGCAACTAAAAGAAATTGGGAAAAAACTCACCAGGATTAATGGTAGGTTTATCGCTCCTACCCACAGCAAAACTAAGCCCACTACGGCGAGGCAAAGTGTTTGTTTGTTGAGATAATTCAAAAGGGTTGTTCACCATCTTTTCTTTTGGAAGGAGAATTTCATCCATGAATTCGCAAAATGCTTTAATTTGTGAATGAACATTTTCTTGTACTTGCATCTGTTGATCAGCAAAAGAGGCTTTACTGGCCATTTCAATAATTTCTTCCACATCTGCTTCATCTGCACTCTTCCCCATCCGTTTGTAGCTGGATATTTAAGTCTTTGCATGAGCAAAATATTTCAAGACGTTAAAAGTGAAAAGCATGACACACCCAAAATAAGAAAAAAAATGAAATGATTGAAATGAAAATAATATGAACCCACAAAAGCATATATATATATATATATATATATATATATATATGCAATCATTGGTGTATTTGGTGGGAGAGGAATGCCTATATCTTCAAGGGCGCCTCTTTGTCCCAAGATATATTTTGGGATAGGGTTGTGTTTATGACTTTCCTCTGGTTTACTACTGGTCATGGTTGTCTGTCTCATTGGATTTTCTTTTCCTGATATGCAGAGCGATTGGGAGGTTTTGTTGCATCTTTTAGCCTTTCCAACCATCTTATTTCATTTAGTTTATTTTGGAGAATGTCATTTATTACAGCAAAATGGATTTGTTTAGCTGAAAGGTTTGCAAACTGATTTGAAACAAAATATATCTCAATTCTATTTTATTTTATTTATTTTAAGTTTATGCTGGAATCTAGAGAAAAAAAAATTAAAGAAAAGTTGTTACTTTTGAATTCCATAGAAATATTTTAACTGAGAAGAAGCACACATTTACTGCAGACGATTTTGTTCATTCTGTTTTGTAACTCTTCTGTGCAGTACAAATCATTGTGGGCCAATGAATTATGAATCCACGTCAATGAATTATAAATCTCTACAAAACAAGGGAGTCCTGCCTAAAGCTATGATGGAACTCTATGGTCCACTACAAAATAAATCAACAGCAACAGCCTCTGCTAGATCCAGGACTACACTATGAACAATGCTAACCACTAAATATACCAACAAGGTTAACAAAGCCACAATGTAGAAGGTAGACATATTTAAGGTAGTAAAACTAGCACTTTCTGAACAGTAATAATATCCTATATGCAAACCATTGCGGGATACTGGGATATAAAGGGAAAGGGAGAAATTCTGACTTTGAATTCATAAAAAAGATTGGTTCACGCATGAAACAAACTATAAACAGCAACATCTTTCATCAATATGGCAAAGAGGTGGAAAGGAAAAGAGAAAAGAGGGGGATGAAAAGCAGCTCTGCAACGGCAAATAAAGCAAGCACATGAAGATACAGAAAACAATAAAATTTCAAGGTTCACCCGTAGAGAGAGAGAGAGAGAGAGAGAGAGAGAGAGAGAGAGAGAGAGATTTTACAGTCCTACCTCTTCATAAATGTGTTCTTACTATTCATTATTAATGCAAGGCAACAGAAAATCACTGACCTTGAATAAAGGAACAAGCGGTTAACGTCAGCTTCAAATTGTAGTTGTCTTCGATCCCTAGCAAAAGCAGGGCGTTTTGCAAGGGTTTTCACAGCCTGAAAACAAATTCAGACCAATATATCACACTTCCATCATGTGAGTAGAGTAAAGCCTGTCATTTCAGAATGTTGATATTTTCAAAATCCATACAGAGCAATGGAAAATTATGCTAATAGATCACAGTTATACAACCTTATGATAGAAGCCAAGTAACATACTGAATTGTCATGAAACAATACAAAATATGAAGAACATGCAAGAAAATGCAGAATAAAAATAATAGAACTTTCCTTCTGCTTCATGCTCTTTAGGGGCATGAAAAAATTCAGCAAATGACATAAGCAAATTGAGAGTCTCAGTCTTCCAGTACAATGGAAGATGGATTATGCTCAATTGGCAAAACAAAAAATATATGCTCTAAATGAGTTTTGATCACTCATTCTGAACTGCATGGTCCTTCATACGGTCACTGAGACAAGCCCATATTATTATTTGTTTATTTCTCTTTTCTCCATATTCCATTCTTTTCATAGACAAATTTACATATTGTGGCATGATATCAGCTAAGGGGAAGAATTTCTTCACACCAAAAGCAATGCAATGAGATATAGTCGAATACTTGTGCCATAAGATAAGCATATACCTCTTGAAATTTCTGGAACAAAAGAGCCATCAGTAAATGGATGTCGCAACTGATGTGCTTTTAATGCAATTATTGAGTTTTTTTATGCTGGAAATGTACTGCCAAAGAAAAGAAGGACTCAACAAAAGTTATAAAGTGGTTCCTTGTATAACATCTTCAAAGAATTAAATGGGCTATACAAATCACATAATTATAAGAAAACTAATAAGCAACGAAGAGATTGAAAAAAATTATCCAGTTATCCCTACAAATTTGATAATAATTCAAGAAGGAGAGAGAAAATAATAAATCAAAACTTCAGACTAAAACAAGCAGCACACTACAATTTCAATCTCGCATTCCAAAGATTAAAATATTAAAATTTTGCTTGATCTCATTTTAAAATTAAACTAAATCATCTATGGCTCAAGAAAAAGTTAGGTTTCAGTAAGATTTCTGCAGAAACTGAAAAGCACTAGTGAGTAGTGAGCAAATGAAGATTAATCTAAAACTGAAATAGTACGAGGAGACTTGATGATAACAAAATTACAATAAACCAACCATAATTGAAAGAGTAAACCCCTTAATTAATCCTTGAAAAGTTATGGTCTCACTACATTAATCCTCCAAAGATTTGTTTTTTTTTTTTTTTTTTCTCACCACATAAGTCCTGTAAAGATCTAGAATGTCACCAGCAGCATCCATGCGGAGAACTACAATGGTGATATAAAAGTATGGATTTGGAAACTGTTTTGTATCTTTGGAAGACAAATTGGTGATGAAAATCTTTAGACGACTAATATGGTTAGTGACATGCTAATCTTTGGAGGACCAATTCAGGACTTTACAAATATGATGCAATGGGCAACTTTAGTGTAATTGCACAACAGCAAACAACAACTAAGCCTTTTTCTGCTAGATGGAGCCAGCTACATGGATTAAACGACACAACGACGCCGTTTGAAATTTTGCAATCATCTATTAGTTTTGTGATAACGTGACGGTTAACAAAAGTTACAAACAAGGAAGTGCATTAACAAGAAAGGAATAGCACATTAGTGATCCTTAACCGATTATGCAACACAGGCACCCCAACCATCTCATTGAAATTAACATTGAAAATAAAGGCTAGCTCCAAGCCAAACTGGATAAGAATGTAATTAAGAGTAACTTTGCCTTTGCGTTAGGCTGTCAATCCCTGATAGCAGGGCATGGTGGCCAACCCCAAAACTACTGTAGCTCGATAGGATAGCACATAGCGGGGATTGGCCGCTACACAGAAGAAAGTGAAAAAACGTAGTAATGATATGCAGTTTATACTACACATATAAATAGTAAAATAAAAAAAAAAATCACAACTTGGCCACAGTTAAAACACGCAGTCATCATTAATAATCAAAACTCGTATTCTATAAACTAGAGACACATAATTACCATAAATTTAAGGCATAATTAACAACAGAGAGAAAGGGGGCAGAAATCAGAGTAAGAGTGAGAACAGAACAGAGCAGAGTGAGACTGAGATGATAGCGGAAAGAAGGAGGAAGGGGGGAACCGCAAACGTGGAAGAGGAGCGTGGGACAAACCTGCAACGCAAGAGACGAGGGAAAGGAGGAACAGAGGAGAGGTTTGGTTTGGTTTGGTTTGCCGAATACAACTGGGTCACAGGAAAATGCTGGGCTTAAAACAACAGTCTCTTTCGTTTTCTCTAACAAAAGTGGAAACAAAAAAGCAAGAAAACTGGCAGCCCAAAACCTTAGAGGCAGAAATAAGGCAGGTGGCTCGACCATGCCATTCCGCTTAACTCACATTCGGCATAATTTAACTTAGTTTTTTCAGTAAATAAATTAAATTCAGGCTTTTCAAAAAAAAAATTAAATAAATAGACCAAATTATAGGTTATGAAAAAAATTATTAGATCTAATAGACTGACCTATTTATACTATATTATTACTATTATTATTATTATTATTTCACAAATTTTAATAATAATCAAAATCTTATAATATATTTTAAATTGACTTTTGAACCTATTTAGGAAGTTTTTTAGCCTATTTAAAAACATATTTTTTTGCAATATTTAAAAGCCTTTTATCCTATTTAGGAAAATATTTTTTTGGCACATTTAAAACCTTTTAGCTTATTTAAGAGTAAAATTTTCAATTTATTTAAAAATTTTATGATCAAATAGGCTTTTAAATAATTTTTTGGGTCAAGCTAGACTTTTAAAATGGCTAGATTAAGGCCTTAAATAAAGCTTATATCAAGTAATAAGTTCAAACTCCGACTGCATATTTGTAATACAAACTAAATTCGTTTAAATAAATCCTACCCTAGCCTACTTTCACCACTATGGGTGGTATAAAATTCAAAAAATAACATAAAAAAATTAATTTTGATTATCAGTATAAAAATATTTTATATAGATATTTAATCATATAATATCATATTAACAAAGATATTTGACTCATATATATCCACTACCTTAAAAGTTTCAAATATGGTAACATATAATTGGATAATTGTATAAAATAGTTTTACACTATTAAAAATTAATCTACCAAAAAATATTAGTTTCAAATCAATATGAATTTTCTCCCTCCAAAATGATTTAGAGCTCATTTGGTTTGCTTAGCAAATGGAGAAAGTTTGAATTCAAAAGCAAAATTAGACTTTCCAATGCAATGTTTTTTTTTTTTTTTTTTCAAAAGAAGTATTTCTTTCCTTTTAACAAACACCAGCTAGCGTCTAAATAAGCAAGCACTTAAGTGTTTCTAATTCTTTTTATCCTTAAATTCTATGTTAATTTTGGAAATTTTATTTTTTTGTAATATGTGACTGGTTATATTTAAGGATGTGCACAATTTGATTTTCATAATGAATTGGAAGAAATCAAATTGAAGTAGAAATGTAGTCAAAAGAATTGAACTGAATTAGTAATCTTTTACGTAAGAAAGCCCGAACCTACTCTTAAGTTTGGTCAACCATTTTCGTTCTGAGCTGATGGTGGCGGCGACGACATTTACAGATGTCGTAGGTGGCCTCTTGATGCCAATCTTGAGCAGGAGTCTTTAGGTGACAAAGATGATACAAATGAGATCGTTGAAGCTTAGAGGGCATGAAATCTGGGCAAAGTGATTGGTTTATACTTGATGGAGGAAGATGAGACTATTAATGCCATCTTCAAAGCTAGAAAAGGGAAGAAAAAGGGCAAAAAATAAAGTGAACAAAAGGCGGCACAAGGAGGATCTATAGATTTGTTGTTCATCTATTTACATGTAATCTCAAGCTAGATCTTTTGGGTTTTAGGGGGCATTGTGTTGTGTGGAGCTGTTTGGATTTTGTGATACAAAAATCCGGCATTGTCTAACCTGCTCTTCGGATCCCACGATGCATTGTGCACCTTGTTAGAGTAATTGATCTAAGCCATTCGAATATCCTCAATAAAAGTGAACGGACAAGATGAAAGAAGGGAAACCTGAATTACAGGTTAAAGTGTATGGAGTGGAAATTATCAGTTTTTTATTGTAAATGTTATTATTAATGTAATATTAATTAATTATCACTATTAACATGTTCGAACTTTGAACCCTAAATGGAAAAGGGAAGAACTGCATCGTGGGAGTGTATAAATGAAGTGGTGCAATTAATATTGGCGATGTAGGTGTTTTGACATCCAAGATGATTATCCAACCATCGTGGGCATGGCAAGTGTTAAGTTTTCATGCTGAATTGCTGATGTGGTTAAGGAGAATATTACATTGCGAAGAAGCAAAGATGGAAGGTACGTAGTAACCTTGTGCCTGAATGTAGTTTTTATATGCAAAGCAAGAAAAGCGATGGTGCTAACCTCAGTGAACATATTGTGAGTGTACCCCTGTTTGTGGTAATTGTTAGTACATGCCGTATGCGAGAGAAGAGGGAAAAAAAAAGGGGATAAAAGAAGGAGAGGATTTGAGAGAAAATCAGGAAAGGCATTTACTAAGGTTAGGGTCAGTAAGTGGTAGTTGGATTTGCAAAGTATGTACATAGTAGTAGGAGCATACATCATAAGCACTATATTGCTCTATATCTTATACTTTAGGCACTATGTTAGCTAGTTGGCCAAAATTGTAAGGTCCAATTTTGGGCGAAAATGCAGCAGTAGGGGTGTATATAGATGATGGCAAGGAAAATTGGTTTTGCAATTAGACATTGCAGGTGGTGGTTGAATTTTTGTTCTAATGATGTTTAGGTTTTGAAGAGTTTCTACCGTAGCTTTGGAACATAGGGTGTTACAAAATCTCTTTAGCTAACGTCTCGGCTGGGTGGTGTAGATGGTTCAATTATAAATCAACACTGACATATTTTGTGCTAAAGGTGGGCAAGTAACAGAAGGTGTGGTGGACTTGATTCTTATTCTGCTAGCAAAGTTTCAGCTGAAGACATGTTTTTGGTTGTTAGTGGCTAATTGTGGTAGTTTTGTGGTCTTTTTCTCTTATCTTCTTCCTAGACACATTAGTATGTGCCTTTTTTACCTTATTTCCTTGGGTCATACGTCATTCTTGGTAGTTGGTCTAGCTTTTTTATGAAAAAAAAACATGAATTTTTGTAGATTAGTGGGGGGTGTATGATATCGAAAATAGGCAATGAATTCTGGAGATGTAATTGATGTTTATTGTATATTATGCAATGATTCCCATAAGGAGAGGGGTTGAAGACAGTGTAAGCAGTGTGTCTAAGTGGAAGCCAAGCAACCTAATTTTGCACAAAAGTGGGTAGAACAAAATTGATAAGTACTTATTTATCGATCATGACTTCTTTGAGCTGTTGGTATGGAATGTTTAATAGGAGTTTGTGTTTCCTGTTACAAATTGAATATTGTGCGAGAAGCTCTCATTTGAAATGAATAATTTGTTGTTTTAGGATGTTGAATATTTGGTGAGGGGTGGGGTTGTTTGGGAAGTTATTGGCAATGGCATAAGTAGTTGGAGATGTGGAGCAAAAGTGAATTTTTGCTACTACAAGTATAGGTAATTAACAATGGTCCGTGTTAGTATTTTAAATTTTTGGTTGGCGCAAATTGTGTTATTGGTTTGGAATTGTGTCACAATGCATTACGGTTGATGCATCGAGAAGCATGAGGAGAACGAATGAAAGAGCTGTAATGAAGAGTAGAAGATTTTTCAGTCTGATTTTTTTAATATATTTGTGAATGTGAGAATAACATTGTTCGGGGATTGGTTGTGCAATTTTTTTTTAACAAGAAGATCGGCAATCGTTATCAAGAGTGACTTTGTCAAAAAAGTTAAGAGTTCTTAACTTTTTTGACAAATGTACTCTTGATAATATTGAAATATACAATGTATAAAGGAAATTCCCTTCAATAACTACAGTTTGGTGTCTAATTTTACGATCCATTTCTACCCTTATATTTTATTTTGGATATATCTTAACTTTTTTGACAAAGTCACTCTTAATAATATTGAAATATACAATATATAAAGGAGATTCCCTTCAATAACTACAGTTGGTGTCTAATTTTACAATCCATTTCTACCCTTATATTTTATTTTGGATATAAAAAATAGTAATTAAAATTGTCTATTTAACAATACATGTTCTTTGTTAGTTAGCAAAATATCTCGTAATAACTTCCCAGAAGTTACTATTTATAGATAAACACTACTTTTACTTTTTTAAAATTCTAATTAAAAAGTAAAAAAAACAATTATGTATTAAAATTAATTAAATAAATCACTACTTATATATATTTAAATTAATTAAAATAATTTTTGTAGAAATTTGGAATGATAAAATAAATAAAAAAAATGTGAATTGATAGGCACGATAGTGTTTATCAATTCACTATTACGAAGTATTGTGGAAGGTGATGTGCAAGGTAAAATGTGCAAAAGGAAAAAGTTTTATAGAATAAAAAAACGAAAATAATGACCAAAGCATTATAAAATGAAATTGTGTGGTGGTTCGGAATTGAAAAAAATGGGGAAAAAATTGAAAAAAATTTCTCCTACATATAGATAACATATTTGAGGGGCTTAGATGTAATGTGATAAAAAGGGGATGCGTTTGGAGAAGAAGGAAAGAATGAGAAAGTAGAATTTAACAAAGATATTTGGGCCAAATATAGGTTGAGCATGGTGGACGATTGGGAAGAAAAAAATTAGAAAAAGGCTTTGGACAAATAAAAAAGATGTAAATTGGCTTGTAGGATGAGGGAACCTAAATCTTGTGCTTTGGCGAGGTCATTATTCAATTGGGCTTCCCTACAAGATGGTTAATAAACAAGGTTTTCAAAGTTTTTTTAGTTGTGTTTTAGGGGAAGGATAGTTGAATGGTGGTAATGTGGACCCAAAAAAAAAAAAGATGGTGAAGGAGTTGGGTGCACTACTGATGGAGAAAAAAAATAACTGAGAATAAAGGGGAAAGTTTAAAAAAAAAAATACGTTGAGAATATTTTCTTTATGATGGATTAGAAAAAATTGTTGATAGAAGGCCCTTACCCTATCAAGGGCCTTCCTGGGGTCCGACCAAATTAGTCTGGTTACTAGAAATAGAGTTAGGATATTGATGATAATATAGCTTGAGTACCAATGGTTCCATTTAGAAGAGAAAAAAATGACTTCTAATTGGGTTATAACATACACCTGGTAAAGATAAATGTTTGAGGGTGAAAATTATAGTTTTAGATGTTTCTAACATATTGTAAATAGTTTATGAAATTTTTTATATTAATTATATTATTAATAAAATACCTAGTAAGAAGCATGAATAAGAATCTAATTCTGACAATAGAATAATTTTATGAAGTTAAGTGAATTGTAATTGTAACATTTAGTGGTCTAAAAATGGTTTGTGTAGAGGAACTTTTAAAAAAAAAAGGAAGAAGAGAAAAAAATATGAAATATAAAGAAAAAAATAGAAAACAAAAGAAAACGAGAAAAAAAAGAAGAAAGAAGAAAAAAAGAAAGATAGTAGAAAAAAGCAGAAAGAATAGTAGGAAAATAAAAATAAATAAATAAAAGAAGAAGAAGGAGAAGAAAGGGAAATAGAAGAGGAAAGAGGGAAAAAAGAACTAAAAAAAAATGAAGAAGGGAGAAAACAAAAAAAGGAAAGAAAGGAGAAAGAGAAAAAGATGGAAAAGAAGCCCAAAAAGCAACCCAAAATCATTTGTGTAGAAAGGGATATTATAGATATTACTAATAAAATACTTAATTCATTTTGTTAATGTATGATTAATTCCTAAAATTAGAACTATCTTGAAATATTGGATGAAGTATGTTAGATATTAGATTTATCGGATTTGTTGCTAAAATATCGGTATTAAACCTGAAACTTCTGGCAGATGTACAGTAACCCAAAGAAAGGAAAGAATTACTTATATTTTTCATATGATCTCCTCTTATGGATAGACTAATTATCTTTCTACGATTGTGATACATACATATATATATATATATATATATATATATATATATATATATATATATATATATATATGGTCAATTAATTGGATTGGAAGATTCCCTATAAGAATTGTACTTAGTAGAATTAGATACTAGTTCTTATGTCAATTACAAAATCTCTAGTTATTTTAAACGCTTTCCAAAAATTTTCCAAATGAAAAAGTGGGGGATTGGACTAAAAAGGGTTCATTGAGTATTGGGACCCAAATGAAGCACCAATCAAAGAGCAAGGGACAACACAAGATTTGGGGGGGTGGATCCACAGCCACTGGTTATAAACAGTGGTCATCTGGGTTTCTCCATGTTGGAGGTCATGCCTTGGCTTACTTGTGGTGTTACGAGCCCTAATTGGCTTAGTTCTTGCATTTCTTGTTTTGTTATTGTTTTGTAAAATAATTTTTTGAAGTTGCATGCCACCAATGTTGAGATGGATTGTGTTAATTGTTACCATTAATGGGTCCTCTATAAGGTGTTAGCGTTTCTTTTTATTTTTGATCTTTGGTAAGGTCTCAAAGAGCTGATCAAACTATTTGTGCTACTATGAAGTGTCTGTGATCATAATGTCTATGTTTCTCCTAACAATTTATTTACTTGAAGTTGTGTCAATGGTTTAGTTTGCATTTGCACCTGAATATGTATGGGTGTGCAACATCTATAAATTATCTTGCTTAGTGACTTATGTTTGAGTGAATATTGTGACCAAACTCGCTTGAAAGGCTCAAATGAAGTACGTATTTGGGGAAAAAAGGTTCCTAATCCACAACGACATCATCCCCATTTATTGGTTAACTATGATGTTGAAGCGAATGACATGTTTCCATGCCCTTTTTTTTTTATTTACTTCCTTTTCTAGACTTTTTTTTGGGAACTTTAGCTGCATGGTTATTCCCTAGCTTACATGTCACAAGTTCAATATTAAATGCACCCGTGCATATCGAAATAAAATAAAACTATTAGGAAGGAAATTAATACATGATCAATTCATTGTTCAAAAGAAAAAGAATAAACAAGTTGTTGGTTATCCTGTATACATGAATAGGTTACTTGTCAAAATTTGGGAGGGAGTTTCAATTTTAGTTCTCCCACTGAATGTCCATTGCATAAGGGGTAAAAAAAGAAAAATAGACTACTCCTTTCAGTTGATGCAACAACACACAATGCAATGGATTCAGATCCGGCTCCCTGCAGGCAGATTTAACACAATCATGGGCTAGTTAGCAAATCTCTGTTACTATATCACGTGGATATCCATCCATTCGCACATGATATATTGGAAGGTGAGATTATTTGTGATAATTTTGAGCATTTAATATTGTTTCAAATAATTATCTTCATAGTTTAATACTTCTTTAGCAAATTTGAAGAATTTAATACTCTTTTAGGCATTTCTGCAGCTACAATTATATATATGTAAGAAGAGAAATATATTTAAATAATTTTATTATAGATGTATTTAATTTCGTATTGAATAAATGTTTGTTAATTTCAATCATATCTTTGTTCCATCGACAAATAAAATTATAAAAAAAAAATGAAACCATACAAGAGGATTGAAATTGCCATCTTTTACAATATCGCATGAACTAGGTTCTATTGGGGATGAATATTCTCAATCTCTACGTACTATACTCCCTGGCCTATGTCTAAATCCAAAATGAATCCAAAAAACTTGGGTAACCCAAAGGTAGGCCAGAGACAATTAATGACTCAGGGCCTCATGAATTTTGCTTGTGTCGAAGACAACATAGGTAACACTCAAACATAAGTGTTGGGCTTGATATGGAAACAGCTGCATTTATGAGGAACTATGCAAATGATTCGAGTATTGGACATTGGATGTTCAGGTTTATGCATGGCATGGCTATTCGAAGATTGACGATAATTATCCTAGGTAATTATATGGCCTATGTTCGTAGCATTAAATGCATCATATGGCCTTGCTGTCAAAATTGTGTATATATGGCATGGAGGGCAAAAGTAGCTCTTCACCCAACACAAGTTTTATCAACTTAAGACCATCTTTTCGCTCTCCCCTTCGCTACCTCTTACCCCACTTGCTGGATGCACCAAACGACTATGGAGAATAAGGCATTTCTGTGTGAATTAGTCTCATCATCGTCTAGGGATGTGAACTAGTAAGTTTACAACAACACTCTCTAACACTCATGTATTGGCTACTTCGTCTAGTAGCACATGCAAGGTCTTCCATTATACTAGTTTACAAATTATTTTTATTTCCCCTGTTGGCTACAATGACCTCAATGAAGAACAGAAAATGCTACACAAGGGACTATGAACAGATCAACAAATGCTGTAAGGTGGTATATCAAGGGATCAAGACTTGCTGCATGGTGGACTAGAAATAGATAACGCATAAGCTACCAATCCCTAAGAAAAAAATGCTAATTTTTCCTTCGTTCTAATCCTAAGAAAGGCATAAACCCCACTAATTAAAGTAGACTACATATTAATATTAAACTACAAGTTCATCAAGTAACATCACAATAATGCAAGATAACACAACCACAACAAATCACTCAACTTAACTACAACAACATAGTGGCGCACAATGCCATAACCCACTAAACTATCTTCTTCAACCCAGCCTTATATTTTACAACTTCATAACAGAGTTCACATCATTGGATTAAAATCCTAAGCCAACGTGGACAATTGACTTGGAATCCCTAATGCAAAAGGCAATCACTTTGTACATCCATCTTTTTCTAGCCAAGTTTAACAGATACATTGCTTCCTACTTACCACACAACTAATCCACAAATATTAACTAAACCACTTACCCTAAACTTGACTAAGCCCAAATATATTTTATATACAAACTTCCATTGCCCTACAAGCTCCCAACATACCTATTTCTTATAGTCCATTAACATCAATGATCCCATCACCAAAAGACATATGCTCAACCTGTCAACATCAATTAATAAGCAAACACTTTAGCATAAATGGAAATAGGTTACTTAAATAATTGGAAAACGAATGGCCAAGAGATTATAAATCACTTACTATGTCATGATCCTTTGAATCATCACCATTATCCTAGTCGTCCTCCTCTTCAGCTACTGTATTACCACCTCTCCCAACCCTCCCAACCCTCCCATTATCCTTATTTATTGTTGTTTTGGACAATTTCTACAATTATGACCTTCAACCTGAGAATAGCCTCATCGCACAACTCGTTTGACCTTTCCCCTTTTAGATGAGGATGCTACCATACATTGTAGTTTCTTGGTTCCCCAACAACTTCAAAAGCTCGATATTGGGCATCCTATTTTACCTACAGTTCTACCTTTCTCTTGGAGATCCATTCCATAACGTTATTGTAATCCTCCAAATATTGACAAGCCATATTGGTCAATTATTGCCAACTGTCATTCATTGAAATCACATAACTCCTGTAGCAATTGTTTTCAAGTTCCGAGCCATATACATTAGTTATTGCAATTCCTTCCTTTATTTTCATGGTCCATATGTCTAAAACACGACACTCTAGCTACTGCTCAATATCTAAATAAACCATAAAATTTATCAAATGAACACAAGGGATGCTAAATTATTCCATATATAGACACGAACATTTCATTTCATTGCTATCTTAGGAGTAAGACACATGCCATAACTTAAAGATGTGATAGTATTTGTTGACAACATAAATGACATTGGTTGATTTTTCATTCCAATTGACAACTTTCACTGATGAAGACTTTAGTAGTAGAGATCAGAACATAAGAAAAATCTCTCTTTTGTATATCGATACAGCTAACCTCTCCAGAGCTTGTAAATCAATTTGCATCATAAGAAACCCATATGAAGACTTGAAATCTACCTCTGACTCACTATTGCGCATAAAGTCCAAACAACGGTTGTAGTGTTAAAGGAATTTTGTTAAATTATATCCTGATTGGACATACCTACCAACTTGGGAATGTAATGCCCTGCACCTCGAAGTCATCCTTAGTCGAATGAAAAACTTACCTATCATATGTGCCATTGTCTACATTTCTTTCTTCTCATACATTTCTTCAACCTAAGTTATATCTTATACACCATAGTTCTTTACCATTGCTACCTACTTCTCCTCAAATTCCTCAACTTCATAATCTTCTAACATGCACTTCTTTAATTCTTAGGTGAACTTTGCATTTGAAACATGGCTTGTTGAATTCCTCAATAAGTGCCACCCACACAAACGATGAAGTGTGTAACACCCCCATAAGTTTTGACTTCATCTTCTCCCAACTTCCGACTTCAACTTCACAAAAGGGACATTATTTTTGATTTCCGACTTTATCTTCGAGTTTCAAAGAAAACGGACCCCAATTTCCAATCTCCAAGTTAATAATTATCACGAGTTCAGTGGACATGAGCTCCAATCTCAGAGCTGATCTCGACTAGAATGGACACGAGTTCAGATCTCTGAGTTAATCTCCAAGTTCGACCAAAATTTGCATGAGTTCCGATCCTCTATTTTATTACCAAGCTTCAAATAAAACAGACACGATTTCCAATTTTCGGATCTATTCCCAAGTTTCAAATAGGAACTGTGTGAACTCCAACATCCGAGTTCATCTCCAAGTTCAAATAAAATGGACGCAAGCCCCGACCTTAGGCAGAATAGAGACGAGTTTCGATTTTAGATAGAGTGGAGGCGAGTCCCACTGACGTGGAGAATGATTTAGCCACAAAAGAGGGAGACATGGCTGAATTTTGTCCATAAGAAATTCAGCCAATCAATACTCTCAATCCCAACTACCACTTCACTATTTAAATCAAATTTTTCTCTTCTCCCTGCTGACTTATGCCTCATTCTCCAGCCTTCTCGTTCTCTCTTTGCTCTCAATCATCTCCATCAAACCTTCAAGTTTCATAAGGTTCCATCAACCCAACTCAAATTCAGCAAGACCACACCTAAAGGAGGTAGAATTCAATCTCTAATCTTAATTTCTCTAAACTAAGGATATATGAAAGATTACTCTTCTATATATATTTGATGATATATTGGATGTATATGATGGATTATGGTTGGATTAATATGAAATCTTGAGTTGGAATTAAAATTAGAAGAAGAAAACTATGAGAAGTAAAGGTTTGGGATGCTGTCTGAGTAAGAAGCCTCACGGCAGTCCATATGGCGGAGTGTACAGCTCCGCCTATAGCCGTTCAAATCTAATGAAGCTATTTTTAAATGAAAGTGGACATTCACAGCTTTCCATACATATATTATATAAGGCGATTGGATTAGTATTGAGAGAGATATGAATTTTGGAAGTTTAACCTAGATTCTAGAGGCTGATATTGGGCAGACTGGGTTGTTCAGGGCATAACTTGCTCTATACAACTTCAAATTGAGTCAAACCAATTTTGTTAAAAAGCTTACACATAAGAGAACATCTTACAAAAAGATTTTGAGTTTGATATGGTCCCATTTGCTCCTAGTGGTTCAAAGAAATTGCCCTATGTCCAAACGAAGCCAAAATAGGACAGTTCAGGAAGGTCAAATTTAGAGGCTTATAACTCAAGCTCTACTAAGGCAAATGAAATGAAACTTGTTGCAAATGAAAGGTTATCCTGTTGACAAATTTCATATGATTTGGACTAGTTTTCGATTTATAGTGGATTTTTATTTTTAAGTGTGTAATTCTGGTCAGCTATAGGGCAGTCCAAGATAAAACTTAAATAACTTGAGTTATATAAATCAAAATAAGATGAGACCAAAAAGTTTGGAAGCTAGACACATAGACCTATGATGTACCCAAAATTTAGGTCTAGATGAGTTAAATAGAATTTATGGCCTGATTTCTAAAAACGGGTAAAGTTGAGGAATATGAGCAGGATCCCCAAAGGTAAAGGATTAAGCACCTTAATTCACATATGAGTTTAAGTAAAGTCTAAGTGTTGGAATTCCATGTTGGTGCTTGAAAGATTAATGCATTATAATTGATCTCTTACTATGACTGACTGTCTGCTGAAACTGGCACTATTCATGGGGAAGCAGATACGTTCTGTTATGCTGCCAAATTTTCAGTAGAATTATAAGCATTTATGTGTTAAGAACATGTATGTAGTACTCATATATGTAAGGTTATATAAAAGTGAATGATGAACCATATGTATGAATGCACTCAACATGTTTATGTATGATTTTGTATGAGAATGAAATGATATGAATATGTGGGTCCCTTCACCTGGAGGCAGTTGCACCTTGAATCCCTTCCCGTGAAGGTAGTTAAAAGACATAATGAAGGCCCCATATCCCTAAGGAATGTGACATGGCGATTATATTCCGATGGAGTATGACATAGCGATCATACTCTGGGACGTGACGGGATGAATATATTCCTAACGAACGTGACATGGCGATCACACGCTCTAATAGGGTATGACATGGTGATCATATTCTGGAATATATACTCCCCTCACCCACATGAGGCATGGCATGACCTAGCTAGTATGAGTATAGGGGATAGGGCTTACATGAGACTGGCATGACCTAGCTAGTGTAAGCAGATGCAAGCATCCTAGAGACGGTGATACGTAACACCTAGGTGTGCCAAGTAAAGAAAGATGAGCAATGCTGTACTTGAGGACGGCGATACGTAATGCTCAAGTATAAGCAGATGCAGACACCCTAGGGATGGCGATACGTAATGCTTAGGTGTATCGAATGAAGAAAGTAAAGATAAATATTAAAAGAAGTAAAGAAAGAAAAGAATCCAAATTAAGCTCCCCTCACGCACGACTCACATGAGGCATGGCATGACTCAGCTAGTATGAGTATAGGGGATAGGGCTTACATGAGGCATGGCATGACCTAGCTAGTGTAAGCAGATGCAAGCACTCTAGGGACGGCAATACGTAACTCCTAGGTGTGCCAAGTAAAAAAAAAAAAAAGATGAGCAACGCTGCATTTGAGGACGGCGATACGTAACGCTCAAGTATAAGCAAATGCAGATATCCTAGGGACGGCGATACGTAACGCCTAGGTGTGTCGAACAAAGAAAGTAAAGATACATATTAAAAGAAGTAAAGAAAGAAAAGAACCCAAATTAAGCTCCCCTTACCCACGACTCACATGAGACATAGCATGACCCAGCTAGTGTGAGTATAGGGGATAGGGCTTACATGAGGCATGGCATGACCCAGCTAGTGTAAGTACCGAAAATTTATATTTAGTGGGTGAAAAGAAAAAAATGTAAGGCAAACTAAAGTTACGAAAAGAAAAGGGACTTCGGTCCAAACCCTTGGAGAGAAGTAGTTAAGAGAAGCTTATAGTATAGCCAACCATGTTTTGTGTAATTATACTTGTGCCCATGTATGTTATAATATAAATGATCAGAGAATATGTTAAAATTGAATCTGCTTTGGATATTCATGTTTTCGAAAACTTAAGAACTGAACCTTATGAATACTCACATTTTTTTCACAATAAACCGAGGCAGCTGGAGATAACAACGATGACACAGTATATGGCAGTTTAATGAATCCTACTGAGAGTTTTAAAATTCTTACTCCTATTTCTTTATTGTCTCCAAATAGTTTCAAAGTTCCAAAGAAGGCCCTTCGAGGCGAAGGCAGCCGAAGGTTTCTGCTAGACAAAGTCCGAGTAAATGACAATAACAACTCCTAGTTGAGGTATTATGACTTAAGCATAGTACCATACTTGGGAGGATGTTACAAAGTACATCTAGGAACACTTTTCTTATCACATTTCTCATTAGCAAGTCCTTATCAGTAATAACTCACTTTGGACATTTCCCTTTCATCATTTCTAAAAATTTCTCTATGACTCGTACATAATTTTCTTCACTTTCATCACAAATTATAGCACTACCAAAGCCAATCTCTATAGATGATTATTCATGCTTGAGAAGACCGCCAACGGACACTTATATTTGTTTCTACCATATATGGCATCAAAGGCTAAGTCATCTCCAAAGATCTGATAAGCCAATTAGCTTTTTCCATTAGCCCAAAACAAGTAGCAGAACACTTTACCATGATTAGCTTCATGCCTCCAGTAAAACATCAAATTCATGGCTATCAACCTCTTAAGGTACTTCAGTGCCTTAGTAGTATCTTCGTCTAGTATTCATTGTTGTTTGTCAATTTAATTGTACATTTTCTTTCTTTGAAACCTAGCCCTATCATAACCACCCGATTGACTTGCAAAATACTCATATTTTTGGTGTACTAATTCTAGCATTTCTCATACTATTCATCTTATCAACATCACCATTAGTCATTCTCCTACGTGAGTTGAGCATTCCATGGAACTTTGGACTTAATAATTTGTGATTATGTTCATTGTTAAGCACTATCATATACCACCGCTTAGTCAGTAAATCAATGTGAACTCATATTTGAGCTTCACATCCACATCTAGTCAATGATCTAGGTTCTCTTATGCAACTAGCATTCTACAAGTACTTTTTTTCTTGATGCTCTTGTCTATGACATGCAAATGTCTACCAAAGTATAGAATTTTTCACATCTCATCTAACCTTATACCTTTGTATATCAAAACCATTCATTTTTCCATAAGCATTATAAAATTTATATGCCACCTCCAAACTACCAAATTCATATCTCTCCATATCCTCAACACTCACACTCTAAAAATCAACATTCCATATCCTTTTTGTGCTATTAACAAATAAATAACTTTGCTCCACATTAACTTCATCATTATTTTCCTGTACACCTTCGTGATTCAAAGACATTGCTTCCATACCCTTCAACAATGTAGTTAACTTCATTAGTAACATAATAAATAAATTAAAACACATTTGCCCTATTGCATACTTATTCTAACCTATACATGCTATATATACATAATCAAAGAAAATTTACCTCGGCCAATGTAGGTACACTGTCACTGGGACAGATCCGTTCAACTATGTCAGCTATATTCCTGGTTCTATCTAATTTGTCAAATACTCCAAAGAACCATCTACATCCACATGACAAAATTGCAGCTTTAGTTACCTTAAGATAAATATGCCTACTTCACCCCTATGCCATTCAAAACTTAAATAATTTAATTTGCTAATTCATGCTACACCACTGAGGTTAACTATGTCTAAAAATGAGTCAATTATTTAATTATTGCATTTTAGTTTACTTAGTAACTATTGCAAACAACAAAAATAAGCCTTTGTTAAACTTCAATATCGTGGTGGACACCAATCTCAACACATCAACTACATTTTCTCGAAAATTTTTTAAAATCTACAAGATCCAACACTCCTAACTGACATAAACAGAAGACTCCAGTAAAACACAATATAAGTACATATTTTGCTTATGCAAACACTTACAAAAATGATGAACATCAAACCAAGGTTACTTGCATAGTAAGGTCGATGCTCGCATATTCCCATATCTTTTGCCATCGACTGATGTAAATTATCACAATGAAGAAGACGAGTTCAGTATTCCCAATAACTTTGCACAAATTGCCGTTCCCAACGATGATGGCGCACTAAGTCTCCATTCTCCACTTATGGCTGGAAACTTTTGCTAAGGTTGAGGTATGGTGATATAGAGGATAATGAGTAAAAAAGTAAAAGAGTTAAGGCAATAGGTTAAAAAAAATAAAGAACTGGAAACTTTTACTATGATGGGATAATGGTAACAAGGAATACAGAGTAAAAGAGTCAAAGATTTAAGGTAATAGGTTACATAAAATAAAGGAAAAAGAAATAATAGGATACCCAAAAACCTTTCTTCTCACCTCTAATAGCAAGTAAATTTAAACTGTGCGTAATGCACCTTGACATAGCAAAGTGCATCATAGCATTCGCCTACAACTTCAAAACTTAATCATAGAGTGCTGTAATTTTTGTTGGTGTATGGTGCGATATAATCTATAAAGGTTGGAGTTAATTTGCTATGGAAAGTAGAATGCTTGATTAGTGATTATCAAAAGCCAAGCACTAACTGTATTCTTGCTAGGTAAGCCATTCACACTATTGTACTTTTGATGGTGAATTCTGATGGCTATCAGTGTTGCATTTAAGCCCCAATAGTTGAGATATGTGGTATTTTAGGATCTTCAACTTGCTTGACTGGAATTATGTTTTTTTCTCTATTGTTATTTTGTTTCGTAGTCTTAATGTTGAGTCTGTCTCCTTTAGTCTAGACTTTGCTTTTTTGTTGAGCTCTTATGGGTCTAGTAGCACTTATCAAGGGAAAAAAAACTCAATGTTTAGCACATTTTAGTCATATTAATAAATAAATTTAATTTGTATTGCTATATTTGTTCTTTGCCTTTAACTTATGTTCTTATCTTCTATTAATTTTATTATTGAGAATATTTTTTATACTCATTTATTTGTTATTTATGTTACTATTTATTAATTTTCCAATGCATAATATTATTTCCATAACTCTAGTGCCCAATAGAAAGACATAACCTTTTGGTGGTTGTTGGCTAATGAAAAACTTCTAACTCATGAGATAAGAAACAAGCTCTATCAGTTTTGAGACCTCTATGGTGTTCACACAAGTATGTGGAGTCTACTATCCATGCTCTCTACGATTGTAGTAGCCTAGGTAATTTTTGCAAGAGTATTTCAGAGTCGACCTCAGTAAAAATTCTTCGAATTAATATGACCTTGATGAGTGTCTCACTAAAAACTAAGTTGAATATGGGCTGAGAAATGGAACTTTGTAGTACTTCTTCTTTTTTGGCAATGGCAAAACGAGAATATTTTTCATTGAAAAGAAAAAAACATTATGATGCTTCCTTAAATTTGTACCTTTTTGAAAGTTACCACGATAAATTTTTAAACTTTCTCAATTTGTCCCCAAAATTTAACTAATAAGTCAACAAATCATTCTATTTTAAATTTCCTTTTTTTTCCAATTTTAAATTTCATAACTTACTAACCATAAGACTACATAAAATCATTTTATCTAGCTATTTTATTATAAATTTATTATGTTAATCAATTTATTTGTTAAACTAAAATTTTGATAGAATTTATAGTTAAATTAATAGATAACAATTCCTACCATTGAAAAAATAAACAAAAATATTATAATAAAATGTATTACTAATTTGTACCATCTAATAAGTAAATTAAGGATTTAATTTTGATGCACTATCAGTAAAAAATTTTTTTACACAATCATCTAATTAGATATTGCTACATCATTAGAATTATTTGATCTTGCAATAACTACTTCAAAAATCACATATATAATGATATTTGACTGCTAATAGTGTAAATTAAACTAAAATTTTGACTAATATACTTATAAGATATTTTCATGAGCTAACATCAATAACAAGTTGTCAAATTTTTATCAAAAGGATCTATTTGGTCCTTAATTAAAGTTTATGGACTAACTAGAAAATTCTAAAATTTATGATGATAATTTGTAAAAAAAGGGTAAAAATTTAAAAGCATGCGTAAACTATGTTCCATTTTTTTTTATCTTAACAAGAAAGTCCCTCCCCATCGACTTTCAGTAAAATCTAGAGCACGAAAGTGTTGTAAAATGCTACTTTGGCTGTGTTGAAGCCTTTTATGCATCATCCAAATTTAATTACCTTAACTTTCCCTCCCTAATTTTGCGTCAATACTAATCGATCTTTGTGGAAAAACAGTGAGCTACTTGTGATGTTATAATCCGAGAGCCATTTTTTCTTTTTTTTTTTTTTTTTTCAAGTTTGCCACAATTATCCTTTATTAGGGGCAATCTTGTTCGAGGTATAGTTGGACACTAAATGTGGGTACCTCTCTCAGTTAAGATTTGAACTGTAGTTCACCACTTTACAAGAGACTAACCACTTTTACTAGATTCAATCCCTATTAATCATTTTAATATGTTATTCTGAAAAATTTGGTTAACATTTTCTTTTTTCCATATTAGATTTTTTTAAAAAAAAATTATAACAAGAACTATTTGTAATAATTAAACAATAACATTATTTTCTTATATAATATATATATTTTATCTTGTATAATGTCATACCAAATATTATATAACATTAAAATTTTAGTGAGACCTTATACTATTAGATCCAATCTTATCCTATCAGACATACTATGAGGTCTTTGCCGAAAATGTAATATCTTCCTAAGTACAATATTATGTTTAAATTATAACATCACACTTAGGAGTTGCAACTAATAAAATTAGCAAACCTTGCTTGATATAAGGAAAAATAGAAATTCACTTATCTACACAAATATTTACATTACAGTAACAGCCCTTCAAATTACATAAATAGCTCTACTAAGAGCTTCAACTAGCGGAACCGCCATCCTGTATTGATGTCTCTCAAGCAGCAAATTTTCAGCAACTAATTCGGTCTCAATTCAATCCCACCCCAATGGTCATCATTAAGATCTCTTGAGCTGTTCAGAGATGACACAGGAACACACATAGAACTAAAAATTTTATGTTCTTAGTAAGCATCCTAAGCTACTCGATAATCCATGCCATCGTCGTCATCCCAACTACTTCATTTTATTAAGAAAATGTTATCTCATACATAAGGACAGAGGTTCATTTATTAAGTTCAGAAAATATATTCTTTTAAAGCAGTTAATTTTAACTCATACACTTAATTCTAGCGTAGCAATAATTATACAATTAATAGATATGCATTAATTTGACAAAGTAAAATACAAAATAAAAGCAAATATGTTACATGCCCATAAATGCATGACTTGATACACTTTCTCATTCTTTCTTACTTAGCATGTGCTTTTAATCTTTATTACACTTAGATAGCCTAATCTGGGAAATGAGCTCATTTCGTGATCATTGTAACACCCTACTAATTTTATGTTATGCTTAAGTCATAGCATGAAACTAGTCAGGTCGTGTTACCGTGTTGATACTCTATTTACCCTTCTTGTTTTTAATTTCTCTTTAAATCGTCTCTATTGACGAAACGGCGTGCTGTTATATTAAAAATGAAACAAACAAAATATCACCAAGATAAGTATAGTACAATAATGTTACTGCATACGTGTAAACATATGTATATATATATATATATATATATATATATATCAGAAGCCACTGCTTCAGTTTATGTACAAAGTTTTAAAGTAGAAATACATACGTGGGCTGGTGTATCAAAAAGACCATAATGCCCTCATCTACCAAAATACCCTATGGTCCTCAAAGGACATTTCGTAACCTACTGCTAACCCTACAGTCAAACCCATGACCCAAAGCTACATGTTGTCCAAAAGAGGGTCATACTATACAACATCCCCTGCCGCTAAGCTACTCCGTCAGGTAACCGTTAGCCATGCCAGGCTCGGCCGGGGTATAGTCTGCGCTAGGTCCCGAGGAGGAAGAGGGCGATGAGCCGGTGGCCTCGGAGGGGTCGCTCTCTGAACTCGACGGGATGTGGGGGACTGCCTGCGGTGGTGACTCAGGGGCAAGGTCAGCGGGAGCTGCGGGCGCAGGAGGTGCAGGATGTGGGTGCGCCATATGTAGAGGGATGGCAATATAAGGGGTAGCAGGGTCGAAGAGGGGATGGTGTAAAGGAACATCAAAGTTCCTGTCGCCGAAGAGGTACAAACGAAAGTTGCACAAACCGGCTATGTACAAAGAGTCCAACTCCAGGTCATGGTGGAACTGTAATGCAGGAATCTCAATAAAAAGGGTGGCTGTGGAGTCCATCACCAGGGTCTGAGAATGATGCGGGAGACACAAAATGGGGTGAGAATTTCAAGAAAATTCTCAGTAGGGTTCGGTTATACTTATACTGACGTCACATATATTCTCAGTTGCCTCGGGTTTTACTTAATTATAAAAATATGTGTTCAAACTAAAAAGTCCATTTTCATGAGTTTAAAACATGTCTGGTCTGAGGCAAGGTTCAGTTTTACTTTAATTGGCGTAAGAAACAAAATAGATTACTAATACTGATGCATAGAATGATAAACGAAATAAATAAACGAATAGCAGTGAGCAATTGCAACAGACAATTGTAAACATCTTAATGTAACTAGTCCATGTATTCATGCATTCATGTAATCATATAGAATCGTTCATGATCTTTCCTTCATAATCTTTTTCATTATTTTCTATCATTTTCCATCTCTCTTGGTCCCTTGGGAGTTCTTGGCCATTTTAGACTCTTAGGTAATAGTCTGCTTATCAGGATCGAGCTCGTTCCTATATAGGAATGCCGGATTTACTTTCTCCGACCTTCCTACCGATCTATTCCCATTAACTTTCTATCCGGGGCTGGCCCAAGTAGTATGGAACTTGCATAATGATACAATTCTTTTCATAACTTTCATGGCTTTCTTAAGGATGTATATGCATTCACATGTAATTCATAACTTGTACATGGGTTCTACCGAAATTTCGGCAGCCTAACGGAACGTGTCCGCTTCCCCATGAATAGTGCCAGCCAATCAATACATTAATTTATCACAATGAACACAATTTCACATTTATATTCCAACATAGAACTCAAATCCATATCAAATTCATTAAGGCAGAAATCCTACCTCAGCATATTCAACCAACCCAGTTTTTGTAATTCATGCCACAATTTCATTTTAACTCGTTTGGACCTCAAATTTGAGTATGTTCCAGTGTTGTGTGTCTATTTTCTAACCTCTTTAGTCCTATCTAATTTCAGTATCTATAACTCAAGATATCTAAACTTTATCTCGGCCTGCCCATTGGCTAGCCAGAATCAGGCAACTAAAAGTAAAAATTCACTAAAAATCGAAAACTCACTCAAATCATACGAAATTGGTCTCATGTTAAAGCTAACAGAACAAAGTTTCATTTAGAAAAAGTCCCACTCAATTTGGCTTAGTGGGGCTGGAGTTACAAGCCCCGATTTCGGACCTTCCTACACTGTCCTGTTCTAGGCCGGTGTGGACATAAGGCGAATTGCGTGGAGAACTGGGAGCAATTGGGGCCTTATTAAATTCTGAAATTTTTATGAGATATTCTCCTATATGGAAGCTTTCTAACAAAGTTCGTTTCACTCATTTTCATGTAGTATAGGTCGAGTTCTACCTTTAGGAACCTAATCTGCCCAGAGTTAGAATCAAAACCCTAGGTCAAGATTCAAAAATTCATATCTCCCTCAATTCTGATCCAAAATCCTTATATGATATGTCTATGGAAAGCCCTAGATGTCTAGTTTCATATAAAAATAGTTTCATCAGATTTGACCGATTGTAAGCGGTGTCGTACGCTCCGCCATACGGACTGCCGTGGACTCTCCACCAAGATAGCACCCTCATCCATTTACTTCTCTTAGTTTTCTTCTTCTAATTCTACTTCTAACTCAAAATCTTCTATTAATTCAAGCATAATTACTTAATTCACACATCAAATAAGGTGAAACTAATTCAGCCCAGCCAGCCAAGTGCATGGATTTGATGCAAGAAATCAGAACCCCTACCTTTGAATTAAGTGTTTTGTGCTGAATTCTTGGAGTTTGGATGAACAAGGCTGGAACTTAGCTTGAGTTTTGGATGTGTGAGCAAGAGAGGAAGAGAGCTGATGGAGAAGAGGAAAACAACGTGAATAAGGGTCTGAATCAAAGGAGGAGGGTGTGTTATATAGGCATGAATGGGAGTTAACTTGGAAGGTTTTGATTGGCCTCTAAACATAAGGCCAAGTTTCAGCCAACCTTGCTCTCCACGTTGCCCTCTTTGCGTGGTAGAATCACTCTCCACGTCGCCTAAAGTGGGAGTAGTTTCCAGCATATTCTGGAAACGAAATCGGAACTCGTAGCTTTATAAAGTCGGAACTTGTGAACCTCTTGTATATGAAGTCGGAACTCCAAAAATCCAGTTTAGTCGAAACTTGGAAGCAGAGTCTGGTGTGAAGCCAGACACTTAAAGTCGGAACTCGGGAATTATAAAATTTCTATCCCGGAACTCGAAAGATATAGAAATGAGAGCTACTAATATTGGACTCGAGATCGGATCTCGTACATTGGTGAATCATAATGTCAGAATTCGGAATACAATCAGTTCATTTGAGCCTTAGAGATGAAGTCGGAAATCGAACATTTTACTCTTTGATCGATAAGGTCGGAAGTCGTAAATTGTGCTGAAGTCGAAGACGAACTCGTAAGTTGGAAGCATCAGTCACTTCATTTCAGCTCACGAAATCGGAAATCGGAATTCACACTGAGGAGGTCAAAATTTATACATGCTTACACAAGGTCGGAAATCGTAAGCTACATGCATTAAGCCGTAAATCGTTGGCTGCATGCACAAGGTCGGAAATCGGAAGAAATCCCTTGTAAGCCTTGGAACGAAGTCGGAAGTCGAAGCTAATATTGAGATCGGAAGCTGAATCACAAGACAAACTCGGAAATCGTAAATCCTTGTCTGTCCAGCCTTGAAGATGAACTTGGAGGTTGGGAATACTATGAGCTCGGAAGTCGAAAGTCGTGGATGTTACAATACCACTCCCCTTAAAAAAATTTTGTTCTCAAAATTTAGTGCCTGTGAATAACTCAGGATACCCTTTTCTCATCTCTGATTCCAGTTCCCAAGTGTAATCTTCTGCACCTTCTTTTCCCCATGCTACCTTCACTAGTTGTACAGATTTATTTCGGAGTTGTCTGCTGCTTCGCCTACAACTGCATCTTGGTTGAACATGGAAGGTCAGGTCCTCCTTCAACTTTATTGATTCGGGTTCAAGGGAGTGTGTAGGGTCAGGTTGATACTTTCTGAGTTGGGAGACATGAAAAACATCATGGAGGTTTGATAGATATGGAGGCAAAGCGACTCGGTACGCCACTGGCCCGATTCGCTTTAGGATTTGGAAGGGACCAATAAAACGAGGATTTAGCTTCTTGACTTTGATTGCTCTACCTATCCCCGTGGTAGGAGTAACCTTCAGAAATACATGGTCTCCTTCTTGAAATTCCAAAGGTTTCCTCCTGGTATCCGCGTAACTCTTCTGGCGACTCTGAGCGACAAGCATTTTGTTCCGTATTTTCTTGATCTGCTCAGTAGTCTGCTCGACTAAATCGGGCCCTAATAGAGCTGATTCTCCTGTCTCATACCAAAGACAGGGAGACTGGCACTTCCGTCCGTACAATGCTTCGTAAGGAGCCATGCCAATGCTAGTGTGATAGCTATTGTTGTACGCGAACTCGGCCAATGGTAAATATCGATCCCAATTCCCGCGTTGCTCCAGTATATAAGCTCGTAACATATCCTCCAAGGTTTGAATTGTCCTTTCTGTTTGGCCGTCCGTTTGCGGGTGGTATGCAGTGCTTAGACATAACTTAGCACCGAATGCCTTTTGTAAGGCTCCCCAAAACCTTGAAGTAAACCTTGGGTCTCGATCGGAGATAATGGTTGAAGGGGTCCCATGCAGCCTTATAATCTCTTGAATATACAGTTGTGCCAATTTTTCCAACGGATAATTCGCTCGGATGGGTAGAAAGTGGGCAGACTTGGTCAATCTATCCACGATGACCCATGGCATCGTATCCTATTGGTGTTCTTGGCAACCCCATCACAAAATCCATGGAAATACTTTCCCACTTCCACTCAGGGACTTCCAAGGGTTGAAGCATCCCAGAAGGCTTCTGATGTTCCGCCTTCACCTTTTGACAAATCAAGCATTTGCCAACAAAGTTTGCTACATCTGACTTCATGCCTGGCCACCAAAACATCTTCTTGAGGTCTTGATACATCTTAGTTATGCCAGGATGTACGGCAAACTCGCCTCTATGCGCTTCTTCTAAGATTCTCTTTCGGAGATCGTCCCTTTCAGGGACACATACTCTGTCGTGGCACCGCTAGATGCCCTCTTTATCTTGGGCAAAACCTGCTAGTTTCCCTGATCGCACAAGACTAAGCGTATGTTGAAAGTTAGCATCTTGCTGCTGTGCTTGCCGAATCTGGTCCTTGAAGCTACTGGTTATCTAAATTTGGTGTAGTTGAAGAGTTTGGGGGGTCATAAGAGTTCCCAAATTAAGATTTCGGAAACTTTCAATAAGTTCCGTCTCTTTAATCATCATCCACACGACAGTCAATGATTTTCTGCTTAACGCATCTGCCACGATGTTCACCTTACCTGGGTGGTATTTCAATTCAAATCCGTAGTCTTTAAGGAGTTCCATCCATCTCCGCTGCCTCATATTCAATTCCTTCTAATCGAAAAGGTACTTCAAACTTTTATGATCTGAAAAGACCTCAAACTTAACTCCATACAAGTGATGTCTCCATATTTTCAAAGCAAACACAACTGCTGCTAATTCAAGATCATGAGTCGGGTAATTCCTTTCGTGTGGCTTTAATTGCCTGGAGGCATACGCGACCACCCTTCCAGCTTGCATCAACACACATCCTAACCCTTGTTGGGAAGCATCGCAATAGACCTCAAATGGTCCTTAAAGGTCTGGTAAGGCTAGTACTGGTGTCGTGGTCAACGTTCTTTTCAAATCCTGAAAACTCTATTCGCACTCCGGCGTCCACTCGAAAGGGACATTCTTTCTGGTTAGCTTGGTCAAAGGCAAGGCTATTCGAGAAAAATCCTTAACGAATCGCCTATAATATCCAGCTAAGCCCAGAAAACTTCTAACTTCAGAGACTGTAGTTGGCCTCTCCCAGTTCAGAACTGCTTCTACTTTGCTGGGGTCGACAGAGATTCCTCCAGATGACACTACGTGGTCGAGAAATTTTACCTCCTTCATTCAAAATTCACATTTGGATAACTTGGCATAGAGCTTCTTCCTCTTAAAATTTGCAGAACTAGCCATAAGTGTTCCACATGTTCTTGTTCCGTCTTTGAGTAGACAAGTATATCATCGATGAAGACCACTACAAATTTGTCCAGATATGGGCGGAATATTTGATTCATGTAATCCATGAATACCGCTGGCACATTCGTCAGCCAAAACGACATCACGGTGTATTCATAGTGCCCGTAACGAGTTCGAAAAGCTGTCTTAGGGATATCTTGTTCCCGAACTCGAATTTGGTGATATCCAGAACGCAAGTCGATTTTGGAGATTACTGTTGCACCCTGTAGTTGGTCCATGAGATCATCAATCCTTGGCAGAGGATACTTGTTCTTAATCGTTACTTTGTTCAGCTGCCTATAATCCACGCATAAGCGCATGCTTCCATCCTTCTTCTTGACCAACAAGACCGGAGCTCCCCATGGCGACGCACTTGGTCGTATGAATCCCTTTTCTAAAAGCTCTTCGATCTGTCTTTTTAGTTCAGTTAACTCCATAGGTGACATTCGATACGGAGCTATGGATATTGGTCCCGCACCTGGAACCAACTCGATGGTAAACTCAATCTCTCTCTCCGGAGGGAATTCAGGAATATCCTCTGGGAAAACATTCGGGTATTCCCTGACAATCGGGATCTTCTCCAGTTCCTGCTCAGCTTCTACCGCATTAGCTGACAAGAGGATATACCCTTGATCCTTTGGCCTGAAAGAGTTTAGATAGAAGAGTATTGCGGTTTGGGATTCAGAAAGTAAGACAGAGGGAAGCACCACCATTTTATCAGAGCAATTGAGTACAACATGATTGGCAGAAAGCCAATCCATGCCCAGAATTACGTCGAGACCAGATAGAGGGAGGCAAATCAAATTAGCGGCAAAGGTCCTGCCCTCAATTCGAAGAGGAACATTGATGCACATTTGACTAGTTCTAACAGGCCCATTGGTAGGAGTAGAAACCAACAGATCATAAGGTAATTCAGAAATTGGCAATTGCAAAGCAGCTACACAATTATGAGAAATAAATGAATGTGAGGCACCCGAATCATAGAGTACAGTTAGAGTCTCACCGTTCACATCACAAGTGCCTTGGATTAGTCCTTCTGACTTATTAGCTTCTTCTGCATTCATAGTAAAAACCCGTCCTTGTCGCTGGGGTCGAGGCGGGCCGTGGACGCAGTTCCTGGTCGGACACTCGTAAATTTTGTGGCCTGGCTTGCCACATCCATAGCAGACATTCTGGCCTGCCAAGCACGGCCGATCGCCATGATTCTTGCCGCATTTTGTGCAAGTTGAATTTGGAAAAGGCCTTTGGGGCTGCTTGCCTTTGTTGCCTCTTGGCGGAAATCTCCGCTGTTGTTGTACATTGGGCTTGAATCTTAGGCCTTGCGGGGCTAACCCCCTCTTGAAATTACCACCAGATGCCCTGGCTGCAGCTAACTTCGAGTGGCAATCCTTCACAAGTCGGCATTTGTTCACTAATGTAGGGAAATCCCTAATCTCCATTGGGCTGATTGCGGTGAGAATGTCCTCTCGTAACCCACCTTCAAATTTAATGCACTTCCAGGCTTCATCTGGGTTCCTCTGGTAAATTGTGGAGAATTTGCATAGCTCCTCAAATCGGGCAATGTATTCGGATATTGTCCGATTTCCTTGGCGCAGCTGCATAAACTCGAGTTCCTTGGCATTTCGAACCGAAGCGGGGAAGTACTTCTGGTAAAATACATCCTTAAACATCGTCCAGGTGACTACTGTCTGGGATTCCTCGAACAATCTTCGCACGCCGTTCCACCAGAACTCGGCGTCTGCTTCAAGCGTGTAAGTGGCAAAAGTCACTTTTTGATGATCCGAGCAATCCAAGATGGAGAAAACCTTCTCCATGGCTTTGATCCACTCGTCAGCTTTGTCCGGGTCATATGCCCCTTGGAAACTTGGCGGATTTGCTTTCCTAAACTCTGCGAACCTGAGGTAGTCCAGGTTTGCCTCTGGACCTCGTGGGTTTCCTTCACAGCCTGCTGCAGGCCGCCTGCCTAGCTGCTCCATCATTTGGTGAGCTGTCGCGGCTTGTTCCCGCATTGCGTGAGCCATTTCCCGCATTGTGGCCATCACGTCAGTCGGGTTCTCTGAAGCAGATTCCGCACGTGGTCTTCCTCGCCTTCCGGAAGCCATTAAGTTCTGAATACACAAAACAAAAGTTATTGAGTTGATCAGGCTCAATACTAAGTTTAATGTGCTAGTAAATAACAGCCCACACGGTCAGGCACCTCATACACATGCACAACTATATCTCAACCATACAGGTAAGATCTGGTGCACATTATCAACTAAAGTACAGAATATGCGCGAAGCATAGTCAGTCCAATTCTCAGGCCTTAGCTAGGACGAACTGCTCTGATACCAAAAATGTAACACCCTACTAATTTTATGTTATGCTTAAGTCATAGCATGAAACTAGTCAGGTCGTGTTACCGTGTTGATACTTTATTTACCCTTCTTGTTTTTAATTTCTCTTTAAATCGTCTCTATTGACGAAACGGCGTGCTGTTATATTAAAAATGAAACAAACAAAATATCACCAAGATAAGTATAGTACAATAATGTTACTGCATACGTGTAAACATATGTATATATATATATATATATATATATATATATATATATATATATCAGAAGCCACAGCTTCAGTTTATGTACAAAGTTTTAAAGTAGAAATACATACGTGGGCTGGTGTATCAAAAAGACCATAATGCCCTCATCTACCAAAATACCCTATGGTCCTCAAAGGACATTTCGTAACCTACTGCTAACCCTACAGTCAAACCCATGACCCAAAGCTACATGCTGTCCAAAAGAGGGTCATATCAGACAACATCCGGCCGCTAAGCTACTCACAGTAACCGTTTGCCATACCAGGCTCGGCCGGGGTATAGTCTGCTAGGTCCCGAGGAGGAAGAGGGCGATGAGCCGGTGGCCTCGGAGGGGTCGCTCTCTGAACTCGACGGGATGTCGGGGACTGCCTGCGGTGGTGACTAAGGGGCAGGGTCAGCGGGAGCTGCGGGCGCAGGAGGTGCAGGATGTGGGTGCGCCATATGTAGAGGGATAGCAATATAAGGGGTAGCAGGGTCGAAGAGGGGATGGTGTAAAGGAACATCAAAGTTCCTGTCATTTGAAGAGGCTGCATTTAAAGTTGCACGAACTGGCTATGTACAAAGAGTCCAACTCCAGGTCATGGTGGAACTGTAATGCAGGAATCTCAATAAAAAGGGTGGCTGTGGAGTCCATCACCAGGGTCTGAGAATGATGCGGGAGACACAAAACGGGGTGAGAATTTCAAGAAAATTCTCAGTAGGGTTCGGTTATACTTATACTGACGTCACATATATTCTCAGTTGCCTCGGGTTTTACTTAATTATAAAAATATGTGTTCAAACTAAAAAGTCCATTTTCATGAGTTTAAAACATGTCTGGTCCGAGGCAAGGTTTAGTTTTACTTTAATTGGCGTAAGAAACAAAATAGATTACTAATACTGATGCATAGAATGATAAACGAAATAAATAAACGAATAGCAGTGAGCAATTGTAACAGACAATTGTAAACATCTTAATGTAACTAGTCCATGTATTCATGCATTCATGTAATCATATAGAATCGTTCATGATCTTTCCTTCATAATCTTTTTCATTATTTTCTATCATTTTCCATCTCTCTTGGTCCCCTGGGAGTTCTTGGCCATTTTAGACTCCTGGTAATAGTCTGCTTATCAGGATCGAGCTCGTTCCTATATAGGAATGCCGGGTTTACTTTCTCCGACCTTCCTACCGATCTATTCCCATTAACTTTCTATCCGGGGCTGGCCCAAGTAGTATGGAACTTGCATAATGATACAATTCTTTTCATAACTTTCATGGCTTTCTTAAGGATGTATATGCATTCACATGTAATTCATAACTTGTACATGGGTTCTACCGAAATTTCGGCAGCCTAACGGAACGTGTCCGCTTCCCCATGAATAGTGCCAGCCAATCAATACATTAATTTATCACAATGAACACAATTTCACATTTATATTCCAACATAGAACTCAAATCCATATCAAATTCATTAAGGCAGAAATCCTACCTCAGCATATTCAACCAACCCGGTTTTTGTAATTCATACCACAATTTCATTTTAACTCGTTTGGACCTCAAATTTGAGTATGTTCCAGTGTTGTATGTCTATTTTCTAACCTCTTTAGTCCCATCTAATTTCGGTATCTATAACTCAAGATATCTAAACTTTATCTCGGCCTGCCCATTGGCTAGCCAGAATTAGGCAACTAAAAGTAAAACTTCACTAAAAATCGAAAACTCACTCAAATCATACAAAATTGGTCTCATGTTAAAGCTAACAGAACAAAGTTTCATTTAGAAAAAGTCCCACTCAATTTGGCTTAGTGGGGCTCGAGTTACAAGCCCCGATTTCAGACCTTCCTACACTGTCCTGTTCTAGCCCGGTGTGGACATAGGGCGAATTGCGTGGAGAACTGGGAGCAATTGGGAACTTATTAAATTCTGAAATTTTTATGAGATATTCTCCTATGTGTAAGCTTTCTAACAAAATTGGTTTCACTCATTTTCATGTAGTATAGGTCGAGTTCTACCTTAAGGAACCTAATCTGCCCAGAGTCAGAATCAAAACCCTAGGTCAAGATTCAAAAATTCATATCTCCCTCAATTCTGATTCAAAATCCTTATATGATATGTCTATGGAAAGCGCTAGATGTCTAGTTTCATATAAAAATAGTTTCATCGGATTTGACCGATTGTAAGCGGTGCAGTACGCTCCGCCATACGGACTGCCGTGGACTCTCTACGAAGACAGCACCCTCATCCATTTACTTCTCTTAGTTTTCTTCTTCTAATTCTACTTCTAACTCAAAATCTTCTATTAATTCAAGCATAATTACTTAATTCACACATCAAATAAGGTGAAACTAATTCAGCCCAGCCAGCCAAGTGCATGGATTTGATGCAAGAAATCAGAACCCCTACCTTTGAATTAAGTGTTTTGTGCTGAATTCTTGGAGTTTGGATGAACAAGGCTAGAACTTAGCTTGAGTTTTGGATGTGTGAGCAAGAGAGGAAGAGAGCTGATGGAGAAGAGGAAAACAACGTAAATAAGGGTCTGAATCAAAGGAGGAGGGTGTGTTATATAGGCATGAGTGGGAGTTAACTTGGAAGGTTTTGATTGGCCTCTAAACATAAGGCCAAGTTTCAGCCAACCTTGCTCTCCACGTTGCCCTCTTTGTGTGGTAGAATCACTCTCCACGTCGCCTAAAGTGGGAGTAGTTTCCAGCATATTCTGGAAACGAAATCGGAACTCGTAGCTTTATAAAGTCGGAACTCGTGAACCTCCTGTATATGAAGTCAGAACTCCAAAAATCCAGTTTAGTCGAAACTTGGGAGCAGAGTCTGGTGTGAAGCCAGACACTTAAAGTCGGAACTCGAGAATTATAAAATTTCTATCCCGGAACTCGAAAGATATAGAAATGAGAGCTACTAATATTGGACTCGAGATCGGATCTCGTACATTGGTGAATCATAATGTCAGAATTCGGAATACAGTCAGTTCATTTGAGCCTTAGAGACGAAGTCGGAAATCGAACATTTTACTCTTTAATCGATAAGGTCGGAAGTCGTAAATTGTGCTGAAGTCGAAGACGAACTCGTAAGTTGGAAGCATCAGTCACTTCATTTCAGCTCACGAAATCGGAAATCGGAATTCACACTGAGGAGGTCAAAATTTATACATGCTTACACAAGGTCGGAAATCGTAAGCTACATGCATTAAGCCGTAAATCGTTGGCTGCATGCACAAGGTCGGAAATCGGAAGAAATCCCTTGTAAGCCTTGGAACGAAGTCGGAAGTCGAAGCTAATATTGAGATCGGAAGCTGAATCACAAGACAAACTCGGAAATCGTAAATCCTTGTCTGTCTAGCCTTGAAGATGAACTTGGAGGTTGGGAATACTATGAGCTCGGAAGTCGGAAGTCGTGGATGTTACAATCATTGTTATACAATACTAATCAATAAGGGGATGCACATGTCTCTAAATTAGAGGGATATCATTTTGGCAAACTACCTCCAAAGTAGAGGGATATTATAGTTTTATTATAACTACTTTCAAGTGAAGGAGTCTCATAATTATCTCCAAGTGAAGGGATATCACAGTTTTCATATAACTAACTTCAAATGGAGGGGTCTCATAACTGCCTCCAAGTGAAGAGATCTCATCTTATCTATTCACATATACTTTCTTAATTCATATGCTCATATGCATTTCTTCATAAAGAGAACATAGTCATATCAACATGTAATACTCAGAACCTAGAAACATGGGTGAAGTTAATTTAGGGTCAAGCTAGGAATTCAAAACCATACTCTCATGCTTCTATCCTTGAACTCAAACCATGTAACTTGGACCTTGGGCCTTAACTCAACCTTCTGCCATCCCATTGATGCTACCATGCCTCCAGCGCACAACCTTAACCCTAGAACCTGGACCCTCGACCCCAAACCTTCGATCCTGAATCCCGAAACCTGAAGCCTAGTCACAACAAGACTATCAACATTTACTCTTCTAGGCTAAGCATTTTAAACTCACTCAAACTATCTCTTCCTATGAACTTGAAACTCAGTCCTATTGTGGTTACTAGTAGGGTAAGTCACTTTACTTAGAACTCGGAACACCTGCCCTGTTTTGAGGTAGATTCAGATATTAGAAATAGGAAAATCACTAAAAATCCATCTCATATCATCTTGCTCTAAAATATATGTTATACTTATTTGAACTTCTTTCAAAGAAACTAAGTCCCACTCAAATTGGCTAAGTAAAGCTTAAGTTATAAGCTCTACATTAAGGTTGCCCTATTTTGGTGCTCACAAAGCATAGGCTAATTTCATAGAATTATTGAAAGCAATCCACTAGGAGTTTAAATCTAAAACTTTATAGGATTATTTCCCTATGTGTTAACTTTCTCAAAAAATTGGTTGAACTTAATTTGAAGGTCTATAAGGCAAGTTTTGATTCTTAGAGCACACCCGACTCAAACTTGGGTCACTCTACTTATGGCTTTTTTACAAAGTTCATAACTTGTTCATCTTAAGTCCAATTGACTTCAAATTTCAAGGCATATACTTTACTATGAGTTAGGTTTTATCTAAAATTGGTTTTACTTCAATTAAAGGTCCCTAGCTCCAGATATGGCCGACAAATCCAACATTGCCCAGGGTTATCCTAATTGTCTTGTTTTCTCTTTGTGAACATCTTTGAATTTCTAGCTTGTTTCTTTTCATTAACTTGAGTTTCACTAGTTCTAACTCATTAATATAAGCCTAAAAACATCATCATCTGCCAAGATTCATGAGAAACATAAAGGATAAAACCCTAACTCATATAACCACATATAAGGTAGCTGAGGAGCCTACCTCACTTCCAAGCTTATGAGCTCTTTAAGACTTGCTCCTTGGGCTCCAAAGTCGCTTGAACCAAGCAAAACACCAACAACAACCTTACTTTGCTCTACATAGCAGCAGCTACTATTATCAAGGGAGGAAGATTTTTAGCTTATTTTTTGTATTAGTCAAGGTGGAGCTTAGGCTTTAAGTGGTTTACAAAAAGGACAAGTAGAAAAACAATATGAGAGAAGGAAGAAAGCAAAAATGTGTAGAGAGGAGGGAGAGTGTTGGTGATTTTTTGGGAAGGAGAAAGAGAAAAGGATGATGATATTTTGGGTTTGCAGAGAGATATTTAACAAAAGGCATGGTGACCCTCTATGAGCATGTGGCCACATTGCTTCAGTAATTTGGGTTGTGTGGCCGGCTTTTGACCATATATAATAGATGTAATCTCTTGATGATTAAACTCTCTTGTATTCCTAGAACTTGCCTAATAGAACTTGCCTAATTTGAGAGGATATAAACAACTATATCTAACTTTTTCTATTTACAAATATGAAAATGCTGAGTTTTTCTAATTAAGAGTTAGTAAAATTAAATGGCAACTAAAATGTTATCATCATCAACATGTTCAGGAATATTTTGATGGCTAGAAAGCATAACCAGTATTAAAGAATCCTTACAGAATTAAGTTTTCTTTTCATTTTTTTTAATAATAGTAAATCATTGGAACTGAACTTTTAATTCATGCGACTAGTTCTAAGCGGGCATTTGGTAGATGAAATAAATTTTATTCCTAGAAATAGTATTTTCAAGAATGATATTTCTAGGAATAATATTCTCGAGAATGATATTTTATATGTATTTGGTGTATAAATTGAATTCCTATGAATATTTGATAAATTTCAAAAAATACCGTTGATGCAAGTGATAGGAGGTGGCCGGCTGGTGGAGAATGGCGGCAAACGGTAGGTGGATTTGGGCGATAACAAGAGTATTTTGGTCTTTTAATTATGGCAAATATTCCATTCCCATATAAATGTTGGATTCCCATAGGGGGTGGTAATAGTTTTGGAGTGATTTTTCTTCTAGTGAATGTTGCTTCAAACCTTCTATCAAATATAAGAATATTTTCATATTCTCAAGCATAAAAAAAATATGCTCCATACCAAATGCAACAATAAAGGCCACTAAACAGAGTTACCCAATGGAAATGGACCTTTTAAAGTGAGGAGGCTTGTAAAGTAAGAAAGTGAGGGGTTAATTATACTTAGATCAATAACTTCTATTATGAATGTGACCTACTAAATAATCTAAGGGCAGTTAACCCCTTACTTTATCACTTTACAAGCCTCCTTACTTTAAAGGATTCAAATCTCCAATCGAATATACGTTTCCTTCGTTAATTACTTTTGTTCTTTAATGTGTCTTCAAGAGAGGTATTTCTAATTTCTAATTGGTCATCCATCCTTATATAAACATGTAATGTATTAACAAAGATATATTAAATATATTCATTTTGCCTAGGCATATTAAATCCTTATTCATAAAACACACAAAAGAATGATGTTAAAAAGAAAAAAAAAAAAAAAGGAAAACACACACACACAACAACAGCAACAACAACAACAACAACAACAAAAGAATATTCAAAATCATAAGTATCAGTTTTGGTTACTCATACACCAATCATTTGCTATTGTTTTTTTTTAACCTTCGGGTACAAACTTGCTTTTGGGTTTGAATCTCCTTAAGAATTAAGTAATTAAACTTAAAGTAAAAACGTACCACGCTAGATTTGCTTCCATGTAAACTTTTGCTTTTCTTAAAGCATCACTTAAGTGTTGAAGCTACATTTTTTTGTCTTTTTTTTTTTAAAAAAAAAAAAAAGAAGTTTTGAAGTTACATTCATAACAAGGGATCCAGTACTTGTGCTCCTAGAATCGGATAAAAGTTTGAAGCACATTATTTATTGAAAGGGTCTAAAGCCTATATTAGAAGAGATTAATCTCACATGTAAAAGCTGTGATGATGCCAGACCCCTAAAATAATCGAAGCTACATTCCTTAGGTCTATTCGTTCAATTTTTTTATTTTTTATGTTCCAACTTACTCTTTCCTTTAGGATTCATGAATATTCACAACTGTGAAGTACTATTTCAACTAATAATTCTGATTGCTAATTTGGTACTTTAATTAGGACCTCAAATTAAGTACTATTGATCAAGAAATTATTCCACGTCCCTTGCAACGAGATTTCTTGACAATTTATTATTACTAATTTGGGATATTAGGTGAGCAACAGGCTCCATGCCCTTTATACATTTTTTTGGGTGCTAGGCCCTTTATACATTCGAGAAATTAATCCTATAAACTCCTTCATCAAATTTGCTTTTGATTCAATGCTTACATTTGTAAAATATGGAATCTGAACCACACCTTCAAATTTGGGTCAAACAATTGTCTGACCAACCATCAAGTCATCAATCACTTTGACCAATGGTCCTCTCTCTCTCTCTCTCTTTCTCTCTCTCTCTCTCTCTCTCTCTTTTTAATCTTAATTATTAGTTTATGTTTCCATATGAATTAAGAGTTTAATTTATTTTTTATATTAATATGAAATATTTTACTTAAAAAATAAAAATTATTAAATTATTCTAATGACCAGCTTTTATTTTTAAATTCTAATAAAAACTTTTTTTAATCGAAACGATGTTAGGAAAATTTTAACTTGATCACCATACTAGCCAAGTGACACCATGTCAAGAAAACTCTTGATTATACATCCACAGTCTAATTCAAAGGTTTCACTAAAAATAATATTGTGAACGTCCGGGAGTCAATATAGGATAGAGAAATAATGGTTTTTTCACGCAATCATTTTAATTAAATAACAAAATAAATAAAAATTGATGATGCTTACATAAGTTGTTTGTCAACAAGCTTGAACAATTATTTACAGGATTGTATAGAAATAAAATTCAATGACAGCTAATATATAACAATAGTTATACAACCCGTGAGGCAATCAAAAAAACACAAGTAGCTTTTATGTTTTGGTGAACAAATAGGTAATTATGTTGAAATTAGAGACTTAAATTTTCAAAAATATAATAAATATGATTAAGATAGGAAACTTATGGAAGTAATGCGGACTATGGGATTCTTCTTTCAGCTTATGAAAAGGAGAGACTTGCAAGATATGTGTGTGAGGTATGATCATAAGAATCATGAGTGTGCATGGTAATTAAAGTGTGAGAGAGGCACAAGAATAATTTGAGTTTAATTAAAATTTGAATTTGTGAGAGTGAAGTTAAATTGATTGCAAATTGCTGAACACATGAATTGTTTTATCATGTGCCTTTTGCTGAACACATGAATTGTTTTATTATGTGCATTGTTATTTTGTCTATTAGTAATTGAGAAGGTAGCCAACCAATAACCATTGATAGGGGTTAGCGTATTAATTACCTTTATTTTTTACACAAGTTGCGGAAAAAAAATTAGTGAAAAAGGAAAACAAAATATTGTCAATAGGAATTTTCCTTGTACATTGGCCCCAAAATCACAAATAAGGTTAATACAATACTAACAATACAGAACACTTGTTCACTTGAATAGGTGTTTGCCAAATGTAGTTACATAAGGTCATAAACCAAGAACATCGCAAGTTTGCATTTTTGGTAACTTTATGTGCTAGCCAATAATAAGGCACAAGAAGTTCCCATTAGTATCCAATTCAATTTAATATAACATAATTAAAAGGCCCAACTAGTCATCATGAAATTCATAATCATAAGTAAACTTGGGACAAAGAAATTGTGCAAATTGTTGCTACTTAGGTAACCAGCCGTACCCATTTCCCATCCTCCTAGCCATACTATAGAAATTGTCATCCCATTTAATAAAGCCCTATTTGACACTCAAACCAATAATATATCCACGTGACAAGCTTATTCTCTCTTAACAAGTAAAAATTCCCCCCAAAGTGAACAAAATCCCCACCTCCAAAAACTGTAGTTCAAGTAAAGATACTAAGAAGCAATTTAATCACAGCAAAAGGAACCATTTGCCACACATTTCAGCTCACCAAATCAAACCACTTGGGGTGAAAAGTAAGCATGCCAAGAAACACACAACACCCCCATATAACACATGTGACCACAAGCACCACAATATTTACCCTTCAAATTAAATTAACCATGCTCATGCATCTCCACATTCCCTATCATTCCAACACCATGACCAACAATAAGCCTAGCACCCTTAACCTCACCTCCTCCTCCCCCTCCTCCGACGTGGCCGCGGCCGCCGAAAACTTCTTCTCCCATGGCTTCTCCCTCTTGCAAGACATCCAAATTCTAGAGATTATAATTGTAGCCATGGTCTTCATAGCCATTAATTCCTTCATGTCAAAGAAGCAACATGGCCTACCAATTTGGCCTATCCTTGGAATGTTACCTTCTTTGGTCACAGGACTCAAAACCAACATGTATGAATGGATCACTGATGTCCTCAACCATCAAAATGGTACATTTAGATTCAAAGGGCCTTGCTTCACCAGCCTCAATTGCATCATCACCTCTGATCCTCGCAACCTCGAGCATCTCCTCAAGACCAAGTTCCAAATTTTCCCCAAAGGGAAGTTCTTTAAGGACTTAGTTTCTGACCTCCTTGGAGATGGTATATTCAGCGCAGACGATGACAGGTGGCAGCGACAAAGGAAGACGGCAAGCATCGAGTTCCATTCCACAAAGTTTAGGCAACTAACAACTAAGTCACTCTTTGAGCTTGTCCACAAGAGGCTCATACCTGTGTTGGATGCATCTGTCAAGAAATCAATTGTAATAGACCTTCAAGATATCTTGTTAAGGCACACTTTTGACAATGTGTGCATGATAGCATTTGGTGTCGATCCGGGTTGTTTGCAACCTCAGTTGCCTGAAATACCATTTGCCAAGGCCTTTGAGGATGCAACAGAAGCCACCGTCCTTCGATTCGTCACCCCGGTGTGCATATGGAAGGCCATGAGGTTCCTTAACTTGGGAATGGAGAGGAAGCTGAAGAGGTCAATAGAGAAAGTTGATGAGTTTGCTGAGAAAGTTATTAGGACAAGGAAGAAGGAGCTTTCTTTGCAAACTGGGGACAAGAAGCAGAAATCAGATTTGTTGACAGTGTTTATGAGGCTCAAGGATGAGAATGGACAACCATACTCAGATAAGTTCTTGAGGGATATATGTGTCAATTTCATATTAGCAGGGAGGGATACTTCTTCAGTGGCTTTGAGCTGGTTCTTCTGGTTGCTTGATCAGAATCCTCAGGTAGAGGAGAAAATACTAGAAGAAATATGCAGAGTGATGAATTAGAGGGAGGACAATAACAAGGAAGAGTTACAAAATTCTCTGAGGTTTAAGCCTGAGGAGATTAAAAAGATGGATTATTTGCATGCTTCTCTATCAGAAGCTCTTAGATTGTATCCTTCTGTGCCTGTGGATCACAAGGAGGTAACTAACTATTCAATTTTTTTTTTCTTTTCTTAGTCTTTTCCCTACTTACTGATATGCTTCACTATTATTCCATTTGGTACTTGATTTCTTAAAGATCACATAGAATTGATGATGTATCCTATTTACCATTTACATTCTTCTTTTTTAGTTTATCTTCCACTGATTTAATTATTCTTCACTGCATGTTGGTTATATAACTTTGTTGTTTCCTTTTTCCTTTTTTTTTTTTTTGGTATATACTTTGCTTTTTCTCTTATTGGGAACCACTTGTCATGACTTTTTTTTCATTAAATTCCCTGGATGGACATTTTTACTTTGGGGAGCTAGCTACAAGAGTTTTTTTTGGTCAAGTTCTTGTTAACATAACAAACATAATCTTTGTCACGCCTCTCAGTTAAAAAAAATAAAATAAAATAAAATAAAGTTGGCAGAGGTGACCAACAATAATTTGTTGTTCATAAATAAAGTTTGGATATCTACCACTACCAGCTAGGCTTCAAAGAGTTAAAGACTCAAAAGTCAAATATGATCTTGCAACAACATAGGATATTAAAACTATGATATACCCATTTGGCTAAACTAGTTAAGAAGATCACACAACCCGAGGTGGTAGTATTGAATGCAACTGATGATACATGTTCAAACTTCAAATTCAATTTATGTTTTTTTTTTTTTTTCAGGTTGTGGAACATAACACATTCCCAAATGGAACAGTGCTAAAGAAGGGTATAAAAGTGATATATGCAATCTATGCAATGGGGAGAATGGAGAGCATATGGGGCAAAAACTGCAGGGAGTTCAAGCCAGAAAGGTGGCTAAGAGATGGGCGCTTCATGAGTGAGTCTGCATACAAATTCACTGCCTTCAATGGTGGACCTCGCTTATGCTTAGGCAAAGACTTTGCATACTATCAGTTGAAATATGCTGCAGCCAGCATCATATATCGCTACCATGTCAAGGTTGAAGAGAACCACCCTGTGGTCCCTAAACTTTCTTTGACTCTCTACATGAAGCATGGATTGAACGTTAGGCTTCACAGGCGTTAGGCAGAAGAGTTTCAGAAATACTTGGAGTTTTTTTTAAAATATTGAATTATTGATGTTGCAATGAGTAAAATTGATGGATGCCATGCCTTGAAATGCTTCAAATTGAATTGTTATTGTTTCTTATTAGGTACATGATGTTCATTATTTTTATTTGTGAAGTTTGAGAGAATAGAATGATAAAGAAGCAGGGTTGCATTTAGGCTTCCCAGGCTTCCCAAGTAAAACCTAAAATAATCATGGAGTTTATTTTGGTTGTCCTATACATTGGTCATTGGATATTTCATGATGGTACCGCCTAGAATTTATTTCTGGTAATTGTGTAGTTTTTTTTTTTTCATTTAAACTACAAGTAACATTTAGTAAATAAGAAGATATGAATGATTGTAAGAACATCCATTCCATAATGCAAATGATTCTTGCAAGGGAAATTTTATGAACCAAAGCACAAGTTTGGGTTCCAAAACCCATGCATATGTGGAGTAATAAGAAAGAGCTATGTAAAATAATAATAATAGCATGCAAATTGTATTCCTTGTAAAATTTGATTTTGTAAAATAGTACTTAATAAAATATATTTTAATTTCTTTTGTAAAAACATCATAATGGATTGTAGTTGCTAGTAAAGATAACAAAATGGATCGAGCTTGCGAAGTTAGTTTAAATAACCCGACAAAATAGGTGAATTAGGCCAATAAAATTAAAATAAAAAAAATTGGTCTGATTCAATACAACCCGAACTGGCCCAAGCCAATGTACACTAGCCTACAATGGATTAGACCATGAAGCCTATACAAAGTTGGGCTGGTCAAGCATTTGTTGGCATGAGTTATAAATTAGACCGTACTAGACAAGTTTATATGGGTCAATTCAGGTCAACACAAAGCGGCAACTCTAGTTGCTAATAAGGGTATCAATTTAGGCCAATAATTCGAGCTAGCCCATTGAAGGTTGGGCCAAATATGAGATAGTTTATTATAAGCTGAATATAGTGTGAGCTAACATTTTTTTTTTTATCCAATTTGACCTTATGTGTTTTGCGAATTATTCAAGTTAGCCCATTTGACCGACACAACATGCTGGAGGCCATCTTGTATTGGGCTAAGCCCAATTAGGACAATCATTTTTCACTTTAATTTTATTAGCCTAGTTCATCCATTTTGTCAGGGATTCGGGCAAATCCATTGGGGTCCTCCCATTTTGATATCCTTAATCACCATATATGAAATCTAAAAACTTAAAAATAGGCCATGTTGTAATTAGATATTTTAAAAAAAAATTATTCAAAATTAAATTTATAAAACTTAATTTAAAATTTATATAAGCTATTTGTCATTATTTAATTCATCTATGTTGACATGGGTTTCAAAACTCATAAATTTGTATGGATACCATAGCATTCCTCTTCCTACAACCATAAATTACTATGGTCGATGGTGCCTCAATAATTTGTTAATAAGGTCTAAATTAGTTAACAGGGAGAGAATCTATTACTAAAACTGGTAACAAATTACAAGTTTGTAAACTATTTTATGCACTCTATACACTAGTGACAGAATCATTGTTAACCAGCATAAAAGTGGAAATTTTAGCGTGCAAATAATAGTACTATTCCATAATTTACTTATTCTTTTTTTTTCTATTGCTAAGAAATCTTTTTTTTGGTGTTGGGGAGGGGGGAGTTCGGGGTAAGGGTAAGGGCAAGGGTAAGGGTAAGGGCAAGGGGATAGGGATGGGGATGGGGCAATTTTGAGTATCAAACCAGGTATAGTTTTGACAAAAGCCATACCAACTTGCCCCTCTGCTCATCCCTCAATTGCAAGAAATTATAGTTTTTAAAATATATAATATAATGTTCTTTTATTCTGACTATAATCTAATATAAAATTCTTTCACTATTAATATCACATAGCATATTGCCTCAATTTTAAATTTTTTTAATTCTTAAAATTTTAATTTTTTTTTAATTTTCATTTATTTTATCAATTAATATGTCTCTATTGCAATTACTATGTGACATCTCTCTAATTAAGTTCATTTTAATTAATATGAATCATATTTATTTTGAGTGACCTTCATTTCCTTGAAAAACTCTTTCTTAATTTTCTATCTTCTATAACCATTTATCATAAATTATATGAAATTTTATTTTAAATATGTGTAAGATAATATAATAAACTAGAATTGTATTAAGATCAAGTTTTATAAAATAAAAAAATAAAGAGTGAAAATTGTAAAAATTTTTCACATCATAAAAGAATTCCACTCAAATTGTTAAAATAAAAATAGAAGTTTTTTTATTTAATTTAATTATTTAAAGTTGAAAAATAAATATAAATATTATTCAAAATAAACTACAAAAATTCAGACAACTAACTATTAAATTTTAAATACACACCTTTTTCTTTCTTTTTTTTTGAAATATTATGAATATATTTACTTTAATTCACTTTGTTTTAAATAAAAAATATTAACTAAATATTTTTGTTTTGATATTTTAATTATATTTTCTAAAAATAAAAAAATTAAAATATATATTAAATATTTATTTATTTAATAAAAATTATAATTATGAATAGTTAATTTATACAATCCATGTAACATACGAGATAAACAACTAGTAATTAGTTAAAAAAGTGCTAGACATTCTTTTCTTCCAAAGCAAAGGCTTTCAACATAATTAGAATCTGTTGATAACATAGTTTCATGACTCAACATTTTGATGATAGATTCTTGGCCTTGGTCAGTTCAAATACGGTGGTTTCTCTAGTATCCATGAGAATGGCAATGAGTATCCATATGGACAGGGATATACCTCTCACCAACATTCTCATTGGAAAGTTTACCCTTGTATGTCTATGCTCTTGTCCCTATTACGAGTCTCCATTTTTCAATCCCAATGAAGATTTGAATCCCAGTAGACATTTATGTATTTATGCAAAAAATTTAAAAAAACTAAAAATAGAAAATTTTATTTAAAAAAAAACACTAGTAAAATGTGCATAATATTTATAATCCATTGTATTTAAGAGAAGGGAGTGACAACTACCAAATGAAAAGCTAGGATTTTAGTGTATCTCTCTCTCTCTCTCTCTCTCTCTCTCTCTCTCTCTCTCTCTCTCTCTCTCTCCCTCTATGAGGACCTAGTGAGTCTCAATAAGGTAAAGACCTCATCCCTCGTCTTCACCCTATCTAATAAATGAGAACTCTATCTGCATCTTCATGGAGACTAAAGTTGTCCCCATAATTGGCCGCCCTTATTGTAGATAATTCTCGTGGCTACTCATTTAAATTGGTTTTTTTGGCCATTTATCTAGATACATTTGAAAGGATACAAAAACCCTTTTTAGTTGACACCACTACAATCATTACATAGGTTATTTTAACTGCCTTGTCATTTAATGTTGGTAAAACTTTCAAGGTTTGCCTTATAGCCTCAAGATTAAATTTTCTTTATATTTTTCCTTAAATTTTACCCAAAATCCTTATTCTAGTTAGATCAAAATGTCTAAAATAGTACTTTCATTCATATTACAATGTCTAACACTTGGTAAAAGAAGTCAAAGGTCTACAAGCCTCGATCTCCATCAAACTCAAAGAATCCAAAACCCCAAGCTCCGCACTTGCTCAATTGTACCTTCAAACCCAAACCCAACAATTTGTGTTCACACTGCTGCCGCATCTTGTGGTTTCAATCCAAAACACCACCTCTGTTCGGCCTTGTTCAACCATGGTTTAGGGCCTTATTCAATCGAAAGATACTTGGTGTTAATGGCCCCACCACCATTAGAACCAAAATGCTGCCTCCCCATTTGCATTGGGGATTTTGGGTCAACAAATAATTACAAATTTTCCAATTACAACTTGAACTTGAACAAACTCAGTACAACCAAAAAAAAAAAAAATTGAAAACCAGCTACAATTACTCATTTAAACAAAACATTTTATTATTCATCACACATAAGTACTTATTATTGTGGGTGCGGGACGAACAATTTTTGGTTCACATCAAGCAGATTTTGCTTCACAACAAGTATCTTCCATTTTCAAAACTCAAGAAATAAACATCTTCATGTCCTTTCGGGTTTTTCAAGTTTCATGGAGATTGATACTTTTAATTTCTTTTAGTTCCATCTTTTGATCTAAAAGGGAGAGGGAGATAAACAAAATAAGTGATAATTAGTGCACGGATTGAGGGTGTTTGGGTTGAAAAACATAAAGAAATATTGATATTGGGGCTTTTAAAAGAATATTGGAAGTTTGACCAATATTAGATAATATGGCAGTTAAAATAACATATGTCACTATTATAGTGGTGCCAACTAGGAAGGGTTCATATACCCTCCCAAATGCCAGGGTACCAAAACAACCACCGATAACAAAAGTAAAGCCAATTCCTACCATGCACTTTGATGTCGTCATAAAGATTAATACCCTAATTCAGGGACAAGTTACAGAATGTTAGTCAATAATCAATGTCCAACTATAGGTGAAGAGAGCAAGCACCAGTAGTTTCATGCCTAAGAATGTCTCTTTTTATTTACACACCTTATATTGGAATGCAGTCTTCCCCTGGAGTATAGAGTATGTTTCGTGCTGCCAAGAGTTCCTCTCTTTTTGGTTATATTTTTGAGCACGTTTTATAAATCCAATCATTATTATCTGCACTCAAATCCTCAAACATAACTAAATTTACATCAAAGGTATTGAATAAATGCAAAACAAGACCAACATTGACATGCTAAGCTAGTGGCGTGTGTAGATATTCAGCACACATTAGACACATAGACTCATATAACACAAGCAATGAATAAATTCAAAACAAGAAGAATGTCATTAATGCTAGAAAGCACAGACATGTCAACCTGGTGGTGTATTCACATGCCCAACACACGTTGGACACAGACACATATAATGCACGTAGGACATGTGTCCTACAAGCACAGTGCACGTCCAATTAAAAGCCTACCGTCTTAGGATTCTTTTTTTCTCAGTTACATTTTTAGGATTTGAATACACTTTGAACAGAGAGTGGACACGGCTTACGCACGTTTTTAAATTTTTTCATCGTTGCGCTTGTTTTAATGGACCAGTTAAGATGAAAAGCGCAACCCAATACTCACCGAACTATGACATGTTCATTTGGGAATGTTTTTGGAAAATGCCAATAGAAATTATCCCCCGTGGGTTAGAAATAGAAAATATTGGCACATATGATATATATTAAGAATGCACTATATTTTTTGGAAGATCTTAAAAATAGTAAGTAATTATAGCTTGACATAATATATGAAAATATTGCTTGAACCTTAAAAAGCTTAAGGTGCATTTGATTTGTGAAAATATTTCCTGTTTTCATTGTCTGTTTTCATTTTTTGAAAATGATTTTTATTTTTAAATTTTCTGGATTTAGGAAATGCATTTGGTTTGTTTATTTTTAAAAAAGAAAAATAATGAAAATATGTTTGGTTTGTCTATTTTCAAAATCAAATTTGAGATAATAAAATTATATTTATTATTAAATAATAAAAATGATATATATTTGATTTGTATATTTTATTTATTTACTAAAAGTATTTATTAAAATAACTAATAACTCTATAAAATATTAAGATTAAGAATAAAATAAATTATTTATTTTTAAGTTATTTTATTATTATTATCAATTATTATATTTTGATTGATATATAGATAAATATTTAAATTCTATAGTTAGTATTATTTTGTTATATACATTATCAATGTAAAAATATTTTATACAGACATTCAATTATATATTATTACATTAATAAAAGTGTTTGACTTAACTACCTACTATTTTAAGAATCTTACAAATAAAACAAATTAAATAATTGACAAAAATAAAAAATTGAAATTGGAGGGTTCGAACCCCCAACGGCACGTTCGCATACTGCACATTAGCCAATTGTGCTGCGAATTCATTTTTGGGTGTTTTGCTCTTTTATTTCTTTTTGTCCCTTTGGAAAAAATAAATTATTGACAAAAATAATAGATCTAAGCGCTGACAGAGGTTCGAACCTGCTTCACGGGTCTTCCAAGTTCAGCCTACAACGAACTGGGCTGCCTACTGCAGTGGGTCATGACTTGTCATTAATAATATATAACAAGATCTGTGCAATAGTGCGTTCAAATAAAAAGTAACATCGTCACGGAGAATCGAACGCGGCTCGTGACAGACAAAAAGAATGGAGTTCTGCTTATTTACCACAATGCCACCGTATTTCTATAAGAAATATTTTAAACAATCAAATATAAACAGATGAAAATGTGGATCTGGCATTTTTAAATTTTTACTCATTTTATGAAATATTTTCTGGAAATATTTTCAAAACAATTCCAACAAACATATTTTCACTCCTTTTTTCTATTTTTACTGAAAATAGAAATAGAAAATGACAAATCAAACACCACCTTATTTTTCCATTAAAAAATTTTTACTTTGAGTTCTCTACCCAGTGCTTTAAAAAACGTAATGATAATGGTGTTGATATGATGACAGAAACAATGATAGGAGAGAAGCTTGAAGCATGTTGGATGATTCTAACAATGGCGTGGGCCTCTATTCAGTCAAGAAGGAGGGAGATTCGTTGGGTTGGTTCTCTTCCATTAAGGCCCAACTCCAATCTTTTAAGAGTGTCTTTTTTTTTTTGGTGATTATATTATCGATAATAAGAGTTGAACCTATAACCTTATGCAATCTATCTAAATCTCTTACCACTAAACCAATTCTAGTGACTTTAAAATTATAGAAAAAGAACGTTATCCCATGGCATGCCTTGTAATATAATCAACCTCAACTAAGGTGGCAAAAAAAGGAATTTTAATGAGTAGACTTGAGAAGAAAATTGAGTGGAGGCACTAAAACTCGCGCTCAACTTTTCACCCTACTTGGAGGAAAGCTTGGTGAAAACCAAAGGTTAGCTATGGTCATGCTATATAACATGAGACTAGGTGGAATATGCCTGCGTGTATATGAAGAATAAGCCCAAGTCCACAATTCCAGTTTAATACCATAGTATATTTACAATTAGGGTGTGTTTGATTTGATAGTAAAAATGAGGGGTAAAATTTTATTAATAAATTTTATGTGTAAAATTACATATGAAACTTATCTATGAAATTATACCCTCATTTTTATTAAAATTTTATTGATGAATTCTATATATAAAATTACATATAAAACTCATCCATAAAATTTTATCTCCATTTTTACCTCTAAACCAAACACATCCTTAGACTATTTTCATATATAAAGACTTCCAAAGGGCTAATCTTAAGCAATATTGGACTTTAACCTTAGACAAAACACACTAAAGGAAATTCTAAGTTTAAAACACTCTCAAAAATCACAAGTGTAATTAACAATTTCAACTCTAGTAGTTATATAAATTTTGAACCATTCAAGATGTTGAAAATCATAACTAGTATTAGAATAACTCAAATAAATTTTCGTGCAAACATCTTTTTCAATTTGTGATCTATATAAGATTGACTCATATGAACAATTTCGTATGTGTTAATTATGCTGCTCAACCCATTCAAAATGATCTCAGCGTTACTATTGTCAACTTAGCAGAAACTTTTCGGTAAAAACAGGTAGGGTCTTTTGTTCTAAAAGTCTGGCTGATGGAAATTTACACAAGGATTAGATATTCCTCATTGAATACCTCAGCAACAATCAGATTTTCAGAAAACTTGTGTCATTTTCTTTTTTATATTCTTTTATTTTTCCTTTCTGTCTCTATCTTCTCATCGTATTAATTATTTTTTAATTTCGAAGGAGCCTATTATTCCTCCCTTGATTGTTCTTCAAATTTGAACCTAAGATGTTCTCGTAATAATATAATATGCTAACTAACCAAAAGCTCCTCTACTAGTTGCCTTTCCTTATCATGCGCAAGAGGAATGTTCTAATTCAAACAGGAGCCTTTATTCTTTTATAAATTTATGATCTGATCCAGCTACAATATTTTTACCTTCACAAATTTTGTATGCGTGATTCTATACTCTATTAATTTGTGAGTTTTCATTACGCCACTGCCGCTTCAATTATTTTTGGAAACACGTGAAACTAAATGTTCAATTACCCAACAAAACTAAAATTATAAATGCAAAATTTAGATTAAATAAAATCAATGTACCAAATAAAAAGAATAGATATAATCAATTAGACCTTGATTGAGTATAAATAATAAAATATGTTCCTTACAATTTCTAAATCCTAGCACGATCGCCTGATATTTGAAGGAAAACATAACCACATATAGCCAAAAGTCCACTAGCCACGTGATATAATTAGGGGTTCATTACGTTCGATTGATATGATAGAATTTAATTAGAATATATTGTCACTATAAAATTTTTTCATATAAACATCCAATTATAAATTATTATATTAAAAAAAAATTTTGATATAATCATCCCCTACTTAAATGATCATATAAATAGAAGATTTTGATTGAATGATAGTATAAAAAAATTTTACACTGTCAGTACACCTATATTAAACTCTATTTGATATTTGGTATTATACAATACCTCCATATGATCCCCAACAAGGCATGCACGTAAGTTAAACGCACCATAAAGAAACCTCCATATTAAATATTGCAGTGAGAAAAGAATGAGAGGAAGTGGATACGTGAGGAAGGCGCAAACGTGTGAGGACTGAGGAAGGGGCCGGACTGAAGGGACAAAGTCCAAGTCTTCCCTCCAAACCATTACTTTTAACATAGCATTAAACAAACACTTCCTATACAAAACCCATTGCCCATAACCCCAATAATTTAATCATGCCTTCAACAGCAACATCATTGCTAGGGACTAAGCCAACCATTCCAGTCTCAAAACCCCTCCTTCATCATCAAAATCATCACAATCAAATTCATAATCATCATGCTCAGTGTCACCACCCTCTCGTAATTCCATGGCAAAAACCAAAAACAAAACCATCCAAAACCCAAAATCCAAAACCTCTATTTTCCTATGCTGCTTTGGACCCCCACCCAAGAAAGCTTCCATGGAATCAACCACCAAAGGGTCTGATCCAATCAAGAAACACGACAGAACTAGCTGGATTTCATGGGTAAGGATTCGAATTAGAAAGAACTCTGCGCCCAAAACGGTGCCGCTTGAAGCTCATTATTCCAAGGTGAGGTCAAAGTCAACCCTCCGTCACAAGTCTCAAGCTCCGGGCACAAGTTCTTCACCCTCAACTCATACACGTCCGGGACAACCGGCCACACCTTATTACACCCCTTCGCAGGTATGTAATTAATTGAAAATGAATTCTCTTATATAAAAATTTCACATTATTGAATTTATTATTGATCAAAAAGATAGAGTTAAATATAAAATTTATAAATAAATTTAATTAATAATAAAAATTTATATATAATTTTTTATGTAAAATTCTTATATAAAAAGATCCATTTTCATACCTAAATAGGTGCATGTCTATTGATTTTTTTTATTTTTTTAATTTCTCATTTTTTAACATGAATGAATTAATGATAAGAATATGTACATAATTAGATTATGAAAAATATGCGCATAAGAAAATTCTCTATGGTTGATCTCAGGCGCATGTTAGCAAATTCGGTTCCAATTAATTTTTCCTAACATGTTTATCTCTCTCATGTCTCAGACGAGGCACGGCCCGAGCAACAACAACAACAACGCAGAGGACACGCGTCAACAAGGAAGTGGTTCTCCGACGCGGTCAAAACGGCAGGCGCGGCGGGCGTCGTCGTCAATGCAACCTCAAACGACATCGAAGAACCACAAAGACGCAAAAGGCTCGTACGACTCCGTCGTTGGCATGTCCGTGGTTGTGGTGATCTTGGTGATAATGATATTTTGGGGTCGCATATGTGCCATACTCTGCACTTCCGCGTGGTTGTACTACATCCCCCGTTTCAGGAAGAGTGCCGGTGAAAACGACGAGAGTGATTCGGGTAAGAGGCAAAACGACGTGGATTTGGATTCGGATGAGTACAAGAAGAGAGTGATCATGGAGGGACTTCTTGAGAGAAACCACAGACAGGGGTAACAACCTATGAATGAATGTTCTAGTGATGAGGTAGGTAGCTTGGTGGTTGATCTAGTCATTTGATGATGGCTAGCTACTTGCAATTTTGTCTAAACTACCCAAAAAAAAAAAAAAAAAGAGAATCAAAAGAAATTGTAAATTGATGGTTTTTTTTTTTTTTTTTTGTTGAGAAAGCTAGAGTGAAAAAAAATTATACTTATTTAAAGTATACTAAAAGTAAAAATGAATGTAAATGATTTTGTTTTTGATAATTTTTTAATAATTTTTTTAATTATTACATTCTGTAACTTTATGTGGGAAAGTGGTGCCGTTTTGCTTCCAATTAATTAGGATCTCGTTTTGTAGGCGGCGTGTGCTATCCTCTGTATTAAGTTTGTTAAGTAGTGCATTTAAGTGATCCAATGCCGAAGATTGAGGATGTATCAATAGTTTAATTTATTGTTATACACTATAGTAAGGCCTTTTTTGATTGTCCTTTGTCGGTCGCATCCGATTGGAACTCGGGTTTCAATTTGGATGTGGTCGGTCGCATCAGATGAAAACTCGAAACTTAGACTCCAACTTAGAGGTCAAGTCTACCCCTCAAGATCAAAAAAAGTGGGACTTCTTTGTTAGTTGTATCAGATCAGAATTCGGCTGTTAACTCAGAGGTTGGATCTAGTCGTAAGATCAGAAGTGTTGGGATTTCTATAGTGCATCGTTGGGATTTCTATAGTGTATCGGTGCTATATATATATATATATATATATATATATATAATGCTAAAGTCACGAGACGAAAAATGTAAAGGGTAAGACGACGACCATACAAAGGGACAAATGACTAATTAAAGCCTTCTAGAAGGCCGTTGTCTATATATATATATATATATATATATATATATGGTATTTTGATTTCTTGAATGAGATTATTATTATTATTATTATTATTATTATTATTATTATCTAGATCATTAGTATTTAGAATTTATTAGATTCTGATTAATTAATTTTGAGTTAAGTCTACTTATTATAATATATATTTAAATTCTAATCATATTTAATTTATAATTAAATAATTAAAAATTATTAGCTGGGTTAACTTACTATAATAAATATTTAAATTCTAATTATATTTAATTTATAATTTATAATTAAATAATTTAAATTTACTATTTTATTATAATTTTTTTTTGGTTAGAATCTTTTTGTGATTCAAATTATGTGTGATAATGAAACAATAATGTTATTATATTACATAATACAATATCTTATATAATGTCTCTAATATTGTATTAATTCTACCAAATGAGCCCTTACTTTACTTCCATTAATTTGGCCCTTTAATAACTAAACTATGTTACAATTTGTATTCACGTCACTTGATTTCTTGTCAATTTTTCAAGTTTAATTGCCTAAATAAGCAATTATTAAATTAATTAAATATAAGATATTATCATGTTAGTTTATTATTTATTATCACGGACTCATTAAACACAGTCAAGCCAGTAAGCTTAGAGCTATTACCTTCATCTGTTAATCAATTCCATTCTATGAAGCATAGACAATTACAAAGACACAGGACATGATAAGAAACAGATAAGGGGGACACACCAAAATTTAAAAATAATAGGATATGAATGTATATATATATACATATATATATATATATATATATATATATATATATATAAAATTAAAAATTTAAAGAAAAGGATAAATTATATCAACCTCCCCTAAAATTAATTGATATTATACCTACACTCTCTAAATTTCGAGGTCGACACTTAACTCCTCTGGCATCTAATGGTGTTAATCTCCCTTAATACTCTCAGCAAATTATGCATCATGCCCTTATCATTAAAAACCCTACTTTTTCTCAACCTTATTCTTAGAACTAACCATCATTCTCCAAAACCCAACCTTTCCTCCACTACCACAATCTCTTTCCAAGCAAAATGCCATCTTTCCTTAAACCCTGTTCTCAAAACTCATAAAGTGGGTTCCAAATGCAAACCAAGGTAGGGCGCCTTAGGTCATCTAACTCACAGGGTCACGATAAAGAGAGAGGGAGGCAGTACAGGCGACGGAGGTCCAATGAGGCAGGTGTGACTGTGGCTAGGTTTGTGGTGTTACGAGCTAGACTGAAGGGCGGATGGTGGCATTGATGTGTTACTGCATAAATGATGGTATTTAATAGTGGAGCAAAGTAGGATGCGGTAATGCCATGGTGGTGCAAAATGCAAGCTATAGTGGAGGTTGAGGAGCGGTGATGAAGCTCGAGGCAATCATAAGTCGGCAGGTAAGGCGACGAAGTGGGGCGGGGCTATTGGTGGGGTTGATTCTCATATCTGCAATGATGATGATGGTGTTGTTTAGATCCAAGGTTATGAGTTTGGTTCTTCTTCTTTTTTAAATATGATTTTATTTGCAAATCTGATTTTGTTTTTTTATTCTTTTGTGAAGATTGATGTTGGAGGAGGAGGATGAGGAAGGAGGAGAGAATGAGTCTGTATCTAAGGGAGAGTATGGAATGGGGTTATGGGAATGGCAGAGAAATAGAAATTAAGGAGATATCTGAGGAGGTAAAAGTAATTTTATGTGTTTTTTAATTTTTTGAAAATAAAAAATAAGGTGCAACTCACATGTCTCTAGCTAAGCTGACAATCTCTTAATAGCAAGCGAGATTACTGTAATGGAGTTAAATAAACTAAGAGATTTGAGTGTCAACTTAGAAATTTGAAAGAATTAGGTATAATATCAATAAATCTTAGAAGAGATTGATGTAAGTTAACCTAAAGAAAAATATTTATTATTATATAATATCATTTATATAAATTTCTTTTATGTCTTATTTTCTTTATTCAATATTAGAAATTATTTAAAAGTTTAAAATAAATTCAAAATTTATGTATTTTTTACTTTTGCAAATTTTAAATGACCTTGTTAGGCACATATTTCATCAATTTGTTATGCAAGATTTGACACAAACAACACAAACACAGCACCTGAATGGTATTTCCATGCTTCATAGGTTCCATTTGAACAACATTGATTGAAGCTAACATATATATTATAGAAGAGATTTTTTTTTTTTTAGACATAAGCAAAACAAGGACAACAGATGAGCTCATATTTTTTTATTATTTATTTATTTATTCACTTTTATTGTTGATTTTTTTCTATTTTCTTTATTTTCATATTTCCTTCTCTTATTTTTTTGGCTTTTCTTTTGCTCCATTTTTATTTTTTGGGATATAAACTTTGGAAGATTAAGGGGAGAAAAAAAAAAAAAAACAATCAAAATAAACTAGAAATTGCACATATAGAAAAGGATAGATAGAACCTGATGCCCTATAAAACCTAAGCTCTAATTAGCAAAATGATATGAATGTCATGTAGGAATGCAAACCTGCAAGAGATTTGGAATCGGAAAACTCACAATGAAGGCGAGAAAATAAAGAATTAAACGTCACTAATTGTGTTTATAAGACATTCTTCTTTTTCCGTCTTATTAAATGTGTATAAAAATTTAAATAAATAAATATTCTTTGAGAAAATAAAAATTTAAAAATATTTTAATATTTTTTGTAAAAAGAATAATTATTAAAGAAAACTCTAAAAAATTATATCATAAAAGCACTTTTCAAAGCTGAAATAACGTACTCTTCATAACTTTTGTCTTTCCCAATCAAATGGGAATTAATTTTAAAATAAACCAAATATGTAAAATATATTATAATTTCATAAAAAAAAGGTCTTACCCTAAAAATAACTAGGAATTAATTTCTCGTCGGATAATATGCGGAATGGTAGATAAACGTAACCGGCGGCCATTTCTCAATGTCGTTTACGCGTATACCAATAAATAAAAATTAAGTCAGATTTTGTACACAGATTTTTTTTTTTTTAATTTTTGGATATGGTTTGTAGATTTATTTATTGATAATCGTGATTACTTTGACATGTTATTCTTATGATATTAACGGTCAATAAAAAAATACTTTTGATATTTAATTTGTCCCATTCATTTGGTATATTATATACGTCAGCTGCTATATTTAGAATTTGATTTGTGAATGGTTGCAAAAGCTACGGATATTTCAGAGCATTAATAATGATAGTATTTATAAATCATAGATCAAATCCACGCAGATAAGTTAATTTGTTTGGTTGTGTTGAAGACGTATTATCAAAGCTCGGAAGAACTGTGAAAAACATTCGTGGGTTTGGTATGAAAAACATTCGTGGGTTTGGTTTGAAATATCCCCCCTCCAACATTTGAATCAGGCCAATTTATCTACTTAAAATGTTTACTATTAAAATCCAAACAAAACAGTATAATCTATTTTTCTTTTTGGTTGAATCAGAGTAGCATAATTATTTTTTGGTCATGGGAAGTAGGAGAGGAAAGGGTTCATTGACCCCCATTGTAGCTTGCAGGGATGGAACACAATGCCACCGTTTTCACCAGGTGCGTGGTTTAACCACTGAAACTCGTTTGCAGAATACTATAATCCTATATAGATAAGCTTGATTTGTTTATTGCGACTGGGCTCTTGATAAGCTCAAATTCGAAACATACAGTGTTTTAAAAACTCCTTTGTTAATTTTATTGATGTATATATGTACTATATTAAAGTTGTACAATAATTCAAACTTCGATACATCTTACCATCTTCTCAGTCGCCTCAACAAACTTGTTGTTCATTTGCATGCACATCAGAAGTTGTACAAGTGTGCAGCCAAATTAGCATCCCATTCAGTTTATTCAAAGATTTATTGCTAAGATGCTCCAAATTAACAAAATAATTTATTGTTGAATTAGATTAGGGAATATATGATGAAAATCATTTAATATAACTTTGAAAACAAAGTAGATAATTAAACTATCACATATAATACAATGGTAAAAAGAAAACAAAGATTGGGAGTACGGCGGCGGATTCAACAAAGGTGATTGACGACAAGAGAAACAAGACAATGGCAGCGCAAAAGATGACAAAACTGCGAAATTTAGGTGCAGACAAAGAGGAATATTAAAAAGATAAAGATGCAATATAATTTATATACGGGGTTTACGTAGATTAATTAACTTACAGATTCCTAATTTTCTATTTCAATTCTTCTATCAATCAAATCCAAAGATAGTAGCATGTTGCACGAGCACTTTAACTAAAGAAAACCTGATTAATTTAACAAAAAAATAAAAGAAAAACCAAATCATCATGATTAATTTTTCACTAGTTGTTTACTAACAGATCAATGGTTGCGTTTTGCTTGATGGCCAATTTCATTTGGCATGCACGATGTAAATTATAAATTAACCAGTATTTTAGGCTTTCTATTAAAAGGGGATTAGGGAACATATTTTCACCAGAATTTGATATATGATAGTTAGATTTATATTTCGAACTTGACTTAGTGTGTATTTGTCTTTTATGTTGAAATTTACTTTGCAGCAAATTAATGAATGTATCCTTTACTGTTGACAGTATATATATATATATTTGTTTTTTTTCTTAAAAAAATTATTTTATTGAAGAGAACTCTGAATGGTCAAAACTTGCGCCTTATAAACTATGAAGTCAAATCATTTTGCTTTCAACAATTGAAGGCTGGATTAGTGGCGAAGGTACCGAAGACCTAGCTGTTCATGGTTTTGACGGAGGGCAGACAACGTCGTCCGGCGGGCTGGAGACTGAGATTGTCAAAATACATATATATATATATATATGAATTTTTGTTAAAATTTCTGTCAAAGAATGAAAATACTATTTATTATAGTTACCTTACTTATTCATTTAAAAAAAATCCAATATTTTTAAAATTTTTAAAGTAATAAATAGTTATATTTGTTATTTAACTATTTTCATTATTAATTTTTAATATATATCTTAAAACGCATATAATTGAAAGCGAAAAATATTTCAAACATGCATGTTGTGCGAATCAGACTTCTATTTTATTGGTTAATTTAAAAGTGATATTTTTATCATTAATTGGGTCGTATAAGTGCTCGAATATTTTTATCATTGACGAGATAAAGTAGTATATAAAGATATGTGATTTATTTATTTGTATTTTAACAATGAAACTTAAGAAATACTCGACCATTCAGTAGCAATTTCTTTTATTATTTAAACTTAAGAGTTAAGAATATGCAATTTTTTTTATTTTTTTGTTAAATTGTGATAATGGATAATTAATATTTGAAACATTTTTTTTTTAAATCTGGGATGTTAAATGTAATTATCAACTTTAATGATTTAGTTTATTGAAAATAGATCATTTTATTTTTTAAATAATAGTCATTGACATAAGCCACAAGGAGTGATCTAGTGGTGATAAATTTGGGTAGTTTTTACGAGGTTTTAGATTTAAATCTTATTGCTGTCAATATATCCAAAATAATAATAATCATTGACATAATCTTATTCATTTAAGATCTTAGTGTGTCAAAAATAAAAAAAGAAAAGATCATATGTTAACCAAGTCAAGTTGATGTTTAGTCAAAGCATTTAAATTTCATTACTTTTAGCTTAGCTTGTTTAACCCATAAGTTAAATGAATTAATTGGTCTAACTCCATGGGATAGTTTGTTTGATACTCTTATTGGAGATTTTATCATTTTTTTAATACATTATAAGCAAGGAAACTAACAAGTAATCAAGCCGATTATAGATGCCCCTGAGCAATCAACCGGATATAAGAAGGGAATCTCGTGAAGCGGTGAGGACCAAGTGGTGAAACCCCCAATTCTATTTAAGGCCCAATTAGTTAGCTCATCTACGACTTGCTTACCTTCTTTATAGGTATGTGCAAAGGTGATTGACCAATTCTTCTTGGTCGACTGTCGTTTGGGGGAGGGTTCTTAGTCAATTCAAGCACTGACTTGGAGTCGTTTTCAATCATGAGGCATCAAAAGTTCTATTCCCAAGTGATCTCCAACCCTTTGAGAATAGCATGGAGTTCTCTTGTTAGAGCATGCTTAGGTCCTAAGTTAAAAGCAAAGCCAAAAATCCATTTGCTAGTGTCATGATAGAAGACAGGCCCACAACTAGCCTCCCCCTGATTACCTTGACAAGCCCCATTGATATTCAACTTGATCAAGTTATAAGGAGGGAATTTCCATCCAATTTCATGGAGCACATGATATGAGGACGTGGTATGTTGAGTAGCTCCCTTTTTCGTCATCTTGACATGTTTGATTATGTTTGTAACATCCTCCCGAAATGCATTATTTTGCTTAAGTTATAATACCATACTCAGGAATTATTACTATTATCGAAGTGGACCTTTTTTGACAGTGACTTCAGCCGTCTTCGAAAGCTTCTCGAGCTATTTGGAGATAACACGGAAAATAGGAGTGAGAACTTTAAGTTCTCAGTAGGATCCACTAAGTAATTCCATACTGTGTCATCGTTATTATCTCCAGCTGCTTTGGTTTATTGTGAAAAAGGTGATCATGCCAAAAAAATTGCTCAGTTTTATAGTTTAAAAACATATGGTCTGAAGCAGAGTTAATTTTTACTCATACACTTGTTAAATGGAGTAAGGAATTCAAGCATGAGTACGACAATATTTCATAATAATAATAATAATATCGATAACAAAAGCCTACTCGCAGTGTCATAATGATGATAATAACAAACATTATTTGTGTGTATGTACTATTCATCATGAAATCATATATATACAATTACGTTCACTTGAGTTCGTGCAAAATGCACTTGTGTTCCTTTAACTTTCTTTTCTTGGTACACCTAGGTATTACATATCGCCATCTCTAAGGTGCTTGCATATGTTTTAATCTTTAGTCTTTATTGCCCTTGAGCAGTCTGATCTAGGAGTGAGCTCGTCAGCTCAACCCGTGACCGTCGTCACACAGTACTAACCCGCGAGGGGACCCGCGTGCCTCTAGGTCGGAGGGACTCAGTTGGCCATCTGCTTCCAACATAGAGGGACACAAAAGTTTTAGCTGCCTTCACAAGGAGGGACCCAATGTGCAACTACCTTCGAGTGAAGGGACCACATCTTTATCTTTTAACTACCTTCACCTGGAGGAACCTAAATAACTACCTCCAAGTGAAGGGACCTCATATATTCTTCCTTCATTCGTATGCAAATATGCATGCTTTCATAAGAATAATTCATGATCGTATTATTCATAATTGTATAGCTGTACACCTTTGATCATACATGTGAATGCTCTATATTCTTGTACATGACTCACATTATACTTTAATCATATTTGTATGCATGATTATTATAGTCACTACACATACTTACTCATAATTTTAAATTCATAAATAATCAACTTGACTGGTAAAAACTAACAATCCATTAATCTTGCACTTTCTGCCGGAAATCCGGCAACATAATGGATCAAGTCCGCTTCCCCATGAATAGTGTCAAACAACTAGGAGATTTTAAATCAAACAGCAAACCCAATATAGAACATTATATTCATTCCAAGAGTATAGCAATATCAACAGAGGCAAGTTTTAAAATCTTAAATCTTAATCTATCTTGCAAGCTTTTAATTTCTATCGATATTCCCGAGTTCGACTTCCAAGATTAAATGGGGTCCGAGTTCTGATCTTATATGTGTTCCGACTTCTGGGTATGTTCGACCTCCAAGATTGATTCTTGGTTGATCCTGATCTCCGACCTTAGTCTACATTTGGTCCTCCAAGACTTTTGAGGGTGTTTCCTAGATTTTGAGTTCTAACATTAACTATACCTGATCTAGTTTACTATTCATTAAGTTCCGAGTTCAACATCGAGTATACTCAATCTAGCTTTATGTTTGCTATGTTCTGAGTTCAACCTTAAGTATACCCGATCTGGCTCTATGTTTGCTAAGTTCCGAGTTCACCTTTAAGTATATCCGTTCCGAGTTCAACCTTAAATATACCCTTCCGAGTTCAGCCTTAAGTATACCCTTCTGAGTTCAACCTTAAGTATACTCTTCCAAGTTCAACCTTAACTATACCCTTCCCGAGTTCAACCTTAAGTATACCCGATCTAGCTCTATTTCTAGCCAGAATTACACTCTTATAAGAGAAAATTCACCAAAAATAGAAAGCTGGGTGAAATCATATGAAATTTATATCAATGTAAAGTTAACGAGCAAGTTTTCAAATAAAAGAAATTGCATATCATTTGAGTGAGTATAACTCGAGATATAAGCTCTGAAACTTGACCCTACTGGACTATCCTGCTCCAGCCTAGGTTGAACTTAAGATGAATTCATTGATATACTGGGGATAAATGGCAATGAATCTAAATCTGAAAGTTTTATGGGATGTTCCCTCATATGTTGGCTTTCAAACATCGTTAGATTTACTCAATTTAGAGTTGTGTAGGGTGAGTTACACCCTTTCCAACTCATACTGCCCGGATGAAAGTCCTTATTTTTATGTCAAACTCATAACTACCTCTATACTAATCCAATGGCCTTATATTATATATGTATGGAAAGCCCTGAATGTTTAGTTTCATATAAAAATAAATTCTTGAAATTTAAACAGTTGTAGGCAGAGCCGTACACTCTGCCGTATGGACTGTCAAGGAAAAACCCTAATAGCTTCTTGAGTTTTCTCTTTTCTTCAAGTTCTTTCATACCAATTCCAACTCTAATCACAACATACATGCATACTCAATTATAATTTATCATCATCACTTCAAATCTCATCAGTATCACAAGATGCCCAAGACCCCCATATAGTCCCAAACCATGGAAAGTAAGAAGAGGAGTAGGATTCCTACCTTGTCTAGTTGAAATCTTGTTGGTTTGATATCCTAGATTGAAGAAACTCTTGATAAAACTTGAAGAGAAGTTGAATATGGAGTAGAGAGGAGTATGAATGAAAAGAAATGAAAGGGAGTCAGTCTCTTATCTTGGCCGAAATTCACAAGGGCAAGGAAGGAATTGAACACAAACTTGTGGAGCAAGGAGTTGTGTGATTAGTGGATTTATATTGGTAGTTCAACTTGGTTTTGTGGCTGCCTTCTATGGGCTAATGTAGCACCACATATAGAGGTGTTTTGGCCAAATCTTAGCTATCCATCCTAGGGTACTCATAGAAAATTTCTATTGGTCTGGTTCCGACAATTTAAAATATCAAAATCTTACCGATTTCTCTTAAATCGGTAAACCGATTTTAGAAAAATCTTAGGTGGCTTCCTATGACTCTAATCTAATTTCCTCAAGGTTAATTCTTCTAAATGTTACTTAATTTGGCTTTGAGTAAAATGCTTAATTGAATTCTAATTAAACTCTATTATTTGATAAAAACCTAACAACTCGGTTAGTAATGATAAAATTTTTTGGACGTTACAATGTTGATCACTTCATGAGCCATTTTGTGAGACAGCTTCTTCCATATTTTCCCAGTAATACTTTAGCCCACAATTTTAGGGTTGAGGATAATGGATTAGCCCAACTTTATGAAGAAGACCTCATTGACTTTAGCTAGATCTTTAATGCCCAGTCCACCTTACTCTTTGATCATTGGAGAGCCTTCTGATTCACATGGTGTACTTTCCTTTTATTGGTAGAGCTACCCCATATAATGGAGCACTAAGTTCTTTTAGTCTAAAGATAAATTGACTTTGGTACATAAGTATGCTACATTGAGTATAAGGCCGTGGACCCTAGGACAAGCTGAGTCGAGGTTGTCTTACCAGCAAGAGATAAGTATTGTGACCTCTAACCTTGTAGCTTGGTGTGAATACGGTTGACAATGTGTTTTAAGTGTGCCTTGTAGGTTCTAGCATAAGCAAGAAAAGTGCCTAGATATATACCTACCTTTTTTGTCCTTACAAAGTTTCTAGCTGTGATCAATTGATTTGTGAGGGGATGCTTGTGTTGTTGTTAATGTGGTGTCCTAAGGTTTTACAGAAGTCTTTCAAGATTTTCGAAGCCATTTGCATTTAGGGCATGCTTCATTCCATGAAAAGCAACAAGTTGTCAGAAAAGAGGAGGAGGAAAACTAGGGGCCCATTCCTACTAGCTTATGTTGGCATCTAGAGCTTGTTATCTATACTTGAGAAAATGATATAGGACAAACAATCCATGCAAATAATAAAGATATATGAGGAAATAGGATCTCCTTAATGAATGGCCCTAAAAGGGTGAAATTTTCTATTTTATTACCATTCTAGATAAGATTATACAAAGAAAAGGTAATAAAATTCTAGAACACCTAACCCTATTCATTGTTCTCCTGAACACTTGTGAAAGGCTTCTCGATGAAGCCAACCATTTTGTCTTGATCTAACTTTTGTTTTAAGTCGACTTATTTTGAGAAGGAACTTCTCTCACAACTTTCAACGCCCTCTACCCTACACCTCAGCACCTCCCCAAAATTTCCTCTTACATAAATTAGTTAGTTTAATTTATTTTTTTTAAGTAAGTATTTTTAACACTCTATCTTTCTCACTTGCCTCCACCAACTATGAAAGCATCTCACATGCAATTGGAGAACTTTCCCCAATATTTGCCACTTTCACGAAGAAAATGCAAAAGGGAATTTTTTTTTACTAATTAAAATTCCAACATACCTCTTCCTTGCAAGCTTATCCCTTCTACCGTGAGAGCACCAATCATGGATTTTTCTAGACGTAGAGTTACCAGAAAAAATAGATAATTATGTACTATAGATTTATCCATAGATCCATACTTCATCCATTTTTCTTGGCTACATAGAGAGAAGGTTAGGTGAGAGTATCCAGATTTAAGAAATAGGCTGAAAATGGTTAGAGATATTTTTAGGTGGTTTGTTTGATTTTCATTGTTTTAGTTACTCCCAATCTCCTATAAGAGACTAGATTTGATTAAATTCATGCCATATAGACTTTGAATTAGTTACATTATGTAATGGTTTTGTTGAAGGTGCATTTAATGCATAAAGGTGGCCTAGTTGTGCCTGTTCTCTCATACACTAGCTTTGGCCATTTTTCCCCTATAAAGGTAAGCTAGAGGCATGTTAAGGTCATTTGCAAAGTCAATACTCTCATTTTGGAGCAAAAGTCTCAATTTTTATATGTAAAAAGCTCCACAGAAAATGAATTACAATTTTATATGGAAGTCTCTCTGCCCTAGATTCTTCATACTATATTCATAATTTCCCTCCTATTTCACAATATTTTGAATTTCAAATGTGATCTCAAACTCTATAAATTAGTTCATTTATGCTTAACAGTGTACCTTTGATCTCACACTTTTGCTTATATAAATTATTCTTTATGGTCTTTGTGTTTATTCGATTTGATAGCTTGATCATGGATCTTATTGTTGACTCTAATTGACCATGGCTTTTATTATTGACTTTACTTAATCATGGCTTCTATTGTCAATTGTAATCAACAGGCATATGTTATGCTAATTCTTACTTTATACATAACTTTATGTTACTGTTATGAATCTTTACTAAAATTTGGTGTGGTAATTTTTTCCTTCTACGTTTTCAAGTTGAGCCATTCTAGGTTAATGGATTGGTGATGTTGGGGTATTTTGGTATATGAAGGTAGGGGTGGAAATAGGTAAGCTAGGTTAGGCTTATCCCTTAATAGGCTAGCATACATTATGATTTTTTGGCTTAAGCCTGGCTTGTGGCCTATTGCAAGCTTTTTTTTCTTTTTTTTTTTTCAGCCTAAGCCTAGCCTGAAGCCTATTTAGAAGGTTTTTTTACCTAATATCTAACATACAAGCACAACACAAAAAATGCGAGGCTTTTTTAGGTGGTATTAAAAACATAGAAATTAGCAACATAAAATTCGTGAAAAAAATACAAACACAAAAAAATACTCATTCAAAATTTGAAACTAAATCACAAGTGTTGCTGAAAAAAATAGACACACACACAAAAAAAAAAAATGCTTATTTAAAGCATACAAAATTAGAGAAATTCATGGCCATGTCCATTACAATAATGCTATATCTCACGACCTAAAATTGACACAAAAAATTGGATAGGGAAAACAACATAGAAATGAAAAGCAGAGCCAAGAAAAATAGAATCAAGGCACATAATTAGTGTCGCTGTATTAAACCAGAACATGGTAGCAGTGAATTGGGCGGTGAGTCATTAGGCTACAAGTCAGGTAGCCAACGGGCAATCTATGGTGCCTTGGTTGGTAGCGAATGAAGAGAAAAGGAAGGGTGGTGAGCTAGTAGGCAGCAATATTGTTGCAGTGGAAGGAGTGGCGGCGGACGACAATTTTGCTACAAGAGAGATGGAAAAGAAATGAGGGTTGAGGAGGGATGGGAGTTTGAGATATTTATTAGTCATTATAGCTAAACTAGTAGAATACTTTTAGTTACAAAATATGTTGGTAACGAAAATAGTGTATAAATTTTTCTTTTTGGAAATAGTAGTTTTGAAAATTGAACCTTTAGTGTGTATAATCGACTATATTGTTATGGCGTATAGTATTAGGGTCTGTAATTAATTCACATCATAGTAATATAAAATAGAGAGCCAATATAATTTATATGGATAACTGAGCAATTCATATATTTAGATGTATAAGTACTGAATACTCACATTTACATATCAATATCTTGATTGGTCCTAAGTATGGTAGACTAGCAAGGTTTTAGACTATGCTAAACAATATATCCCAGAAGAGTGAGTCTACCACAGTTAGCTCCTATAGATACGCTAAATGGGCGACTAAAGAAAATATAAAGTCTAGAACTACTACGGGCTATCAAAACCGATGAGTCCAGGGTGGAATCATAGTGGCGGTCTACTCAAGCACCTCTAGGAAAATCACTACGGATGCCATTAGCTACACCTGAGGACAATACGGGGACATATAGGGATGAGAAATAATATATTTCTCAGTAGGATTCCTAACTAACCACACAATTGACTTCATCATCACCTTAGACACTTTAGTTTGTTTAATAAAATTAGTGAATGGGCTTAAATAAAACAAAGACTCCTTTTTAGTCAACTCGAAAACATAAATTCTGAAGTAGGTTCATTTTTGTTCAATCACTTAAATCAAGACTCTAAAACATAATGCTATCAATAACACATTAAATCATTACTTCATTGTCAACATGTAATGAATGCTTATGCACTTTATTCTTTGCCACTAAGGCCTTTTTTTAGCATGTACTTTTGTTCTTACGTGCCCTTGGACAGACTATCCTAGGATATGAGCTCATTTTATGACCGTTGTCACATAATATTATCTAAATCAGACTCTAGCTAATAAGAGGTTTTGGGATCGTCTTCCCTTACCGAATGCTTATTTCCAAAGTCTTAACTAGATAATTGTGCGTTACTTTGACATATAACATTTTTTAAAAGAGATCTCATAATTTGTGGCACAATTTTCTCTAATCTCATGCTCTTATGCATTATGATGCAGCTCATAAAAACTTTTTTGCAAAAATCCAACAACACAACAGCGGTATCGGGAGTAATCCAGAAATTTGAAACACTAATAAAATAGCTAGAAAATTCCCATCAATCCATAATTCCAATACATTCATTGCAACAAATAAAATTATCATTATCATAAGTCATAGATAAGGCAAATCAAGATAAAACCATCAAGGTTGCAAGAGTCAAGAATAGGAAACATATCTTGGCTTTCATCTTTGGCCTCAATGGCCATAAATAATCATCCAAACATCTCAATTCCAAGTGATTCCCCACTATCATATTCACATCACACTAAAATAGATATGTAACAATACTAGAATGCAATATAGCATTTTCACCTAAGAACTCTTAGTTTCAAGATTAGAGTTTTGTTTAAAGGAGATTATTTCAACCTAATTAAAATTTTGATCACAATTAAATTTAAATTCCAAGTCTTTGAGCCATGCTAAGGTGATAGTTTAATACCCTTATTATCTTAGTCTTGATAACACACATTTTTCTTGATATAGATACCTTTAAACAAACTCTAAACCTTCTTAAACTTACCCCACATCATTGTATATGGTTCAAGGCACTTAAATTCACCATAGTAATTCTAAATACCCAACTAGAACATGGTTTTGGTTACCCATCAAGCACATGGTTGAAAATGACTCTATAATCTAGGAAACTTGATTAGTTAACATCCAACTCTCCAATAATTTATCTTAAACTAATTCTAATCATTCAAGGATATTTCTAAGGTCTATATAACCCAAATAATCGAGCCTAAAAATAGTTTTGCTATCCATTAAGAGATAGAAACCGAAATTCACCCTGCTAGTGGCTTAAAGGAACTAGTTTAAGTCCAAAATTATTTCTACTTCTTCTTTCACCAAATCAACTGCTCAAAGGCAATTTTAGCCTCCTTGTATCATTAATTGAATGGGTAAAATCAGTTTGCACTATTTTCTTTGGCATGATAATTAAATTTCCATCCTTCCTAGTTGTTAGTGTAAGATTCTAACTACCTTTTTTGTGACAACGTTCAAAATATTGATCCTAACAAGTTTGTACTCATAAATACACTAATCTTTAAGGTCAATTAAATTATTTGAACTTGTAGAAATCTCAATCTCATACTAATTTTTAGGGCCTCAAGTCTTGACATAATAATCCTACTCTAATGTAGTTTATGCCATAACTTAATTAATTGTCTTCTTAAGGGTTTCACCTCATAAAAGCCATTTCAGAATACTCACCCAGGCTAAGATAAGGTAGATCTAAACTCTAAATACATCACTATGTGTAACCTTATAAACCCTTGAATAGTAGCTCAATGTAAGAAGCATATTAACTCATGAACTAGAACAAGAAGGTGTTAGTGATCCCTACTTCTTCTACCTAGCTTGAAAACCTTTCTAGTTCCAAACTCTAGATCCTCAAGAACCACCACCATAAGAGAGAAAAATCTCTTGCTCCTCCTATGCTTCCAAACTGCAGCCACAAAGAGGGGAAGGAAAGGAGATTTTGCTCTTAAGTTGATGGAAATGAGGGCAAATGAGATGAAGATGAGGGCTTAGGGTTTGAGGGAGAGGTGTGGTGTTTATCGAGGTTGAAGAATGGGAAAGAGTAAGGGTTTGGGGAGGAGGGAGGAGAGCCGAAAATTAGAGAGAAGGTGAAGGAGAGTGTGAGTGTTTTGTTATATTTAAAGAGAGTGGAATTTAGAGTGTAGGTAGTGTTAGTTTTATTGGGTGTCAATTTTTTTTTAACCTATAGATCAAGGGATAGGACTTGTGGCTTGATCTAAGCCCTTGATTAAAAGATTTGAAGTGATAGATATCACTTTGTGTTACTTATTGATACTTTGTGACAAGACATGAATACTCTATTGTACTTTGAATTCTTAAATTAAACAGTTACAAAAAATCTAAGAAGCTTTATCAGTAATTCTAAACTGGTCTAAATATTTTTACTAAAAAAATAATTTATGAAATTTTTATCTCTGACGGGATTTTAACCATGCAATTAATCCGTTATTATTTCACTTCATTTGTCTGTTTAATTCGTCAACTATGTTGAGTTAATAATTTTTTGGCCAGTTCTTTATTTAAATTTTTGTGGCCTCTAAATAATTAAATTTTAATTTAAATATATTTTTGTCTCTTAATAATCTACATAGTATTATTCACTCTCGGTTTCAACACCACTATCAAATTCCTCTTCCTCATCTTCATCCTTAGTGCTGCCCTCTTTTATCAGATTGACTCATTGCACATTGCCTTGAGAATTCAATTATGTCAACTTCCCCTAAGATAGAACATAGATTGGAGGGGATATCGATGTTAACAATAACCCTGGATGGACTTGGATCATCAGTTCGATAAGTTTGCTCATATACTTTTTCAACCTCTGCTCGACCATTTGGTTTGCATTTTATTATCACCCTCCAGTTAGATATGCATATCCCAGGGTATGTTAGGTAATAAACTTATGTTTCATTTTGGGCGATAATAAATGGATCAAAATTTTCATATCTTTCAGTATGGTTAATCTAAATTATTTTGTAGTGACTGTGTTTACGTATTCCCTCGAGACATGTTGGATCATATCATTCACAATTGAATGGTACAATCTCTTTAAGAGGTTTACCAAGGCACTCCAACTCAAGTATTTCATTAACCTCTCCTTGCTAGTCACATTCTCTATCCTCAATATCTTCCCTAACACAAACTCCAATGTTGTCAGTTTTCTTGCCCCTTCTCCATTCAGTTGTATGAAACTTGTAACTATTAACATAGTATATTGGCCAACTTGTAGCTCTTGTTTTTGAGCCCCATGTTAAATTGTACAAGTGAGGATTTGTTACCCTATTCCTCTGATCATACACCTAAATATAAAGATTGGAATATCAATCACATGATATTACAAAAACAAAAACAAAAACATGAAAAGTGAAATAGAATTATTATGTCACATACAATGGATTTGAACTATTAGGAAAATTGTTCAAGGGATTGTTGACCCTATAGTTATTTAAAATACTTGTAAACATTGAACACAGTACAAGAGAAAGTACTTTGTCATATTTTACCATTATATAGGATTTAAGGAAATAGAACAAAAAATACAACAAAACTATACCAGCTACTTTCTGAATAACTTTGCTTCATCATGATTTAGTAATATATATAAATGTGTAGAATTCCATTACTCCTAGTCAACCATCAGTTTTTGCATCTTCTAGCAGCATAACCAAGTTGGTTGAATATTGACAAGGTTGGTTCAATTAAGCTTTCACCACCATTGTCATTTTATCCAACTCTGGTTCTTCTATATTGGACATGCAGCTCCAAGTAATAGGAACAAAAGCTAGATATCTCCTTCAAGATGTATGCCTAACATATTGATCCCTCTACTTTAGCTCTATTCTTTACCATTCTCTTGAATCCACCTATTTTCTTCTCGAATCGGTACATCTACCTATATTGGATTGGCCTACACGCCTTTGGTTTGTATGCCAAGTGTACAGGCAAATGCTCCATAGAGTTAAAAAATTCAGGAGGAAAGATTCTCTCTAACTTACATAGAATAATGGGAATGTTCTTCTCCATCACTAAAACATCATGAATACTAAAAGCGGATGAACACAAATCGCTGAACACAAACACTCTATAAATACATGATAGTCATAACTTTTCATGCCAAAAAACTTCCCTTATGTAGCATTTAGATACTTACCCAAGTTTTAGGCATAACCATCAGATATTTTTAACTCTTGCACCTACCTACACATATCTTGTCTCTGCACAAAAGTCAATGTATAATTGGCCTTAGGCTTAGACCAATGAGCATATCTTAAAAGTTGTAAATTTAACTCAGAGCGTCTATAATACTCCTCTAAATCCATCCTTGTTTTCTCATTGTCTTTAGTTCAATTACTATTCATCATAGTATGTATAATATTATCAAATACATTCTTCTCAGTATGTATTACATATAAATAATGACGAACTAAATGATCCTTCTAATAACGTAGTTCCTAGAATATACTTTATTTGGTCTAATTGTATTCTACCCCACAGCCAAACAGTCTAATGGATCTCCTAACTTTTGTAATCTTTGAAAGTTGCCTAACCCTATCACAAATCTATTGACCAATAAGTCTAACAAAAGCCTCTTCACTCTCTATAGTGTTCTTTCTAAATTTATACCTATTGTGCCTATAAGTATGATCTATATCTAAAAACCTTCTATAATAGTCAAACCAAGAATTTGTTTCGCCATACTTCAGAGTGAATGCTTTTGTATCCTCCATGCATATCGAAAACACCAATTTCCCTTGCGTCATCCATCCTGATGATATCCCGTGAGCTAGAAAATCTATGATGGTCCACATCAATACTGCCCTTAACATAAAATTATGCTTAGTTGAGATGTTATAAGTTAAAACACCATTACACCATAACTCATTCAATTCATCAATTAAAGGTTCGAGATAGACATCAATCTTGGTCTTTCAATTATTGAGACCGAGGATTATACAAGTTAAGAATAAATAAGGATCTTTCATACACATTTCAGGCAGAAGATTGTTAGGAGTAAAACCATCAATACAAAGCTCTAACGTAATACTGCGAGGATCAGATGCAAAATCAAGATAGGTTTGATCAAAATGTTGCCAAGCTTCAACATGAGAAGGATGTATCATTAAACCATCACTCCTTTGATTCTAAAAGTGCCACTTCATGTAAGGTGCTAAACTCATTGATGCATATACCCTTTTAAGTCTAGGGATTAATGGCAAATAATGCATTATCTTATTTGGAACATCCTTACATACCACACTTTCCCTTTTCTTCGGCTTACACTTAGACTCTTCACATATTTTACATTAATCCAAGGCAGCAACATCTTTGTAATAGAGCATGAGCCTTTTAAACAACAATCAATTTTCACTTCATTCAACCCAAGTTTAGAAACTAACCTTTTAGCCTGGTAGAATTCCTTTGAGATAGATTCTAGTTTTTTTTTTACTAATCTCACTCATTAATGAAGCCCACTGATCAAAGAAACTTTGGCTTTGGTTTGCCTCTGACTTATTACTCAATATTCGTATAACCAAAGACAATTGTGAATGCATACACCTTTTCCATAAAGGCCTATTCACTATCTCTACCAGATTATAAAACCTCTCAGCATCTGGATTAGGAACCCCTTCCGAATGTTCGAAATACATTCCAAACTCATGGTCAGCAGCATCAAAAATCATTCCCTTATAATGACTAAGGTTATTCTCCCTAGTCACATTACCACCTTCTTCATTACCTACATGGTTTCTAGTGGAACTACTTCCAATATAACCCATACCGAATTGATTCTCTGGAGGAAGGACTTCCTCATGTTCCATCTTAACCCAGTAATCAGGCTTAAAGCCATCCTTACACATGTGATATCTAATTGACTTAATATCTAAAAATCTCCTACATTTACATTTAGCATAGGGACACCTAATTGTCCCTTCACATATAAACTACTCTGTTTGACTCAAGCTATTATGAATTCTTCAACCCCTTCATAAAATTGTAGTTTTATTCCCCCTGACCTAGGTGCAATTTATCATAAATCTATGCTCAATTTGGAACAAGCATTGTCTCTCAACAATATCATACACTTGCAGAGCATAACAATCACATAGCAATTAATAAAACTGGACAGAATCTTCTCTTAAATTAGAAGTCCTTACTAATTCTTATTACAACACTTTTTTAGTTCACAACAATCTATATTATTAAAAAAATTCAACAGATCTTCCTCTTAAAATAAGAGTCTTCGATTATTACATTATAATAATTATTTAATTTATACAATATTCTAAAGAACCAAAAAAACTAGGCAAAGGGCTTTCCTTGAATAAGGAGCTAGCCTCCACTAAGTATTTCATTACAACAATTATTTAAGTTAAACAACATTCCAAATGATCAAAATAATTTGGGCAGAGTCACCCCTTAAATGAAAAGTCTCTGCAAAAATTAATTCATCAACCAAACACAAATAATTGTTCTAATTGTGCAAATTAAAAAGCCAATCCTAAAAATTGTTCTAGAGCGCACCCACGTACTTCGTATCATGTAAGCACACAACAACACAACAAACAATGGGAAGGAACTCTAAGCCTTCCCTCAGTCATGCAATCACATCCTCCTTCTTTTATCCTACAACTCTATTCTAGAAAATTTAAGTCTCTAATATTTTAGAAAATATAAAATTTAAAAGGATACAATTTATATATCTAATGCACCAAAATGCTCTAATCACTCAATGCACCAGAATGCAAGTGCTCCAAATGAGATCTTTAACAATCAATACAATAAAATAAGTTAGTTAACTGACTTAGAAACTACAAACTTTGAGTAAAGAAATGGAATAAAAAAAAGAGGTTAAACAAAAAAAAAAAAACTAAATCGATTAAAATGTTAAATAACATAGGCGGCAGTGAAATGGCCAATGGCTTTGTGGGGAGGGGGAGAAAGAATAGAGAAAGAAAAAAAAACTTGCATGTATAAGGATGAAGAAGTGGTAGTTCATGTTTTAACGTTATGTGTTATTATTACAAATGGATGTTCTGTCAGTAATAAATTAATGAAATGATTCATTTCATTAATCACATATTACTGACGAATTTTTTGTCGGTATTGAGTTAATGAAATGAATTGTTTCAATAATCACTAATTACCAACGAATTAACGAATCGTTTCAATAATCACTAATTATCAACAGAAAATTCGTCGGTAATATGGAAAATGAAACGCTTTAGGTAGCAATACCTAAAGTTTAAATACCAATAGATTTTTCATTATAATATTTAAAATATTTAAATTAAATAAAAATTAAAATACAAAATGTTACTGACAGCGTATCTATTGATAACTTGAAGAAGTAATAATTAATTCTTTTAATTATCAATAGATTTTTCATCAGTAATTATTTAAATTTTTAAATTATATTAAAAAGAAAATACAAATTTATACCAACTATCATTTCATCGATAATTTAATTTAGTTACTAATAGAATATTCGTCGGTAATTTTTAAAAATTAAAACAAAAATACTAAATGTTATCGATAACAGATCTGTCGGTAATTGTTTGGTGCTATTAGGCATGAACATTTATCGATGTATTTACCGATGAATTGTCTACTCCGTCAGCAAATTTTTACGTCAATTTCTTTTTATTTTACAGATAGATTTATACCATTGGTAAAATCTCTCAGTTCTTTTTGCGAATTTGTAGTGGTTAGACTGGTGGTTAGGTGTTGTGTCGTGGTGGCTAGTTAGAGTGGGCGACGCTTGGGTGGTTGGAGAGCAAAAGAGGAAAGACAGAGGGAGAGCTGAACTGCAGAAAGAGAGAGATCCACACATAGAAAGAGAAAATGCGAGGGAGAGATAGACTCTGTGGTGGTGAGGGTGGCAGAAAGAGGAGAAGCACAAACAGTGGCTGGTGGCAGAGTAGTGCATGGTGGTGGTGGTGGTGCTGTGAGAGAGAGAGAGAGAGAGAGAGAGCTAGAGAAAGAGAACGGTGAGAGAGAGACGATGAGGTGGAAAAAGAAAAAGAAATGGTGAGAGAGAGATTACTATGAGGAAGGATATAGAAAAGAGAAAGGTTGGGATCTATTGGCTTGGGTTCCGGTTTCTTGGGATAGGATATGTGTGTTTCTCTATTTTGACATTGTTGCTTGTGCTGGGTTTCTAATTGGTAGCTCCCTATGTATATTGCCTTGTTTGTGTTCATAGTGATTATATTCTGTGCTATTGTTATTGATTATATGTTGTAAATGAGTGTTATTATGTTGAGAGTATGGATTTTATTTATTTGCCTTGTTAGGAATAAATAATAGAAGCTTTAAGTGTTTGGATTATTAGTATCGGTAATAAGATTTTGGTCATTTTGATTAAATTTTGGTTTTGAGGACAAATGTAGCTTTGATATGAAAGATGCTTAGACATCAATAACTTTCAAGCAAGGAGTAGAATCACATATCATTGGTTAGTTTATAATGTCAAATGTATTTGCTTCTTATTAAATTTGGATCTGATGTATCTTTTCAATTTGTAAGTGTCAATAAGCTTATTTATGAGTGATTTTTTTTTATGTGAAAAAAAAAAGTTATTAAAGATTGAGGACAATGATATATGAAATGTATTCCTGTGGATGATTAAAGTTCAAGCCTTGAAAAAGAATATATCAAGAATACAATGATTATAAATGTTATTAAATAATCTCAACTATGAGAAAATAAAATACTTTCAATTAAATTATCCTCAATTATAATATTTATAATATTACACTTGCTAAGGTTATTTAATTTGGAAATTTTTTGTTGGGGGAATTTAATATCAAGTACAATGCTTAAAAAGTTTTAAAGCATTATAACATTATTAGTCATATAGTCAAGATTTTTGTTTGTTAAAAAAAAAAAATTATGTTTGTGGAGAAACTTGTTTCAGTCTAACGTTATGATAGATTTTAAGAATCAAATGAGCATTTATATGGTATCTATAGATGGTCCATTATTAAGAAAATAAGAGAATTAATCAAAATCACAATAAAATATGAGCGAAAAGCTAATTAACTTAGTCAATTGCTATTACAGCTATAATTTAAAACTTCATCACTTATAATATTGTTTTATTTTGATCCTCTATCTATATTCATAATCAATATCATGTTACAAGATCGCCTCCCAAAAAAAAAAAAAAACAAAACAAAAAATCATGTTACAAGATATTTGATAGTGTTACAAAACAAAAATATCAATTATAGCTTTCACAAATATATTGATGTGCCTCTCATGTTTCAATGAGATAATTTATTAAAGATCACGAGTTGAAGAGAAAAGAATTTAATTTTGATATATTTTCGGTATAAAAAAGTTTTACAAAGATATCTATATTGTTAAATTGGTAAAAATATTTGACTTAATCACTCATTACTTTAAAAGTCTTATTAATAGTAACATGTAATGGAATAATAATATAAATCTCTTTTACATTAATAATATATTAAAATTAATGTTTTTAGAAATATTCGCCACCTTGTGTATCAGTCTAAGTTATCTGAAACGTAAGCCATTGAATTGGGGGTGGTTTGGATCAATGGTGATGAACTTGTGAGTATTTATGCTCCAAAATATTTTACTTGCATTGTGAATGCCTCCCTCATGTTATCACTTTGAGTAATGTTATTTGTGTATTAAAAGTGGATACTTTTGCTACACAACATAAAAGAGAAAAAAACACAAAGTATTTGATATGGATAGGTGGAATCAAGACTTTGATTTTTTTTTTTTTTTTTTGGTATAATGTCTATTAAGAATATCCACTATTAATCATAAAAGAGAAAATTGGACTGAATCGGTCGGTTAGACCGGTTGGATTGGGAACCAGTCACGAGGCCTACCCGTTCATTATTCTTAAACTGGTGGCTTCAAAAATCGGGGGCAAACTAAATTGAACCATAAAATTGGTGTGAACTGGACTGGTTTTAACAGTTCACCGGTTTGGTTGATTTTTTTTTTTTTTTGTAAAATGCTGTTTTTCTCTTTTCTTTTAAAAAATAATAAATTATATATATTTTGTATTAATTATTTTATAATTTTTTGTATTTTAATTGATTATATAGATATTTATATATATAATTAAATTTTGCATTTTAATTAATTAATTATATATATATATATATATATATATATATGTAAATAATTAAATACATGTATTTTATTATTTTCCGGTCAAACCCCCATTTAAACCTCTGAACCTTTATATCCCTACTTTGAGTGGCTCGATAGATGGTCCGATTTCTTAACCTTGCTATTAATTTACAAATAACATTGATAGGTAATCTTTGACTTATTTATCGGAAGCATATTTGCGAGTTTTGCAGGAAGTCGAAGATAAGAACCTCTATATGCCTTCTGTGGTTACCAAATTTTGAAGACATACACAATAGATTATCACCCCCATCTCCTTTCTTATGCTGAATTGTGTGTGAATGATTCAAAATGAAAAGAGTAGAATCATACGGATGGTTGAATTAATTATTAATATGATATATATGTTAGATCTAGGTCAAGAAATTGAATTCTGATATATGTCTTAGAACTAAGTCCACAAAATTCTCCTAACATGAAAAGAGAGAAACCTTACAGAACGGTTCATAAAATTTTCAAACTAGATCGAGAATATTAAATCTGTAAAACCATATTATGCTAGCATAGCATCGATTTTATTTTTTTTTTTCTCTTTTTGGTTTTCCATTGCTATCCTCCTCTTAGAGGCAATCTCATTCAAATACTGCAGGGTTAACATGGCATTATTTTGATAAACAAATAAGAGATAGATACTGAATTAAAGATAATGCAAATGATATAAAACTATAAAGACAGAAGAATAATATGAAACGATGAGTGCTGAAGATATCAACAAAGAATCTTAATTATAAGTAAATGAATAAAAATAAAGGAAGGCATGCCAAAACAAGATGATAAAGGATCAACATATCAATCAAAATTGAATCATTCTCTATACATCAACTCAATTTGGCCATTTAGTCCCTATGTGGCAATTGAGGGTGAGGTGACACCGATAACGGTGACAGACTGGGGGTGGGGTAGAAGTATTTTATAATTATATCCAAATATACAATAATTTTTTGCTTTTGATTTTAAATCTGATAAAGAACTTCTTTTATAAGCTTAACCAAACTGTTTCCATAAGTTTAATTCCTTTCAACCTGCTAGCTAGCAATAGTTCCACTCCCCTGCTGTTTAAGGTACTTTGAATTCAAGCTTTACAAGTAATCGTAGATACTTTGAAGATTGTTCCCATTTTTTCTTTTTCACTGAAGAAAAGGACAAAATATTAAAGTTTGACACCTATATCCACAAGAGACAACTACTGTGCGAAGAAGAAATTCTTTGATACTCCAGTGATTTTTGTCTTGCTGCATGAAATTTTCAACTTGGTCACCTTATCCGCCTCAACAAGATATCAACTCTGCTTTGAGTGCCTAATTCCGCACTCGTTCTTTGAATATATTGAACACCAGGCAGAAGTATAATTCAATATATCTGTTGGTATATGAGTAAGTTTATGTGCAGATTTTTGATCAGCAAAGCATCTACGGGAGGAGACAGCCAACCTTCATTCATATTTTCATACATATTTATACATACAAAAAGTATTGTTTACTCCTACAAGTCATCAACCACTCACTTAATTTTAACCCCTTAAACAAGTATTGTCCATGCATCTCAAAAGACTAAACATACCTAACATTTTCTGCTATTAGACTATACTATGACAGCAACTATAATTCTCTGCATCAAAATATTTTTGTTGCAGTAAGCTATGACAGTTTTCAACACTCCTCCTTGACAAGCTTGCTGCAATCTCCAAGTTCTTTTCTTGGTTTTGAAAATTTGATATTAGGTGAAGCCTTTGCAAGAACATCTGCAACTTGGTGCTTGTTAAACATCTTCTCCTTCATTGTAGCTTGCCATTCAGAATCTTTTTCATCATTTTCTCTTTCAACCGATCCTGCATTGCATATGCTATAAACATGATCAAATGACTTAGTGCCTTTAACAGCAAGATCATAATCAAAATCAGCTCCGTGATCCTCAAATTTCCAAGCATCTTGTCTTACAACTCTGCTGTCATTGCTAACAGCTTTTGCCTTCATCTTGTTCCAATTCTTTTGAGGACTTTCATCAAACTTTACATCTCTTGAGACAACAACTTTTTCATTCTTCAAATCATTGATCCTATCCCTCTTAGATTCATCCACGGAACATGAAAGAACTTCTACATTGGTGGGCTTCCAATGAAAACTTCTATTTTTCATCTCAACAGTCATGAACTCAAAATCACAAGGATCCATAATAGTACAGTATTTTTCTTTGAAAAATAGAACATAATTTCTATCAAGCATTTGACCTACACTCAACAAGTTTTGATTAATTTCTGGTACAAACAAAACATCTAAAATAAATTTTGTACCCTTTGAAGTGTTAATAGCAATGGTTCCTTTACCTTTGACATCAACATAGTCTCCATTCCCTAGCTTAACCCTTGAGTTGCTTGATTTTTCTATGTGCTGGAATATACTCAAATCAGCTGTCATGTGATGTGTGCAACCACTATCAATCAACCAAGCATCATTGCTATTTACTGAATAACAAGTGGCTGCAAACAACTCTTCCTCATGTTGAGTTGCTTCAGCTACTTTTGCTTGTTGTTCCTCTTGATTTCTTCTAACTTTGCATACTTTTTCAATGTGACCAAGCTGTTTACAATGCCTGCATTGTATATTTGGCTTAAACCAGCAATTTTTCTCCAAATGATTTGTCTTTTTACAATTTGGACACGGTGGAAACTTTCCATATTTATTTTCCCATTCTCTGCTTCTCTCTTCTCCATTTATGTTTTTCTCCCTTATGTCAACCTCATAACCTTTCTTGCCATGGCTGCTGTTAGCTTTGCCTTTGTTGGTTGCTACAAAGGCTCCTTCAACTTGAGTTTGTTCTCTAAATTGTCTTCTTTGCTCAGTAGCTTGCAATGCATTCACAAGCTCTGACAAAGATATTTGTGACAGGTCTTTGGAGTCTTCAAGAGATGAAATTTTTGACTCAAACTTCTCTGGAAGACTCACCAGCACCTTCTCTACAACTCTTTGATCAGATAGCTCTTCTCCAAGCAAACGAATCTGGTTTACAAGTTTCACCAATTTGTCTGAATATTCTCTAACAGTTGCAGCATCATTCATCTTCAAGCCCTCAAACTCTCTCCTTAGATTGAGAACTTGCATCTGTCTTGTTCTTGAACTTCCATGAAACTCCTCCTTAAGCTTGTCCCAAGCTTCCTTTGCTGTCATGCAAGCCATGATTCTTGTAAATACTTCATCATTCACAGCAGAGTGAATAATAATCAAAGCTTTTCCCTCCTTAACAACTTCTTCATTATGATGCCTTATTTGAGCCATAGTTGGATTGTTTGGTAGAGGTGGTGGCTCAAAACCTGACTCCACCACTTCTTCAAGCCCATATGCTTTGAAGTAAGCCAACATTTTTCTTGACCACATTGCATAATTTTCTCCTGAAAAAACAGGGGGTGGGGGTAAGGATATATTTGCTGAAGCCATCAAGTGTTTTTGGTAGGCTTTCTTGCTTTCTATCACACTCTTTTTCCTTTTTTTTTTTTTGGTTTTCTCTCACAGATCCCTCAAGAACATTTAGGCTCTAGATACCAATTGTTGGTATATGAGTAAGTTTATGTGCAGATTTTTTATCAGCAAAGCATCTACGGGAGGAGACAACCAACCTTCATTCATATTTTCATACATATTTATACATACAAAAAGTATTGTTTACTCCTACAAGTCATCAACCACTCACTTAATTTTAATCCCTTAAACAAGTATTGTCCATGCATCTCAAAAGACTAAACATATCTAACATTTTCTACTATTAGACTATACTATGACAGCAACTATAATTCTCTGCATCAAAATATTTTTGTTGCAGTAAGCTATGTCAGTTTTCAACAATATCAGTCACCTTTCATACCATCTGTTTCAATTTCAATAACGCTATCGATTTCGTCTTGAAACTTTATCTAATTAACATCATCGTTCATATATTCAATTTGGATCAAAATTAAACTTTAATGATAAAATACTATCACATGCATGTGAGTGACGTGGCACAGCAGAACTAATTGCTGACGTGTACGAGCTGGACCAACCAGAGGCCAACATTTTCGATGGTTAACTCCTGAAAAAGACGCGAGGATCAAAGAATCCAAGTCTTAAAAGAGAAATTATGAGTTGCTTTTAGAGCAACAGAAAAAATTTACTTTATTGCATTCATTATTTGACATGTTAACTTTGTAAGCCATTGTTATTTTCTACTTTTACTACAGTTTTAATGAAAGTGTTAAATGATAAATGAAACCAAACGTCATTTTCTCTTGGTCTAAGAACATCAAAGAAGTTCTTGTGAAAAAAGAAAAAGAAAAAGAAAAAGAAAAAGTATGGTTGATATCTGTTGGATATTCTCAACTTCAACGTTAACCAGGGTTTCACTTTTCTCCTTCACAGTTTATATCCATAAGAGGCTTATATATATAATATACCATAGACAATCTAACATGGACTTCGTTGAAGAAACGCAGAGTTATTGGCTGTCCCGCTTGGAGCACCAAACTGACAAACAGTCCAGTGTTATAGTAAAAGATAGCCACAAAAGTACGCTAAACCCATTTTCTCCTTTCATAGAATTCCATAGGAAATTGCTTCTTTCTTATTTCTTTTGCTTTCTTCTGCTTGGAAAACTATCTCATTTCTAAAGGGTCTTTTTGAGTTGCAAAAGGGTAAACGGTGGTCAACCTTTCATGTAATATAAATATGATTTTTCTCATGTATGGTTCGTTGTTGTTATGGTGTGACTGGAGCAGATGAAAACTGAAATATGTTTTGGTTTTGGTTTGTTGCAGCTGGATTGGAGCATAGCGAAAGTGAAGCCATTTGTGAGTAGCATAAGGCCAAGGTTGCAGCCAACACCGATGCCGTTCAATATATATCTGGACAAAGATGGATTGCCTCGGATAATTTTGACTGAGCCAAAAGGTTCATTAGCAGAGGTTGGTTCTTGTTCTCTTTCTCCTGTACTTATATGATTTAATGGGTCTCTTTTTTGTGTGGCTAAATAGGATTTCCCACGATGACATTATGTGCTTATATCGTGCACTGAATTTGATGGTTTAATTATGGATTGTGTAGCTTATGATCAACTTCTGAAATAGCAAATAGGACCTCGAAGCTCTAAGTTGGCAATACCTTCTGAAGCATTTTGAGAAAAATTTTGTTACTGTGAACTTGATTATTAATCTTTGGTTTCAGATAACAACTCAGAATACATAATCCATGTTTAGGCTAGTGATGGCATTCTTATCATTTTACTAACTTACAATTTTGTTTCAAACACTATTTGGACCAATATGATTCCGGTCACCCCCCCCCCCCCAAAAAAAAAAAACACACACACACACACACACACACACAAAAATGGTTTAACAAAATCAATCCGATGTAGAAGTGGTAATTTCACTTTGCACCTCTCAATTGTTTGACATATGTGGTTTCAAGTGCTTCTGTGCGGAGGACAGGTTGTTTCTTGGAAGAATCAAAGGAAGGAAGAGCTACTTTTTATGAGCAGTAAGGTGAAAAAAAAAGAAAATTCTCCTACTTTCTATACTTAACAGCCATAGTGGTGTGTCTGAGCATAAGATGCTTTCCACTTTTAAAAGCCAATGCAGTGCGGCAATGTTAGCAATACAATATAATATAATATGATTAGGTGATAAATCAAGTACTCTTTTTAATTGATAGTACATATATAACATATATTCCTTTCAAAGTCAATAGTTAAACTCATGTTCTTTCTTAAATTTGTGGTCGATCTTGAATCTTGCTTCAGGATCAATTCTCTTGTTAGTTCTTATCATATTCTTTGTTTGTTTATTTTACCTTGAATTTCTTACAAGAAAATGAGGGTGTGAATTCCATTCACTAGGACAACTTATACATACTTAATGCCATTTATGGGGGATTTTCTACACCTCAGGCTAACTGGAGACAACCTAAAGCAATCAGAGGAGGTATATCAGCATGCTTTCCACGGGTTAGTTTGATCACGCTGGTGGAAACATATTTTGACTTCAGTCCTATATATTCAAAGATCTTTTTGGTGATCTGGGTTCGCTAGAACAACATGAATTTGCAAGAAACAGATTATGGTCTTTGGATAGGGACCCTTCACCTTTACCGCCTTCAGAAACTCAGTCATCAGTGGACCTTATATTGAAGTACCCGTAGGTGAGGATTCAATAAATGTTTGCCTCTTTTTTCAAAAATTATCACTATGTTCCATTTCCATTTCACTCGGTAAAAAATGAGGTACTGTTGAAGGGAACCATATAATTTCTAAGCTTGTAACATATTTGTTTGGCTGCTTTATGCAGTTTTGAGTTCCGGCTTCGCATATCTATCAGTCCTGGCAAGCTCATTCTAATCCCCTGAATCAGAAACACTGATAACAAAGCATATTCATTTGCATTTGCACTATGCAACTATTTATCCGTATCAGATATCTGGTGTGCATTTTAAGTACAGATTAACCACTATTCTTATTTTAAGATGACGCTTAACAGAAGTTTACAATCATCATTGTTGTCTTCTTGCAATTGTCTTGCCAAAATTTTGCACATTTTTACTATTGCCATCAGACCATCATGCTACAATAGTCATTTTTGGACCCTATGACTCAATTAACAATTATGACTCAAAATGATGAGATTGAAATATCTTACTTAATTATGTCATTAAGAGAGATTGAATAGATGATGCTGCTCAAAATATGCAGTGAAGTGCGAATTGAGGGATTAGAGACACTTGATTACTTTGATAATCTGATGAACAGATCAAGGTTCACAGAACAGGCAGATGCAATTACATTTGATGGGAAGGTATAATTCTTATTCTGCTCCTTTCTTTCAGTTGGCTAGAGTTTGCTCACAGACTAACCAAAATAAAATTGACATCATAAGCATAATATTTTTCTAAATTAAGCCTGCCAATTCATATATCTTTCAAATGTTATCTAAGGACAACTTTGGTTACTTTGTAGACGGACAGGGTGTACTTGCGCAGCCCATCAAAAATTGCCATCATAGTCCACGAGAAGAAAAGCACTTTTGTACTTCAGAAGAATGCAATGCCTGATGCAGGTTGTTAATAGTTAGAGATAATAATTTTGTACAACATTTTATCTATTCATCCTTCAAAATGTTACATATTTTATTGTTATTTTGATACATTTGACCCAAATGTGCAAGTATGTCTTATTAATTTGTGATGAGTGCGGTGGTATGGAATCCCTGGGACAGAACGGCCAAGGCTTTCCCTAAAGGCCAAGGCTTTCCCTGACTTGGAACATGATGATTACAAGTTCGTGATATGTGTGAATCCTGCTGCTATTGAAACCCCCTATTCTGTTGAAGCCTTCTGAAGAGTGGAAGTCTACGAAGGATGGGTACTCCATTTTGATAGAAGTACCCGTACTGGGTCCTTTTGGGGTACGGGTATACCTTGGGTATATTTAGGTATGTACTCATTAATTTTAATTTTTTTTTTTTGAAAAAAAAAATTGGATACGACTTAGGTACTATTGGGTACGGTTCTAGATACAGGATTTTTTAAAACTGTATTGTTTTGAGTTTTTTTTTTTTGTCTTTTGGTTTTTTTTTTTTCCTTTTTCTTGATGCCTCCTAGTTTTTCCTTTTTTCTATTTTTCCTTTTCTTTCACATTGCCTTTCTTTTTTCTATGTTGTTACTGCCAAAAGATAGCTTGTGATGGTGTTGGTTTATCATGCGAATGAGTAATTATTATTATATGAAATTTCAGTTCTTATTTTACGAAATTTGAAATTTCAATTCTTATATATATATATATGCCGTACCTGTACCTCAATTTCTACAAAATTTTCGTATCCCATATATGTATCTGTGCAACATAGGTGGAAGGGCTACGAGGAGCTCTCTACTGTTTCATCTAGATACTGCAGGGGACAATTGGATCCTCTTAGGGTTATTTATGGCCTTCATTGACCTAGTTAATGCAGTCAAATGGTAATTTTATATGGTCTCCAGCCCCTAGTTAGGTGCACATAAATTAGAAGTGCGTGAATATCATGCTGAGACCATAACAAAAAGCCTGAGCCTGATCAGCAATATGAACATTAATCAGTTGCCACTGTATAATAATTGAGGGATGCAATTTTTGCATTGTGTTTGCAAGGTTCCAATAATATATTACAGAGCAATGGCTCAGAGACTAGCATTTACTCTATTGGGCTCTGAATGTAGAAAGTTGAAATTATTCCGGTTATGATCAGAAGAGCTTAAGCAGAGAGGTGATATTTTTGAATGTACTAGCTAAAGGATTGACAATGTACCAGAACTCAGAATACCAATGATCCTTTATTTGAAACCGAACCAATTTTGTGAACTGTGAATTCTTTTGTTTGGTTCAATCTCTAAGAACGTAATTCTGTAGCAATCATGCAATATGTCAGCTTCAATTAAACAATATGATCGCCGATAATATGATCTTATTTACCAAGTAATCGCAAATACCTTGATCTTATAAATAATAACATATTGGTAGAGCTTGCATTAAGCACACGTTACATATCCTTTCTTGAAATCAAATAGAAGTAACCAGTTTTTCATATAACACAGGAAAGCCCCAAAAGAAAAAAAGGAAAGTATTAACAAAATGGAAAGGCTGGAGCATGGCCGACACAATAAATAATTTCATAGATATACAGTAACAACAGAATCCTCATCTAAAATATAAACAGAATACAAATATTGGACTTTATATTTTATTGATTAACACTAAAAGGGAGAAATAAAACAGAATGATAATATTGCAAAACAACACCAGCAAGAAACAGTTCCCAAAGTAATCACAATAAAATCCAACCATGGAATATATGTTCTACTCCATCCTCAATAAATTATGTTAGACTGTACAGTTCAACATGAAATGTATAACGTGAGCCAGCAGAGGGCAGATGGAAATATATTATTCAGCATCTTCCTCATCTTCGCCATCTTCACCAACCCCAGCATCATCTCCAATGCCTTCAAGTAGTTTGTCAACATCCTCCCCCAACTCCAGCAATCTAGCACTAAGTCTTTCCACCTTGCTTTGTTCTTGCCCGAGGCACACAAGCAGATCATTCAGCTCACCCTCACTCTCCTTCTGAGCTTCTTCCCTCGCTTCAGCTTTTATTGCCTCCACATCTGGAAATGTTGAGGGCCCTCCTCTCTTCAGTGCTTTCAACTCATTCTCCAGTTGGATGTTAGATTGCTCAAGACTATTGTAGGCATCAGACAGACTCCTTAGATCAGCTTCCGTCTTTCCAGCCAAATTCCGATACATAGTTGCCTCGGATTCAACTTTTGCTTTTTCTGCCTGAAGCTTCTCCAACCTTAGAGATGCTTCTTGGAAATCTCTACGGAGTTTCTCCATTTGGACTCTGTCTGAGGCCCCACTCACTCTTTGCTCAGACTCTAAATTTCTACTACCTCCACTTGTCTTGGCTAGGTCCTCAGCCAAAGTAGCATTTCGAACAAGGAGATCCTGAAATGATGACAAGATAAAGAACCACTACATCAAATACATATCATGACTAGTCAAATCATACATTTTAAATTGATGTTTTTTAGATTCCATAGGCACCTACAGCCCACATCCTTCCTATTCTTGCAATGGGCTCTATCACATTCAAGTGACAGAAATGTTAAATAAATAACAACCACCAAAGCCTCTTCCAGCTAGGTGGTATCAGCCATGTAGATGGAAGAACGCATCTGTTCCATTAAAAAAAAGTCTTCAGAGGCCATTTGGATCTAAATGCTTTTTAATTGCTTCACTAAAAGTCATATATTAATATAACAACGTATTAATTCATTAGTCAATAATGGATTTACTGTGGAAACCATCAGAAACAGTCCTCACTTGCTGAACAAATTGACAAGCTTGTAAATTGACAGCAGTAAATCCTAGCAAACACTTTCATGAATTTTCTTTGTAATCTTATCACAAATATACCATTAAAACTAACACCAGACTCTCACTTTAAGCAAAATGATAATACCAGTTAAAACCACATAATAAAATGATCTAATGTTTGAGGGTTGATTTTAGCACATGAGGAATAAATTCAGGACTTATCCTCATAAGAATATTTGAAGAGGAATTGATAAGTACAAATTATACCTGTATCTCAGAGCACTGCTTCTCAACAAAAGCTTTCAGCCGCTTTACATACTCACCATCACTTTCACCACTCTTTTGCTCTAATTCTGCTGGCACTACGGCCACCTTGATTTTTGGCTGACTATAAACATCCACAATCTGTTCTCTAATATCTGCCTCCAGTCTTCTGACAAGATTCACAAAGTAAGAATCCAAGACTGAAGAAAGAATTGGATGATCCATATTTTTCTTTTCAGACACATCATTCTCATCTATATCCTCAATATCTGCCATGCTAGCTGCTGAAGATCTAGTGAATGATTTACAGGACATAGATGAGTCCATGCTGGCAAAAACAAAACTTTTTTGCATCTCATCAAATTTTAAGAAGTATGAACTAAGCCCAACTTTCTGACTTATCGCATCAACAATGGCAAATGCATCCTTTCCGCTATCAGTGGATTTACTATAGATCACACATTCACCCAAGACAACAGCTGCAAAGCCCCTTATGCACACTGTTTCTGACAAATTTGATACCAGCTCAAGAAGATAAGTAAGGTGGGGGCGAGAATCTAGGAAGCAGTGTACCGCACTTGGGCAATCTGCTAGCCACGTAACCAGTAGTTTCAAGATAATGACTTGTACATAAGAGTTTCCTGATGTACTAGACTTGGCATCTTTGCCTTTCCTCGAAGAAGCAAGGGCCAAATATTTCACCATTCGATGCATTAGTGGCTCTGGAGCTCCTAAAGATTGCATGGGTGCCTCGATTTCAATCCGTAAAACCTGCAACTTTTCTCATAAGATTTCTCTGAACACAACCAAATTTTCTGTTTTTCCTTTCTTAATCTCACTGTCCATATTAAATATATTGATGTTTGCAGACTGTAAACAACATTCAGTGCAAAAGCATGAAATGGGCATAAACTGAAGGGGTATGACTGACAGCATAAAGAACAAAAAAATAGTAAAGCAGTAAACTTCTAAGCAATGTGACAAAATTCTGAATAACGCATCTAACAAACACAGAAGTCACTTACAAAAGAAAAACTCTGAATCATTCATGTCAGAAACCATAGAAAAATATAAACTGCTATGTCTGTATTATCCTTTAACTAAATGAATAATAAAATTACAAAATATAATAAAAATATTAAAGGAGAAAAGGGTGGAAAGCACAATGGTATAAAATATGCCTTGTGAAATGTTCAGAAACATCAAGCAAATCAGATACACATTCACCAAGTAACACTCGTATCTGAATGACGAGCCACATCTCCAGTTTGAATAACTACCAACACTAATTTTTTTTACAATATCAAATAGAAACTTCACTTTGCATATCCCCACTTTTGTATTTCGCACCCATTAAACCTATTCAATCTCATACTTATAAATTAACAGTTGTAATGCAGACATAAGACTTTTTAGTGTGATACTTCACAAAAGAAGAGCAATTACCAGTAATACTTATAGTATTCCAGCAGATATAAGTGTATCAGCAGCAAAAATAAAACCCAACAAGATATTGTAGGCAAAAAGCCCAACTACTTAGTCCAAAAAATGCATGCCTTAGGTTCTAAATTTTACAAAAATGCTAAAAGCATTAAAGAAAAAAAAAAAACTACCCAATTTTGTTATGTAACTCCACCAAACTACTAAAAGGAGAAGTTGGAAAAAGAGGGGGATAAAAGACAAGAATATATAAATAAAAGAGGATATATACGCAGGAGCCCGATTAGCTCTATGGCAAAGAATAAAACTCAGCTAATTTCTCACTTTTGAATAAGTTAGTGCATACAGAACATATCATCAAAATTTTATACTTATTATTTAGTTTATCTGCATAATTAATTTTTCAGTTGTCCTATCCTGTTATAGGATAGAATGATAATTTAACTCACGTTTCTCCTCTCTTATTATAAGTTAGAGCAAAATTTTGGGTTTTGGCCTTCTTTTGTTGTTCGTTTTTTTTTTTTTTTGGGTTTTTGGGGGGGGGGGGGATTTGGATACTAAATCCTAGGTGGCAGACTGCCTTTCCATCGTAGAATGGATTGGAGTTTTCTCGCATTATAATTTGAAACAGCATGACTAGATTGAGTCTTCCATGATAAAATCTTCATTCATAGAACTAAAATTATTTAAGCATAAAAATTCAAGAACATGGACTCTCTTCCTATGGATGCCAAAATTGGCAGTAGAATAAAGCTAAGAAAACAATGAGATGGGGAATAATTTCATACCCTTTCCTTGCAAGGGAGATTGTCCTTCAATATATGAGATAGGACACTCGCAGCTCTGCAACAAATCTACATTATTGACACAATGTTAGCCAGATAGTTTCCGCTTGAAAAGTAAAAAAATCAAGAACATCTTCCATTGTACAAGCACAAAAAGCCATAGTTCATTGGATTGCCACCCAGAATTTCATTGGCTAATATCACATACCTCAAGATCACCATCATTTTCACCCAAAGTGAGACCATGTAATAGCATGCTGAAATAGAAACAATTAATAATCTTAAAACTGATTGAATAAAGTGTATAAACAGAAGTGTCAAAAAACTTAAAACCTCATATTAGCAAAATGCTATAAACAAGTGCATGTTTGGTGATTAACCTTTGGGGATAAATAACTTTTTTTCAAAACCGCTCAGAGTAAGATTTTTATTGTAGGCAATTTTGAACACAAAATAAGTTAATCCAAACACACAGTAAGTGCAGTCATAAAGCACAAACAACAAAACAAACCTTCCAAAGGACATATTGACATCCTCCTCAAGGGGTGCATGATTCATGGAATATGGTTGTGGAATTAGAGTAGATGCCAGCATTGATTGGCCATCAGCATTTTTCTGATTTAGATAAGGTAAATCAATATAGAAAAAGAAAAAAAGAAAACAAAAAGAAGAAGAAATGAGACATGTAGTCAAGAAGCAATAATGTGTATAAATCAGACTTTATTAACTAAAAAATTATGCAATTTTATATTGCCACATCGAATGCTTTTGAGGAACAAAACCTTAAAAGAAGTATGCAACCAACCTCACAAAAGCACTTGAAAATGTAATCTGCTGCAATGAACTCTTGCATGCTAGAAGTCCTCAAAATGATTCTAAGTATAGAGTTCAGAGCAGGTTCAACTTGTGGATCCTCTCCAAGAACTTTGCTAGCAAGAAGATCACGATTCTTTGAATCTCCAACAATCAAATCACCAATACATTGCATTGCCTAACAGAGATTGAAATTAAAAGTATAAAACTGAGCACCCCTTCTTACTTCATCATAACAAAATTTTCTTACAAACTAGCATTACTGACAAACAAAAATAAATAAATAAATGCTCTAGAGAAACAAAAAATGGAAATGGCACTACTACTATAACTAAATAATAAAAATGCTCTTTGAACTGTATGTGAATAAAAAATGAAGTGAATGCATTGACATTTTTGTAGCTCAATAACACTTCAGGCACAACTGGTTCATCACCAAAAAGACTTGTTTTCACATAATTTACACAAAGGTTTCTAGAACAGCAACTACGGCCAATCTGCCATCAAAATTCAAAGACCAGCTTTCTCATTTTACTAATAACATCAAACAGAGCAGTGATATACAATCTATGATGCATGGATACAGGCACGATAGGGTACGGCAGATTATGCATATATATATAACTTTATAAAATATAATAAAATATATAAAAACATATAAATTAAATATGAAAACATGTCCAAAATTATAAAGTATATCTTTTTATGTAATTTAAAATATTAAATACATGCAAATAATTTATTCAAAAAACTCAAAATACAAAATAAATAGTACCATCACAAAAAAATAAAACCTCAATATCATGATAATATTAATAAAGTGTTACTACCATATAAAACAAAACTCCAATTTTAAAATTATATTGGATAAAAAGTTGAATAGCCATTACTTAAATTAAAAACAAAATTAAAATTTTATAACGACATTCACAATCCACACAAAGTTTGCAAACCAAGGGTGGGAATGTGGGAGAAAGACAGCTTGCAGACCAATGGGACCCCATGTCAAGAAAAGTGTGAGTGAGAAGGTAGACAGAGAAGGTTTATCCCTTCAATTTCTGGGTACGGCAGTTTTCATGGCTTTCATATCTGGGTTTCTTTTCGCACCTGTCCATAACCGTTTTGGAGTGCACCGTATGCATTCCGTTTCCAGTATGGACTGGACACTGGTACGGTGGCCTAAGAGCCATACCGGTGCATCATAGTATACAATTGTTAGATATTAAAATAAAGCTATTCATTTTCCTCTACCTAATAGCTTAAGCGCTTAACCTTTAGGGAAAAAAAATTCATGACATGGTATCAGAGTCGTTGCCCTTTATGACTAAATGGTCTAGAGTTTGATTATTTTTACCCCCATTTTTCAAAATAAAAGTTTAATTTCAGTACAAGGAAAGGTGAGCCTATGCATTTTCTATGCTAGTACACCTCAAGCTCAATGGGCTTTTGCATGAAGGGGTGTGTTAGATATTAAAATCATTTATGTGCCTCTACATAATAGCTTAAATTTTTGGGAAAAATAGTTCACAACAACAACCATATCTAGATGTCATGTGTATTGTATACAATGAAAGATAGCAATGCAAGCAAACAAAGGATGGCTAGTTCCTATTTTTTTTTTCTTTTAGGTTACAAGGAAGGTCAATTTTATTTATACAGTAAAATATAATTATAACTTCATTACAGAATTTTTATGTTAGAAGCAAATAGAGGGTAAAGCTATCTTACCACACAGCGAACTGCAACAGGTGCCCATTGGCTTTCAACACCTAATATCAACAGATGGTCCAATACCTTTTTCTACAACCAAGTTGACAAAATGGCAGCATAAGATCACCAGATTGCTATTTTATGCAATCATCACGAGACTAAGATCTTGACAAACCTGAACCAAATTTGTCTTATTTGCCTGTTTATTCATGTCTTTCCCAGGATCGGTCTCAGAACCCTTCATAAGCAATTTAATGGTTTCTAGCGCACTGAGCAGATTGATTGTCTGCTTGCAAGGTGTTTATAACAAGAATTAGCTATAAGGGTTCACTAACAGCATAAACTTAGTCAAAAATTGAAATAATCTAACCTTCTGTTGAGTAAAAGAGTAAGCACTTCCTCTCAGCTTCAAAATTGATATCAATGAATCAAGTCCTATGGTCTCTCTTAGTAGTACCTGAACAATACATAATTGAAGTCACTACCAGGATTAGAACTGAATAAAAACAACATATTCAACAAACCTGATTGGATGCATTGTTACGAAGCAAATTGTTCAACAATTCAAGGCAGTCCTGCACCGTATCCACAGAATTAGTAACTAAACTAAAAGCTATTCAAAGTCCAATGATGCTCATAAAATATAATTATATAAATAAGACTAATAAGATACGATAGCTTTGGCCAACAATCATAAAAAAGCAATTTTCAACACTAAGTATAAACAAAAGATGATAAATGATACAAATCTACATGAATGATAACGGAAACACATAACATCCATAAAAAGGCTTGAGTGGGTATTGATTCATAACCAAAACCACCTCATAATAATGAGAAACTGAAACAGGTAAGCTCACTGAAAGAGTGAAAGACTCAACAACAGCACTAGTTTATAATGACTAACCTGCCATTTAACTTACTTTATATAAACTTTATCCCAAAAAAAAAAAAAAAAGATTATGTGTATGTTCAAAAACACAGGCAGATCTAAATTTGCAAGCTCCAAGTGGGCCATAATCATGAGTTCATATCATACGTCATGTAGCACATAAAGCAACTTAAATAAACTACTGTCATAGAGTGTTAATGTATCACCTGTACAACAACTCCACCATCTGAATTTCCCTCCTCTCTTATGATACTGAAAATCTTCTCAAATGCACCTTCAAAGACGACAATCTTTTGAATCTCCTATAATCATTAAATTTATTTAGATAAGACAAAAATTCTATCACCCAACAAAATAAAAATAAAAATAAAAAATAAAATCTGAAAGGAGAGAAAAATTACTATAGAGCAAAAAGTTTACCTCAGCTTCACGGGTCAGGTGAGTAAGAAGCAATAAGGCCTCATTCCTTATTACCTGGAAGGTAAACCTTAATCATTATCCCAGTATCAATAACAGCCAAGTAATAATGTTCTCAAACAGAATTAGCAGATCTGAGGCTTTCTTTCAAAATAAGGATCAATAAGCAAACCATATCAGAATATTTCCAATGGCAAATATTTGAGAATCCAAAGAATCAGATTGTTACCCCAAAGTAGATATTGAAATTTTATCAACCAACATAAATGCAAAAGGTTAAACAAGTAAATATTGTGTAGGCATATAACAAAAATCAACAATGAAGTTTGAAAAGCCTACTGAGAAGACTCTGGAGCTTTCAAGTGCTGTACCTCACGATCCATAAGCATATCCATAAGCCGAGTTATTCCACGAGGGATGGTCAATATAGCTTCCTGTAACCTGAAGAGGAACTCAGCAAGGGTGTTTACTGAGCAACATGATTTCACAATTTCAGGAATTAAAACACAATAGAAGCCATAAATCTAATACCTCTGTGGAGAATTAGTGAGAAGGGCAGTCAGTAGTTGCAGAGTATAATATCGCACATAGAAATCGTCCTCTTCCTGTCAAAGTACCCCAAAGGAAAGATGGCAAAGATAATATTATGATGATTTATGTGCAATCTAAGCCTAGAAGTCAAGCAAATTTATCGTGATATAATTGAGCATACATCCCATGATTTAGTAAAGGAATTCTCACCAACAGGCTTAGAAGGAGAGATATACTTTCTGCCTCTCTAGAAAGTAAATCAGTGTTCATCAAAGCTGGCTGAACTTCATTACTTGACCCTTTTGCATGATTAAGAGGAGTCAGTGCACTGACAAGAGTTTCCAGGGCACCACGAACCTTCATGGATAATTGGATGTAATTTCCATTCAACAAACTTTTGGGACTTGATTTATTAAAAGCAAATGGTACAAATCTATGTGAGAAAATTCATTGCAGAAAAAAACAAACCACAGAACGGTTGACAGAGAAACAAGGAACAGCAGCATATAAAGTGCCATTCAATAACCATAAGCAAAAGCAATCACAATCTAACCAAGCCTATGGCCATCATTAAATGAGACTAACAAAACCAACATAAGATACCCCGACACAGTAAGTTGAGGAGTAATGCATCAGTATCTAAAGTAAGTTGAGGAATAATGCATCAGTATCTAAAATATCATTTTTAGGCCAGTGCTGAGGAGATTTCATAGAACCCATGCATGGCTGACTAAAGTGAATTTCAGAGCTAAAAAAGCCAGTAAAGTAAATAAGTTGAATGAATAAGCCCTAAGCCAAACACAGGAATTGCTTTAGGCATTACAGAAGAATGAAAATATGACCATTATACCAATTTGGTGTCTCACAACATAGTCCTAAAGTAACGTCTGTATTCATCTCTAAATTTAGCATGGTGAACTGGATTATGAATCTAGTAATAGAACTGTTGAAGAATAAGCTCACGCATTTTACTTTCTAGTTCTTTGCTTCTTATTTTTCATATTTTGTCTGCTTATTAAAAATGAACTTGAGAATCTGGACCCTTGAGTAATACAAAACAATTTAGACAGGAAACATGACAGGGAAGGAAGGTTTGTCACCATTTCAACATCATCACGTTCTTCCTTTAAGACGCTTAGCATTACAGGAAAGCCTGCAAAGAAGCATTAAACATATTACATCAAGCCAGAGAAAAATATTGAAACAACATGTTTGAGAGACAGGATGTACCCATTGCCCCAAATGCTAACTGGGAAGCTTGACTTTCAGAGACAACAGCCTGAAGCTCGGTAATAGCATTTCTTCTGTCCTCTGCTAGTTTACCATTGCTTATCCGGTCAAGCAAGCGCTCAACATAGCTGTTGAGACAAGACAAATAGAAGGAATGTGGCATTAAGTATTAGGTAATCCATATGGTAGTTATATCAAGCAACAGATGATTTCACACTGGGATAATTGAATACTATGAAATACAGTCAAATGACCAAATCCAGAATGCCTTTGAACAATATTGTTACAGAAAGAAAGAATATTCTTCAGGGTCCATTACTCTATAGCAGAAGTCAGCAAGAAAAAAGGGGTAAAAATTGACTACACTGAAATGGAGACAAGGAATGAACAGAACATAACATTTGTAGAAAACCTCCAATTGCAATTACATGCATGCATTACAGGTCACATAAGAACCTTCCAAAAAGACAATCAGATGAGTACATAACATAGCAAAAGAATCTTAAGAACACTAAGAACCACCGAACCTATCTGCATCCGAAGAACTTTCGTTGCCAAAAACAAGCCCAACAACCCCCTGCACAAATCGAATTACCTAGAGTTAACTCACTATCAAATAAAATGCATCGAGATTAACCTCTCAACACTAGAAAAAAAAAATTGCAAAAATTTTAATTTCAGCTCAAGTTTTTACCTTGTAACCAGACACCAAATCCATCTTCATAGATCACAGAGTGATGCAGAATCTGGTTTTAATTCACAATGAGGATTGAGGATTTATCAGAACCCTAAAAATATCGATTGTAATTGTAATCGTGCATGAATAGAAAAGAAGGACTTACCGATCGTAGGAAAATCGAAGCTTCTTTGACAATGTTCTTTAGCCCTAACACGATCACGTTCGAGTTCTTATTTATTTTATTGATTTTTTTCGGTTTTGGTCAAAAACAACAACACTTTGGAGTTTGAGTGTTGTGTGCTCACACTTCTTTTCGCAGATTTGCATGACATCAGTGGTGTTCGCGGTCGATTTCGGTTCGGTTTTGGGCGAAAAATCAACCGAGCCAAACTAATCTGCAAATCGAACCAAACCGAACCGATCTTAAAGAAATAAAATAACCCATTCAATGGCTATTGCAGGAACAAGGGCTGTCGGCGGCCAATCAATGGCTCAGCGGCAGCGTGCGGTGTGGCGGAAGGATGAGAGCTGTCGGCGGCGACTCGCGACTCAGTGGTTCAGTGGCAGTGGGCGGAAGGATGAGGGATCTCAGCGGTGACTTGCGACTCAGCGTCAGCGCGGAGCGGTGGAAGGGATGAGGGTTGTGGGTGACGAATCCGCGAGCAACGTCATCGAGGGCGGAAGTGATGCCTGATTGGGTGAGTGTGTGGTGTGAGCATGAGTGCTGTGGGAATGGGATGAGGGAGTGAGGGGAGGGGAGGGAGCAGTGGTGGGTTGTGAGGGCAAGGCCTCCGTGTCTTACCGACTGGTGACGGCGCGATAGGGGAAGGGTGAGGCGTGCGGGGGTGGGCGTCGTCTCTCTTTTCTGCAGCGCTGAGAGTGAGAGAGGGGGAGTGTAAGTGTAGGAGCGTGCTTAGCGGGGGTATTTTTGCCAATACACTGATAAGTTGGGGCATGTTTGAACATACATGGTATATACGCAGTTCGGTTCGGTCAATTTTCAATTTATAGAATCAAAAACCGAACCGATCAGTTTTTCTATAAAAAAACCAAAAAACACCACAATTTTTTCAGTTGTAAATGGTTTTCAGTTTTATTTATTATTATTAGTTTTTTTTGGGTTGCATTTTGCGGAGTAAAATGTCAATCTGTTTTTTTTTTTTTGGTTTAGTAATGAAAAGGTGTAGAGAGAGCCTTCACAGTAACCGGCAAAAGCCCATGTCCCAGGTTTGAGATTGGGCTGTTTTGCGGCTTTGGGCCGCTGGGAATATCCCACCGAGCAATCCTTTGAATAATGGAAATGGGCCCATGGGTACGCCCACTGCTAAAGCTATCGAAATGGGTTGAACATGATGGACCGGCGCAAATGACCTGAAAAAATATATAGATTAGGCTGTAAAAATAGGAGTTAAAAATATTTTCAACCTGACTTAGCTTGACCGGATTTAACGCCACCCAAATTGGGCTAACGTGCTGTGGACTAGACCAGCCCAATGATTCGAAAACTCTTTCCTAAATAATAAGCTGCTGTAATTTTGGAAAAAAACAAAAGAAGAGAGAGAGATTACCCCTTTGGCCTATTTTTACACTCTTAGACTCTCTCAGCTCTTCTATTTTTTGCCCATTGGGCATATTTTGATTGTTTTCATATCGTCATGGAGTTGGTTCATGCCTTTTGCGAGTCTAAATTGGAGTTATGGTGCGTTTGGGTAATTTTTTTGGCAAAAAATTTTTTTATTAAAAAAATCACTTTTGACAGATTTAAATAAATTTTTAAAAATAATCAGAATCTAAAAAAATATATTTTTAATTTTTAGGTGAAATTAAAAATAGTAACTTTTAAAAAAAATTATTTTCAGCATTTTCAGTTATATGAAAAATTTTATTTTCATAATTGCTTTTTTCAAAAGTTGAAAACAAACACATATTTAATTGGTATCAATCTAGCTTTTTAAGATTAAAATATGATATTTGATGTTGGAAGGTCAACTTTTCACTAACCTAAATTTACTTTCGCTATTTAGATACTTGAAATTTGAATATGACAAAAAAAAAAAAGGGGAAAAGAATCACGCTTCATTTTTTGTACCTTTCGGGCAACATAAATAAAAGAGGCAAACATTAGTTAAGAGTTTGTGTTGTGCCTAAGTTTCTAGTTACAAAAAACAGTAATTTGTTGGCCCAATGTTTAACTCGTGACCCACTAAGGATTGGATTGGGTTTAGTAGACCAAATCTAACTTAATTTGTTTAAGTCCAATCAAAGCATAGCTCAGTCTAAATGGGCTCGATTAATCGATTTTGACAGCTTAAAAAAAATTAAGTAATATATAGAATGTTTGGGCACCAAAAGAAAAAATGCAGATTGTTTTAAGCTTATTATTGAATTGAAAGAAATGAAAAACATGGTTGAAACTTGAAAAAGAGATTAACTCTGCCTAAAAAAAGGGGGGATTAAGTTAATAGGAGAGAATGTTTTGAAAAAAAGGTAAGAGAGATATGAAAAAATCTGTTTGTAAAATATAAATAAAAAATAATAGAAAGATGAAAGGCACGTCTTATACTAAAATAAATTATTTTTGATGAATTATTAGTATAAAAAATTTGCATTATATTAAGAATAGTTCTATATGGTACGAATGGTTTCAGTACAAAAAATTAAGAATAGAGAAAATGGAGAGCAACTAAAATTGATAACAATAAAAAGGTAGGTAATAGTTGAAAATAAAAACCAAGCAGAGTCTGACATCTCACTTTGCACACTGTTCATGCGTGAAGTTTAACAAGTATTTTCTCTATCGATTGAGTAGTTATACATGACACGAAGAAATACGAATAGGGAAAATGGTGCACAAAAACTGATAAAAATTAAGGAAAATACTATTGATCCAAAAAATATGTCAGAATACTTTCTCCTGACATACATGACAAGTTGCATGGAATTTAAAATCATTTACATGTCTTTTTTATTTTTTTAATATTTTTTCTTTTTCTTTTTTAATATTCTTTCTCATTCTGTTAGTCGGTTTTCTCACGCGTATATCTATCGCCACTAAAGATATCACTTTTGATGCTACATGCTCTATTTCTAAAATGAGCACAGGTTATGGTAAAATATTTCCTTCCATCAATATCAATTATTGATGTTCTTTTAATAATGTCAAAGCCTTTTTTCTGAGCATATCTAACATAATATGTTTCAACTTACTTTTCAGCTATTTGTTCTTCAATTTTTTCATTCTCAAGTTCCTTATTTTTATTATTCATATCCTCATCAAAAAATTCATTGGCAACCGCATCCAACTAGAAGAAATCATTCAATTGATATTCAGGTTCCATTCTAAAATAAAAAGAGACTTAATTATATTTAAATAAATAATAAACATATAAAATAACAGAGGATATAACATTTAAACAAAATATAAATTATTTTCTCTTGCAAATTGGTAATAGGCATTATATAGAAAATTTAAGATAAAAAAGCTTTAATTTTTTTTATCTAAAACAAAATAAAAAGAATAATTAAAATGTAACTATGCTGGCCATGAGCATTTCCTTTCTTGCAAATCTTTGGCGTGTGTGGAGATGAAGAAATAATACAATTCTTGATACCAATCATTGGGATATCTCCTTTGTGATGCGTCAAATTAGTGCTTCTATTCGTGAATATGATTCTTTTTCGGGTAAGAAGGTGGATGTCCAGTGTTCACCTCGGCTGGTTCATTGGGTCTCTCCTGTCGCCGGTGCTATTAAGGTTAATATGGATGGTAGTTGATTCCAGTCTCAGCGGAAATTGGGATTTGGTGGTCTTCTTCGAGATTATAGTGGGAGATGGTTATCTGGTTTCTTCGGTTTTGCTGGGGATACTGACATCCTTTTATGCAGAACTTTTGGCCATTAAAATGGGGCTCTCTCAGGCTTGGTTGTTGGGGTATAGAAGTGTGATTTGCGAATCCGATTCGTTGGATGTTGTTCGGCTTATCAACTCCTTCACGAGTTTTCATCTCTATGGTGCTCTTATTGCTGATATAGTGTCTTTGCAGTAGCGTAGCTAGTTAGCTACCACCAGACATGTGTTGCGTGAGCAAACAGTTGTGTGGATGCTCTTGCTCGCATGGGAGTTGAGCAAGTGTTCTTCAGCAACCTTCTGCGAGTCTTCATCACCTCCTTCAGGCAGATGCTGTTGGAGTAGTCTTATGTTGTTAGTCGTGTTTATTTCTTTCCTATGTACCAAAAAATTAAAATTTAACTATAAAACTACAATAGAAAGTAGAAGGGACATAAGACACTTAAAAGGAAGACAAATCGATTAGAAGCATACCTGTGTCGATGCTTGACTTATAACTTTCTCTATTCAACGATGCTGCAGTCCTCACAATCCACAAGTGGCAAGCGGTGCGGGAACAATAAGAAAGTAATAATGCGAATACTACATTGGTTTAACCCTTTTTTTTATTTTAAAAAATAAATATAGATTAATATAACACATGGACTTTCTTAATTTGTTTATTTGCCACCTCATATGCGCCAGCTAATTCTGGCATCCGAAGTCGAGATAATTCCCTAGCTGAATACCAGAACTCAAAAATTAAAGGGTGGGTGAGAAGATTAATGAACTGTTTTTTTTTTTTTCTTTTTTTAATATTACATTGAGTGTGAAGATTAATGAACTAATACCAACTAGAATCGAATGCAAATAATTTGAATAATAATTTTAAGAAAAAATTACCAAAATATAATATTTGAGGCTGAATTCTATTTTTTAAAATAAAAGGTTATGTAATAAAAATCATATAAGTTTTTCATTATCATATATATTGAATATTTTTATTAAGTTAATTTTATAAAGTCAAAATGTGTATCAAAACATTGTTACAAATAAGTCAAACAATATGATGCCACAGAATTATTAAATTTTATATTTTTTTATTATACTTTATAAAATTATAAATATATTTATATTAACTTATTTTACACTAAAATGAGACTTTAATTGCTATGTACTGATAGTGTAAAAGAGTTTTATACTATCATGTAATTAAATGTTTGTATTTGTAAGATTTTTAAAGTAGTGAATGGTTAAATCAAATACTTTTACTGATATTGTAATATATGATTGGATGTCTATGTAAAATATTTTATACTGATAGTATATGCAAATTAAATCTCTAAAATTGAATTACTTGAATTAGATATATACACAAAGCATTTAATTATTAAATATAATATTCATAATTAAATTTAAATAGTCCATGCAGTACTTTTTTTATATGATTTTAAATTTTTAAATTCTTTAAAACTTGTTCAGAACTAGGAAATCGAAATAGGGATTATCTAATCTTTGATATAGGATAGGAAACATGAAGCTACCATTGCTCCTCGCTCCAAATTGATAGGGGTGTACTTGCAAGGATTCCGATGATTAAATTAGCATGGGTTAAAAGATAATAAATAAATAAAAACGTGTGTATACCTGGATCATTTGTTTTATAAAAAGATATAGAGTTTTGAATGGAAAATATTATCTCCTCTTTTTGTAGGATTCTCCTTTTATTAGGAGTCACTTTAACTGCTTTGAGATATCTTGTGAAGTGATAATTAAGATAAAATTCCTTGAGTTTCCATTTAGTTACATGAATATAGAGTCATATATGAGTCAAAACTTCCAACTTGGGCTTGGGCATCATCGTTCAGCCCATCTACTATTGGGCCTATAGGCCAGTTTGTAACAAAACTTAATTAATTTCTTCTAACAATGTTTTGTAATTACAATTACCGTGTGATATCTCTCATGAATTTATATTCAATAGCATTAATTATATAATTTATATTTATTAAAATTAATGTTATTTTGACTTTTCAATTCTGTCAATAAATCTTTTCAAATTCTTTAGCTTTTATAATTATTATAATTTTTACTCTTAAATTTATAAAAGATTTAAATTATACTCATTTTTAATATTAGTATAAGAAAAAAGCTAACATATGTACCCAAAAGTATATATGAGTGAACTAGACAAATTGATGTCTTATTCAATATTTGGTGTTTGTAAGAGAAAAAAAATTATCAAAATATTAATAAGAATGACTTGAACTCTATTTTGTTAAAGTTAAAAGTTAAGACTACTAATTATAACGATTTTTCATATTGTAGAAAAATTAAATTAAAATATTAAAATAAATATAATAAATCTTTCATTTAAGTATATATAAAAACTTAAGAAATACATATAATATTATTTCAAAAAATAGTTATTAAATTATAAATATAAGTCTTTTATTATAATTTAAAATATTACAATTATTTTTATATTACTTATTTTAATTATAATTTTGATAAATAAATAAATTGAAATATATATCAAATATTTATTTATTAAATAAAATTTATAATAATAACTACTTAATTTATATAATCGGTACCGTACATGGAATAAAATAACTAGTTGTGAAACTAATTTTTTGGACACTACTATAACTAGAGGGCAGTTATGTATTTATTTCAATATAAAACGATATGATCTAGCTTGCATATCAGCTCACTATAGAAATAAGCTCTTCTTGCATTAATTTTTTTTCCCTATCTATAAAACTCAAATTGATACCTTACATAAGGAGCATAAGTATTCAGTCGCTTGAATCAATTAAGTTGTTGGTTTGAGATAATTATTTGTTAAGGATGTTTTCAATAATTAAATTATATATGATAGTCAAAATGTATAGAAATAAATAATGGTATGAATAGCCCTACCTTAGTTATTTTTAAATGATAATAATTTGTATATGTAAAAAAAATTAATACATAAAAACATGATCATAAAATGAGATATTTTACCATAAAATGATCTTGTTCCTATTTAGTAAAAGACCAAAAAATGCATAAATAAATTTTTTTTTTACTAAAAGTTGAGTCATCTAAATAAAACAAATTAACTAAACGAGGATAAGAACAAAATGCAAAATGATTTATTACGTTTGACTTAATTGAAAACACTCAATATTAAATTTAATAGACATAAAAGTTACGATAGTAATATAAATGATTCTTAATCAACACAAATGGAGTGAAAGATTTAAAAGGACGTAAATAAATATTTTGACGGAGGTTTGATTATATATAGTAAAATGAATCAAATGCATTTGATACTCTTCCCTTAATTGAACGATTTATAATGTATAAAAAATTTAATAGTAATAAATGATTTCTAATATATATTAAGATATTAAAGACAATCATTGCTTACCATAATTTTTAGGTGCCAAATTCATCTAACATATTCACCAGTGTAATCGAAAGGTGTGCACCATTGGCAGTTCCTTAATGCCAACTCTATATAAAGAGAAATGAGTCATCTATGAAATTATTATATCAACCCATTGTGCAAAAATAATGATTCCAGTCTCCAAAGCTGTGCTATCAATTCCTCTGCTATTAACCATACTTGTTGCTTTGCAATTCAATGGCTGTGAGAGTGGAGTATTCTCCAAAACAGTGGTTGAGATAACCAACAAATTGCCTAATCAACTTTGGCTGGTTTTGCATTGCAAAGACAAGACGATAGATCTTGACTCTCAAACACTTCGACCGGATCAAAGTTGGGGTTTCCAGTTCCAGGACGATTGGCTTTTCGGGAAAACCTTATACTTTTGCCACTTTGTTTGGAAAGGAGGAGATCGTTGGTTTGACATTTATGATGGAAAGCGAGACCAAAGACTTGGTCATTATCATCCTTGGAATATCACTGCCTCGGGTCCATGTAGGATCAGGTGGGACTCGGGGGGTTCAACTGAGTGCTTCCCTTGGCCTAATAAGGTTATTAGCGGAGGGAGAAAGCTTACTCCTGGTCGTGGAAATAATACTATTGGGGTTTAAGCTTGTAACTTATCTATTTGCCTTTTAGAATTCCCAGAAAATTTCGAAAATGAATAAATAAATAAATATGTCGTTTTAATTCATGGCATTTTAGCCATATATACTACTTATATATTTGGTGAGAAAATGACTATGTTTTCGTATGTAATCGAATTTTATATTGCTTTTTTAATTAATATTCAAGTAAAGAATTAGTTGGTTAAGATGAGTTCGATTATACACTCACTTCGAGTGTATATATATTGAGTCAAAAGATTGTGGTAGTGTTCAGTAATAGATGTGCCTATACTGATGAGTGTTTGTTTTTTTTTTCTTCTTTGTGGCGACTACACAACTTTTGAGGCATAAGGCCTCTAACTTTAATATTTAGCTATTATTCATTGAAAATTGACTGAAAAAAGGGGGATAGAGAAGGGCATGCAAAGCCATCCCATTTACTTCTTTAGGGAATGCAACATTTTAGGGGAAGCTAGCACTAAAGTCACAAAATGCAAGGTCAGATACATTGCGAGAGGTATAGCACCCCAACTCTTCACAAAAAGTTCCAGTGTGGTCATAGAACACTAGGTGGATTATACTTTATCCAATGATAAAACAATATTTCAGTATTAATTGTAATACAACTCCACATTTTTATTTGAAATATTATCTTATTATTAAGTGGAGCACAATCTACTTAAGTACTTCATGATCATGTAAGAATTTCTCTCACAAATAAGTTTATTGTAGATTTGTTTGCTATCTTGCGAGACACCATGGCACCAATGGCTATGCTATCACATGGGAAAAAAAAAAAAAGTGACTTGTATCATAGCTGCTTGTGCTCCTTCAATAGTGATTTCGTCAATGGTTGGATTAATGTAATTCAATATCTAGAAAAAGGGATATATATATATATATATATATATATATATATATATATATATATATAGTGTATTAAGTGAGAGGAATATTTTTTTTTTTCATATGAGATGTGAAATAAGTAAATTTTGATTATATAACTATATTTAGATGTTTAAGATTAAAAACGTTTTAAAAAATACATAATCACTTAAAAAAATTATATAATTTTATATTTTAATTTTAACTATTTATATGAAATCTATTATAATTACAAATTGATTCTCCCTCTCTCTTTAATAAATTATACATCCTCTATTTAATTAATAAATTTGGGTATTCTCTCTTTAATAAATGGGATTTTTTTAAATCAATGTCCTGATGTGATCTCAAGTGTCAGAGGTACTTACACTGCTAGCGCAAGAAAGAACTAGAAATCTTTATTCATATGTCAAACTGATTACAGTAAAAGTTTAAATACCACCGCATCTACTACTCCTAATATCCGGTGAAAGAATAAAGGATAAAACTAACGAATCTAATCCTGAATCATCACTTAAAATAAAAGATAAGGATAAAAATCAAATCAAGAAAATAATGCACGTAAATAGCTATCTAGTTACTCATGCTATTACGCATAACATGGGTTGCGTTTGGGCACTCTTGTCCTGCGCCTCATCCCATCATTCCCTTCCCTTGAAGAGGCACCTTGCCCTCAAGCTGCAAGTTAGGATACTACTGCTGTAAAACTTGTAATGGTTCCCATGTGGCATCTTCAGCTGGAAGTGCTTGCCACCTAACCAAGGCTTCTTGACTATGGCCTTTTTTCCCTGCAACCCAACAATAATCCAGAATTTTTTGAGGTTCAATAATTGGCTTCCCATCAGCATCATACGGGGTAAAGTTGCATGAGATACCGACTGTTCCCCCAGTTCCCGGCGCAACAAGGATACATGAATAACTGAATGAATCTCTATAGTGTCTGGTAAGTGCAGACGATAAGCAACTCAACCAATGCGATCAACAACTTGAAATGGACCATAATATTTGCTTGCAAGCCTTTGGTAAACCCGTTTAAAAACAAATTGTTGTCTATATGGTTGTAGCTTAAGATATACCCATGTTCCCACCTGAAATTCTTCCTCCCGACGATGTCTGTCAGCAAATTGCTTCATTTTGTTCCTTGCAATAGCAAGGTGATCCTTCAGTTCACAAATAATCACATCCCTTGTGCACAAGAATTGATCCACCTCATGAACTGGTGCTAAGCCTGCTGCATAATGCACCAACGGTCGTGGGGGTCTACCATATACGGCTTCAAAAGGATTCATTCCAATAGATTGGTTGTATGACATGTTGTACCAAAACTCAGCCCACGCTAAGTATTGCTCCCATTTTCGAGGCTGTAGGAATACAAAGCATCTTAAATATTGTTCAAGGCATCGATTCACTCCGTTTCAGGGTGATTTGCAGAGAGCTCAGTGCCTCGCAGTTTAAATAGTTCACACCAAAAGTGGCTCAAAAAAATACGGTCACAATCTGTTACTATCGAGTGAGGAATACCATGCAATTTCACTACCCCCTAACAAACGCCTCTGCGACATCTTTTGCTGAAAAAGGATGAGTAAGAGCAATAAAGTGAGCATATTTACTTAGTCGGTCTACCACTACTAAGTTGTATCCTTCCCGCAGGATTTAGGCAAGCCCTCAATAAAATCCGTAGAGATATCAGTCCACACCACATCAAGCACGGGTAACGATGATTCTAACAGTGAACGTAACAGTGAACGTCAACTTTCATTTGTGGCCGAGTGAAAGATCGTGAAATTTGTTTGTACGGCCTTAAGATTCCTGAATGTCCGGTTGATGGTGAGCAATGGAACTCATGTAAGCGTTTCTCACGTAATATTGGGTCCGCAGGCACAACAATTTTTCCATCAAACTAGAGACACCCATTTCTCAACTGAAACCCATCTCCTAGTTGAGCATTTTGCTGCGCCTTTTTTCATCATCACTGCTAAGGCAGTGTCTGCTACAGTTGCATGGGCTATCTCCTCCCATATGGAGAGGTTTATGTCCACCAAAATATAAATTGCTCATGTGGCTTATAGTGCAGGTAAAACTAAAAACTCGAGATAGATTCCATCGTCTTAATATACTACGAAGCGATAATATCATGTATGCTTTATGTAACAGCTGTGATGAAAGTATTTCACATCTCTTCTTTACACGTAGCTTTGCTTGGAATGCGTGGGGATGCTGCTATAACTATTGGGGGATCTCATTGGTAATGTCCGATCGAGGCACGAGAAGAAAGTAACGAGCTGATACATCGATGGTTTTGTGGTGGGAGGCTTGCACAAAGGTGGTTTGTATGTAGTTCTTTACTGCAACTACAACACATAAGTGAATGATGTTTCATTTGTGAAGTCTATTTATTGTGTTGATATTCTAGTTAAGTAGGAGGCAATATAGGTGTTGATTTTGCTGATATAGAATAGGCTTCTGGTTTGATGGATGATGCTATGTGATTGTAGACTTCATGCTCCTCTCATTGAGAGTTTGAGCCTTTCATTGAATAAAGTATCCAAAAAAGAATTAAGGAAGTGATTCCTTTGGGATAATATTTTTTTCACAAAGTGTTATTGTTATAATGATAAATTATCATGACTGATTATTTATTTAAAAAATTTAAAATAAATAAAAGATAAAATAGTAATACATTTCTAATCATTTGTAATTTAAATGTAAATATAAAAAATAGTAATTTATTATTAATAGTTTAATTCTATATCTAAATATTTTGTTATTTTTTAATAACAACTTTTTCAAATACTTCTTAACCTTTTAGTAATTATAACATATTTTTAACACACTTAAATTTTATTCTTTTTTTATCGTAATAAAAAAATTACAATCACATAGTAATTGACAATTTACTAATCAATATATCGAGAGTAATATAATGCTAGTCTCACTTTCGTTTCATGTATTTGATCTAGTGTTCTTTTTTATGTTATCTATCTATAATCTATTAAATTTCTTTCAATCGTGTTGTAACATGATATTTTTTTCCTAAATTTTAAATATTTTTAAGTTTCACTTTTCCTTTTGACTTTTCATTTTTATCGTTAATATATTTTTTTTACTCTTCATTTCTTTCAATCTTTAACATTTTTTACATTTTCTAAGTTTTTCTAAGATTATATTAAGTGATAAGATTAATGAACTAATGGCTAATAGAACTGAATGCAAATAATTTTAATCGAAAATTATCAGAGTATAACATTTGAGATTGAATTCTAATTTTTAAAATAAAAAGTATAGAATAAAAATCATATATGTTTTTCATTATCATATTCATATTGATATTTTTAACCAAGTTAATTTTATAAAGTCAAAAAATGTATCAAAATATTATTACTAATAAGTTAAACAAAATGATGCGACATATATAATTATTAAATTTTAAATATGCTTCTTTTTATTATATTTTATAAAATTATAAATATAGTTATATTAACTTATTTTACACTAAAAATAAATTGTTTGAACTAGAAATATACAAAAATATTTAACTATTAAATACAATATTCATAATTGAATTTAAGTTGTCCATGCAGCACATTTAATGGATTAGGAGAATGATTCAACCAATCACCACAAATCTTGGGCCTTGCAGTTGACTAAGTTATGGCTGCACAATTTTCATCTTTGAATGCTTCATGGCAACATTCATTTATTCTCCTTGCAATCACAGCCATGGTTGTTCCTCTTTAGGGAAAGAGGCGGCTAAGTAATCTTTAAAATCTTCAAGTGCTGTTTGCTACCTGGCTGCTTTATTATTAGTTTTTAGAGAAAGTGCAGGATCATTTCAATTAGTAAAAATATGGTGGTCGATCACTAATTATTTGAACTTTGCACTGCCTTTAAGCTATATCTTCTCATAAATGACTTAATTTTGATGTATTTAAAACTTTTATATGTCATGATTTAATTTTATATTGTTAAATCATTAATGAGTTCAACATTTTAAATAATTATTATTGTAGTAAAACTTTTTAAAATTTGATAACATATAATTAGATGAAAGTAACTCTTTCGTTATCAAAATAAAGGGGCTGTTTCTTTGCATTTCTTCTAAGGGAAGTACTTTTTTCTCAATTTCTTTTTTCAAAATGCACTTCTAGTTCTGTTTATTTGTACTTCTCTAAAAAAATAGATGCAGAAAATAATTTTTTCTTTTTACTTTTCTAAGAAATAGATAAAGAGTTGTTTCTCTCAAAACTAAAAGTTGTAAAAGAAATAGATAATGGTATCAAATTTCAAATCCACTATTTTATCATTTTATTTTTAACTTTTTCTTGAAAATATCACTCCTTATCCATTAAATTGTAATTTTACACTAAAAAATATTTTTATATTTATCATATTCAAATAATTTAATAATATATGATTTTAATAAAAAGTACTTCTATAATTTTATCCAAATATAAAATAATTTTCTACTTTTGCTTTTATTTTGCTTCTTATTATGCTTTTGAAAAAGTATTTTTCTTAAAATTTTAATCAAATAGACCCAAAATTTTATTAAATTAGGATCTCTTCATGTTTCTCATTAACACAAGTGTCATGTTATAAGAGCGAAAGACACAAATTTTATTATTATTATTTCATATATATATATATATATATATTGTGTTTGTCTTCGTCATAATGTAATATTTTTATGTTAATAGGATAAACATATCCTACAGTAAATATTACATGTTTGATATTCCAACCATAATTATTCCCTTATGTCCTTTTTTTGGTTGTGTGATATATCAATGCATATGCACCATTTCATGCCTATGAATGTTTGACAGCAAACGAAAATAATACTAATCATAATCCAATTTTTTGGATTAAGTTTTATGTATAATACTACTATAATAGTAACCATTAGTATACAAATAGGAATGAGTGCAGATTTAACCACGTCAGAAAAACTAGTTGAATCTCCGGTCTTTTCTTGAATATGGGTAACAACATTGCTATGATTCATATCTATCAAAGGATAAGTTTAACGTGCCACCGTTGCACCAATACAACTAGTAGTGAGTGACATTTTCTGAACCGCTGAATTATGCCTCAAAAAAAAATATTTTTCTAGCTTTCAAATATTCAGTTTCAATTTAATGGCTAAAAAGCTACCACACTGGTGATGTTGCACCGTAAACTTGGCCAACTAGTTCTTCATGCAATGAGGATGGATGATTGAGGCTTTGATTCAAGAAAGGTGTAGATTGTGTCACAGCAATTAGTTTTTCTACCATTTTTTTTCTTTGGATTTATCATAGGATCAATAATGGGTTGTTTATGTTGCTATGGAAAGGGAAAAGATTGGCGCAGATAAATGCACCTTGTTAGTTCCATTTTTCTAGAATTAATATGGCAAACATGGTTTTTGACTTTGGATATCATCAACAAGGCTCAAGTTTCTTGATTCAACAAAGGGTACCCCATGATGACACATGGATATAGTTGTGTGATCTTCATGTACAAAGAATGAATCCAAGGTGTGAAGAAACAAGGAATTCAGAGATCTTTTATTTTAGTTGGAAGTATATATGGCATCTTGTGAGTGGAATTGGGCACCATATCAAGCTAGATTTCTTGGTACACCAGTTACATAACATTGTTTGTGATCATGTTTGATGTGTCATGTTATAAGGCATTATTCACATTGTTGCTGGGGAACACACAAAGGGAAAAAGAACAAGAAGGAGCCTGAAAAACAAGGCAATTTGATTAGTTTAGAAGAATATAAAGAAAATAAAAGGGGAGGTAGTTGTAGAGGAGGGGGTTAGCTAGGACAGGTTGGATCTTCTTCTTCTTCTTCTTCTTCTTCTTCTTTGTGAAAGGCCTCGTGATTGTGAAAAGCCTTTTATGCAACGACACTTTCCCGGGGCGACTCCGATTTTCATTTTTCACATCTTCTTCCGGCCTTGACAACAAGAAAGGCCAACATTAACATTAGAATGGCAAAGTTTTCTTTTTAAGTTAGAGATAGAGAATTCAGCAAGGTAATTTGCTCAATGCACCCATTGGCGATTTGGCAGCATTTTAGTATGATGGAGATTGGTTATTTTATGTTTTTTATCAGCACTTTTTGGTAGTTTCTGATCATGGAATCTCAGGTTTGAGCAACTGATCCTCGAATCCAGTTGGGTGCATAACATTTCTTGAACAATGGTAAGTATCTACAATCTACAATCTCCAATCTCCCATTGTATTAACTTTCTTTTTAATGCCTTTTTATCAAAATGGGCTATTAAATGGTTCCGCAGAACAATTGCTATTCACTTTGTATTCTCTACAGTTTTTGTAACTGTTAGAAGCTTTTCCCAATTAGTTTCCCCTTGAATATGATGGTGGTTGACAATCTTTGGTGGCAAGAACTTTATTTTAATGTTGCATAATTTTGGGGCTACACAAATCTTGAAAATATGGCCAAATTATAATCCACTGTAGTTTCTCAAAAGCTGCATATATTTCTCAACATAATTGATAATGACATGGATGCACCATTGGATTATTTTATAATAATTAGAAAAAAGTGATAAAATATTTAATCTAAAATAGCATTAAACATGTGTTTGCCTCCTTTTAGCTGACACTATATTTGCAGAAATGCATCTGTTTTTACTTTTGTTGCGGACTTAGTAAAGTTTCCAAGGGCTTAAACTAAGTGGCATTTATTTTTATGCAATGTAATCATATATTGGTTTCTTTTTATGATTGACCTTTTCTTATAATGTGGGAGCAAAGTCTTAGCTAGTTGGCATCTACGTAGCTAATTCTTATGATGCCAATATAAGTTCAAATAAGGTTTGCTCTGATGATAGAGAAAAATGATTGTTACTTTGAATGTATAGGCTGCTCAACTCAATTTTGTAGTTGGATCTCATGTTTGGATTGAGGACCCTGATGAAGCTTGGATTGATGGAGAAATCCAGGAATCCAGTGGTGATGAGATCACGGTTAGTTTTGCATCAGGGACCAAGGTGAGTCTTTTGGAATCTATTATAAAATTATAAACTCATGCTTAGTATATACCTGTGTCATTTATTATTCTACTGCTTTCTCAAATTAATTAGGCCTTTTGTACAACTAGTTTTTGTTTGAGCCTCTTATTTGCCACTCATGTACTTGATTTACTAAATAATTTCTCTTATTGATCCATAAAAAAATAAACTAGCTATTAAATGTTTTAGCTTGTCTTTGGTGGTCTTGATATATGATAGTAGTACAAATTAAGAGACCCTATTTCTAATATATGTTACAGTTTGAAGATTGCTAGCTGTAGTTATAGACAGCAAACTTCCATTAGGATAGAATCTACCGGTCAATATCAATTTCCTGAGTTAACAAATTGAGAAACACATTGAAGAGCCTTCCTTTTATGTCTCCCAAAACCTCAAAAATGATATATGAGAAGTGCTGCAAACTCTATTACTACACCAACATGATAGAGCATTAGAGCTTACTCCACAAAATATCTTACATTAGGACAATGCGTAGAAATAGTCATAGTGGTAATGCACATAACATGAGCATGAGAAATTTTTTTGTGGTATTCAAAACTTGCAACAACATTCAGATTAAGATTTGCGGTCAAAATGAACCAAGTCACCTCGGAGGGACTTTGGACTTTCTAAAGTAGATTAGCAAGAAGAAAATTATCTTTGTTTAGAAATCGAGAGAGAACAGAAATATGACGTATAGAAATATAAGAATTTAAGGTCTAAATCCCATTGGCCACTGATCAAAAGAGAGAAACAGAGTTTAGATAACTAGAAGAGATTGAAGTTCTAAAGTAGCTGATTTCTGTCCTTAATTTTGTAATGATAGTTTAATTAAGAAAGGTATTGTTTATTTTTTGCAAGATTTCTTGGTAAGTTATCCTTTCACTAGAAAAATGGATGAACTTTAAAAATTTACAGTTAGGATTTAGGAATGAATTGACAACAGGACCAAAATCCTTACCATCACATTGATTGCCTGCTAAAGCATCATGAGAAAATATTACCTTTGTCTAGGGGACAAATTAAATTTCTCCTTATGACTGGAGCCTTCGCCTTAGTTTTCTCCTTCTCAAACAATAACTATTACTAGAAAAACTTTAGTTAGATTATTATAGTAGCCAAATTAAATCCTAAGTTATGTTTATTTAAAGTTCAAATTAGCTTGAAAAACATACTGACATTCTAATAAGACTAGAGGTGCTCTTAGATTTTTGCTTTAAATCATTCAATGTTTAACATTTCAACAATTGCATTAAAAATAAAGCTAAAATGTGAGATAATAATGACTCGCAAAATTAAAGTGTTCAACATTATATAATTTAGAATAAAATGTTTTTCTTATTCTGAGATTATCAAAGAATTTTTCCTAAAAAGACTAATTTAGATACTAATTTAAAGGTGGTCAAGGACTTTCCTAGTCTATGTTTGTTTTGCAAAGCATAGAAAAAAATCCCAATTTCCGATGCAAAAAAGATCGTCAAACGGAAGAACTCTCTTCCTGCCTTCTATTCAACAGGTTCAGAACATGCAATTACTGCATAACGTAAAATATAGTAAAGAAATCTTTTTCTTTTTCTTTACGTGATAAAATTTTTATGCATAATACAATTTTAATAAAACATATAAAAATAAATATATTTGTTATAGAAGCCATTAGATACACAAACCCCTATTTTTTATTCTCTTTGAATGCCTCATACTCACAACCTTCCTTTCGCTATTCTCTGCCTTTTCGCTATTCTCTGCCGCCCAAGCTTGTTCTGTGGGATGGTTTCGTGATATTCTACTTCTACAGGCAAAAATTAGTTTATGAGGTCTGCCAGGCCATTTAATTTGTGCCAATATCTGAATGTACAAAAAGGTAAAAGTGGACACTCACCAAGGGTTGACAGAGATAGTAAACAAGTTTCACCTCTAGGATGAGGGTGCAAGTTTGAATCTCCGGGAGGAAAGTGGAGAGAGTGCATAATCTTTGTGCTCAATATATTAGATTTACCGGCAGTTCAAATAACCTAAACTTATAATTTGATGAGCCTTTGGGCTACTCATAGATAATTTGTAGGCCTACTTTACTATCTTGAAGTTTCTCTTACTTATCTACAAAACGTTGGTTGACATGCTAAGTAACCCTCACCCTCTTTGAGAGGAGAATGTGAATTCAAATTTCAAAGGTACCTCTTGTGGAGAAACCACATAACTCTCATGTTACTTGAGTCGAGTGACTATTAGAGGCCGTTTGGATTGGCTTTCTTCTAGGAGAAAAGCACTCATTTTTTTAAGAAAAATATTTTTATAAATTTTTAAAGGTATTTGGATATAACTCTTAAAAAAAGTGTTTCCAATAAAAAAAGTTCAATTTATCTCCTTTTTTTTTTTAAGTTAGGAATACCTAGCTTTGAGAAAAAAAAAAAAGAAGCAGATGTAATTTTTAACAAAATTATCTTTCAAAAATATTTTTTACCTTGATTCAAAATTATAATATATATCCTTCTCTTTTTATTTCTTATCAAACCTTAATTCTCTTTTCCTTTTTTTAATGTTATTTTTTGTAATTTGGTTATAAAATAAGTATTCTTTTTTTCTTTTGTATCCAAATAAACGTATAAATACTTTTAATAATTAAAAGTATTTTTTAGATAATCTATTCAAATATAAAATAACTTTTTCTCAAAAATAAAGCTCTATTAAAAAAAAAATTTAAGAAAGAAAGTTATTTTTTAAAAGGTGTGTCCAAAGGGCCCTTAGCCTTAAGGGCCATTTAGATAGATTGAAATAGTAAAAACACCTTGTGGCCTTACTAAAAAAAAATAATTTCTTTCACTTAAAAACAATAATAGTAAGAATCAAGCTTTTGGCAACTTAATAATAAGCTTTGGAAGTTTAAGATGCTCCTAAAAACTTTCTTTTAGTGCCTATTACACCAGAGAAACCTAATGTCATAACACGGTTGATCTTAAAATCCCTAATTTCTTACTACTACAATAGATTTTCTAGTAAGTTTTTACATATGATTACATAATAATTTGTGAGCATGATTACTTAAATTTTTTTTTCTAGTATATCGTACCAAGGAAATTCTTCTATCAGCTTAAGAGAGTTCATAATCCTGGCTTGCATGTTTATCCACTCTTTCTAGTATTACCTCAACACTCCAAGTCATAGAACTATTTCATAATAAAAAAGTTAAAAAAAGAAGAAGAAGAAGTATAAGTCCTCAGTCTTTGCATCAATGACTAATATGTGCATCATAGATACTTCTTTAACAAGGAATAGTATCTTTCAGCTCAAACCTTGTCCACAAAATTCTACAAAAGCTTTTCTATCATCAAAGTTAAATTACTTTATTTAGAGAATGATATTACGACAATGTTAAAGAGCTCAAAAATGAAACTCTTCATGTGTTTATGTTGTTCATATCATAAATAAATATTTTCTATCGCAGGTTGTGAGTAAATCATCTAATATCTATCCCAAAGATCCTGAATTCCCACCTAATGGTGTGGAAGATATGACAAGGCTAGCATATCTGCATGAACCAGGGGTACTTCAAAATTTGCAAATTCGATATGACATAAATGAAATATATGTAAGACCTCACCTCTATTTTCTGCATTGACCTTGGTTCTATCTTGCATAGTGTTTAGGGGTGTGCTTCTTTTTCCTGTCACATTTATTCGAAGATTTAACTTTTGCTGGTGGTTATTCCAGACATACACAGGAAATATATTGATAGCCGTGAACCCTTTCCAAAGGTTACCTCATTTGTATGCTAGTGAAACAATGGAGCAGTACAAAGGTGCGCCTTTTGGCGAGAAGAGCCCACATCCTTTTGCCATTGCAGATTCTGCATATAGGTATCTTGTTTTTGCTCTTAGTTTTGTTTGGCACCTTGGTCATGGCTTTAAGTATCCCTAGAATTAAGATTGATATAGGTTTAGATAGTTTTATGGTTCATAAGAAAATAAATATAGTTGAAGTATCAATTTTGATAGTTGAAGCACTACATGATATGATGTTAGATAGATAATGTCAAAACCGTGTCCTCCTTGCCTTTCTAGATTACATTGCATGCTTTTTGTACATTCACAATCTGTCTAAACCACAGGATGAATATATATATATTTTTTCCTGCATAAATGGTTTAACACATAAGCAATGTATTCGTAGGAAGATGATAAACGAAGAAACAAGCCAATCTATTTTGGTTAGTGGAGAAAGTGGAGCTGGTAAAACAGAAAGTACGAAGATGCTTATGTGTTATCTTGCCTATATGGGAGGGAGAGCGGCAAATGAGGGACGGTCAGTGGAGCAACAAGTTCTGGAGGTAAGGAAACTAAATATTTGTTTTTTTTTTTGGAGAGGGTGTGTTGTAAACATTTTGATTGTGAAATTTAATTTTGGATGTTATTACTCATTCTACAATTTATTCACACTTCTGCAGTCCAATCCTGTTTTAGAAGCATTTGGCAATGCCAAGACTGTTAGAAACAACAATTCAAGGTATTAACTTTATCGTTGAGCGAGGTCCATTTTTCCCTATCTTTTTGCAATTTCTACTGCACCCTTCTTTCTCTTAATTGGTTTAAAGTTTGTCCTAAGCTTATGAAGTATAATTTCAGTCGTTTTGGTAAGTTTGTGGAGATTCAGTTTGATCAAAAGGGGAGAATTTCAGGAGCTGCTATCAGAACCTATTTGCTGGAGCGATCTCGTGTCTGTCAAGTTTCTGATCCTGAGAGAAATTATCATTGCTTTTATATGCTTTGTGCTGCACCGGAAGAGGTACATAATTATTTCATTTTCGATAAGAAATTTATGCCTAGAAATTAAGGTTTGCTTCCATGATAAGTAATAGATATTTAGCAATAAGCACATTATCTATCTTTTGAGGTTTTCAATCTCTTAATATGGTCATACCTTCCAATTATGTGGCTGCGCTTGATAAAATGCGAGTTAGGCTGCATAGAAACTTTGCATAGATCAAACATGCTCCTGCACTTAAGAGGTAAGGATATTGCATCATAAAGGTTCATGGTTTACTTACAAAAGTTCATGAACATTATCTATCACTAGTTGAGCTTTGAAAGTTTTGATTTGAATTTAGTTTGCTGAGTGGTCTTCTTTAACTTACCTGACAGAAATGAGCTCTTGATGTGAATTCATTTTTATTTGAACTTTTCCATATATGTAGGATGTTGAAAGATACAAATTAGGAAATCCAAGAACTTTTCATTACCTAAACCAATCCAATTGCATTGAGCTGGATGGGCTGGATGATTCTAAGGAGTACCTTGCAACTAGGAGAGCTATGGATGTCGTTGGGATCAACTCTGATGAGCAGGTACACTTCAGTAAATCTCCATTAAAGATTTATTTATTTTAAAGTTTTCATTACAAGAGTTTGTCATCCCTCTTCTCAGGATGCTATATTTCGAATAGTAGCTGCAGTACTACATTTAGGAAACATTGAATTTGCTAAGGGGGTGGATGAAGAGACAGATTCCTCTCAACCCAAGGGTGACATATCCTATTTCCACCTGAGAACTGCAGCTGAACTTCTGATGTAAGTGAACCTGCTCTTTAATTGTTGTATCGATGGAAAATTGATACTCAAATCTATAACACCTATAGTAATGCATTTATTTATTTCTGGTAGGTGTGATGAGAAGGCCCTTGAAGACTCTTTCTGCAAGCGTGTTATGGTGACTCGTGGTGAGGCCATAACAAAATCGCTTGATCCAACTTCTGCGGCTCTCAGTAGAGATGCATTGGCTAAAATAGTTTATTCAAGGCTTTTCGACTGGTAACATCTGTGAAGTTTATGAAAATATAAATAAGTTTTTAATTATATATATTTGTAAAAGTTCCTTTTGATATGCATGAGTTTCCGTAATTCAATTAATGCAAACATCTGTTGATCCAGGATAGTGGACAAGATTAACAACTCTATTGGACAAGACACGAATTCAAAGAACTTAATTGGAGTTCTAGATATATATGGATTTGAGAGTTTCAAGACAAACAGGTGCTTAACTAGTACACCTTTTACCGCTTTTATAGAAAATTTCATGAAAAGATTTTGATGGATAAGGTGGAATGATAAACTAAGGAACTTACATGTTTTGTGTTTGTGAATAATGATGCAAAAGTTGACAAAGTTGTTAAATCGTATTTTATGCATTAGTTAATATTATTCATGACTTTGTGCTACCATATATGCATTGTTTTGATGTTTTACAGTAAAAGTACTCTCCACTACGGAACAATTTTCTTGGTTATGGCTCTGTTATTGTTTGGCTGCCATAGTTTTTATTTTGCTCCATGGACTCAGAAAGGAAAAATGAGGCAAAAATAAATATACTAAAGAAATAATGCGCACAAGATTTTGATGTAGTTTGGCTTTTAAACCAAGTACATGTATAAAGATGACAAATAAATGGCAATGTAAAATAAAAAAGTCTACTCACTTAAAAGTTACTAATGTGTGGATATGTAATATAAAGTATGGTGCATGATGCACTTACACAAAATTCAAGCCACAGCTATAATTTCTTATTCTATCGGTGGGATTGTCTCTAATGTAGAATTATTATGTTTGTGATGTTATGATTTTTAATGACTATCATATAATTTGTTGGATTGATTTTTGTTGTGTGCCTATATTGCTATGTTTTTCAACTCTGACTCTACAATTGGTCCTATGCAGCTTCGAGCAATTTTGTATCAATTTGACAAATGAGAAATTGCAGCAACATTTCAACCAGGTTTAATTCTCTTATTTTCTCTGACTTCTTGGAATTCATTACTCGGTAAGCTATTTCTATTAACTCAATTAACGTTTTGTTATTTCACTACGCAGCATGTCTTCAAAATGGAGCAAGAAGAATATACAAAGGAAGAAATTGATTGGAGCTATATAGAGTTTGTTGATAACCAAGATGTTCTTGATCTCATAGAGAAGGTGTGTGATTCATCATTAGTCCTTTTTTTTCATTCTAGGATAGTTCTGTTATATTACCATCTCATTTTTCAATTGAATGTATTTTTATTATTTAGCATTAAATTAAGATAATTATTATTTAGCACTAATACATGCACCGTATTATATTTTTTGATGCATTATTTATTTTTTTTCAAATTTCCCTTCAAATAAATACTCTTTATGGTAGTTAATCTGTTATGAGTCATGATTGTTCTGCTGATGTTATAACTACCAAGATTTTCTGACGCAATAATCACAATGGTTTAGTAAATTATTTTGTTCTAACAAGCTATATGAAAAGGATGTGAGTATCTAGCTTGTAAACAACAGTGGCATATAAGTTTGAGCTCTACAAAGTTGTATTCATTTGTTTGTATTTTACCCTTTCTAATTTACGTATGTTCATAACCACAGAAACCTGGCGGCATTATTGCTCTTCTAGATGAGGCCTGGTATGTAATAAATGATTGAATGGTTCAATAACTTAAGTCATACAGATATTGAATGGCTACTCTTTGTTATTTTGCGTTCTATACAGACATGCACAGTAACATCTGCATGTGCATATACTTTGAGATCGTGAGATTCTCTTGCTTATTCTTTGCAGTATGTTTCCAAGATCAACACATGAAACACTTGCTGAAAAGCTATATCAAACTTTTAAAGATAACAAACGCTTCAGTAAGCCAAAGTTGTCTCGTACTGACTTCACAATTAACCACTATGCCGGTGATGTAAGTGAAGTACATTTTGGTCTACACATTTGTGTACCGTCAACGATGAAGGAAAAATGCTTAATATATGTATATATATGGTGGTTTTTAATTTACAGGTCACTTATCAAACTGAGTTATTCCTTGATAAAAATAAAGACTATGTTGTTCCAGAGCATGCCGCACTACTCAGTGCTTCAAAGTGCCACTTTGTTTCGGGGTTGTTCCCACCTTTACCCGAGGAAACTTCGAAATCAACAAAGTTCTCTTCTGTAGCAACTCAGTTTAAGGTCTGTTTTCTTTTACCATACATATAATTGTCAATTTTGTGCCTTGTATTTATCAGTTGTATTCTTTACGCATATATTATGAAGCAACAACTGCAAGCTTTGCTTGAAACACTAAATGCTACTGAGCCACACTACATTCGTTGCGTAAAGCCAAATAATCTTCTTAAGCCAGGGATATTCGAGAACAATAATGTGTTGCAACAGCTCCGATGTGGGGTAAGTTCGATGCCATTTTGGCCATGTTCTGTGGTATAACAAGTGTATTTTTGTCAAGTGACTTTAGACTTATGGATGCCATCTATAGGGAGTAATGGAGGCAATACGGATAAGTTGTGCCGGCTATCCCACTAGAAAGAACTTTGATGAATTTGTTCGGCGGTTTAGTATCCTGGAACCTAAGGTTCTAAAAACATGGTATTTTCATAAATTTATGTTATCATTTTCTCTTTTTCCGATCATCTATATGAAGGTAATTGTGGAATATGTGAAGCTAATTAATGATAACCCTGTATTCACAGCCCTGATGAGATGACTTCTTGCAAAATGCTTCTTGATAGAGTGAACCTTCAAGATTATCAGGTGCCAATTTATCCGAACTGGAAATTCTATGTGTCGCAGTTGTAGCTTTGGCTTTGCTAGCTGGTCACATGAATGATAAATGGTGCTACCATTTTCTAATACATGCTGTATTGAAACATAGATTGAAATTAAGAATTGTACCTTTTTGGTCTAAGTAACACCAAGAAGGAAGCAAGAAATGTTCCAGCTTGCGACTAATAGAGTTTACTAATTTTGCATCTATGTGGTTGTCTGAGTGCTGCATATAAGTTCACTGCCATTGAATCCATGAACTTTTTCCATTGTAGATCGGAAAGACAAAAGTATTTCTGAGAGTAGGTCAAATGGCAGAACTAGATGCATGTAGGGCTGAGGTCTTAGGAAGATCTGCAAGCATTGTTCAAAGAAAAGTTCGCACATATCTTTGTCAGAAACACTACAATTTATTGCGGTTGTCTGCCATAGGACTACAAAGGGTTGCTAGAGGTATCAATTATATGAATCCTTTAGCACTGTTTATAGTTGAAAGATGGACTTTTGACCTATATTTTTTATTTTTTGAACCACTCCTTCGTGCAATTTCTTTGAATTTAATGTAGGACAACTTGCTCGCCATCTGTATGAACACATGAGGAGGGAAGATGCTTCTAAGAAAATCCAAAAGAACCTTCGCATGCATCTTTCCAAAAGGGCTTACAGAACCGTTTATGCTTCAGCTATTTACATTCAAACTGGTATGAGAGGGATGACTGCTAGAAATGATCTTAAATTCAGGAAGTTAACAAGAGCTGCGGTTGTTATCCAGGTAGAATAGGACAGAAGTTTCTTCTTAATTAAAGAGGAGTAGCTATCTGAAGCACTTCTAATTCCTTTTGCCCTTTGCATATAGTTACCTAATTACCTTTGTTTCCTTTTCATTTATGGGGTAAGACTATTGCCTTGTTTGGTACAGAGTATAGGATAATACTTAATAAAACTAAGATTTGAAAGTATAAGGCTTTCTCGTATTAGTATAAGTACTATCTAACACTCGATGAGCAAAGTGTGATTGTATAATTAACAAAATACCCTAAAATATAAACAAATGTCGAAATTCTATTTTGCAATAAATTTGGAAGTAAGCGATTAATTTTTATCCAATTTGATAAAAAATTCATCTTGTAAAGTCTTATAAGAATTCATGGGACCTGATATGTTTATAATATAATCATGGGATAAATATGGGTGAATTGGATAATTTTATCCTATTATATATCACACCAAATATGTGATAAAAATAAATGGTATTGACCTTATACAATGTAATAGAAAGACATAATTTCGATCCTCTCTAGACCTTATAACGGAGGGAATCTTGTGTATTGGTCTAGACCTATCTTATATATTTCTTACCCTTGGCTTTAAAATTCATTCTTCTCCATTAATTATATTTTCCATATTACATTTTAGTCTTTTATTTACCCTTCCCTTCTATGTGATATGTTCAGTTTTTAATAAATGACAGAATAGACTTGAGATTAAAAAATTAGAAGTTTTTGGCAATTGTTTATCTTTCTTCTAGTCACATATTCCCATATTAAATGACACTAAATTGATTGTTATTTTCACATATAATATGCTTAATTTAATGTGATTGTTTGTCTATGATAGAGATACGGCAGAGGTTATATTGCTCATGTTCGTTTCCAAAGCCTAAAGAAAGCAGTTATTGCTGCACAGTGTTCTTGGAGGAGAACAATGGCTCGTAGAGAACTTCGAAAACTTAAAATGGTGATTTCCTCTTGTCCTCTCGTTTCAATTTCTTAATTTTTCCAACATAAACAAGTTGCTAATGTTTCGCATTTCAGAAGTAATTAACATTCTTGAACATTTGACTTTTTTATGTTTTTTGGAAGAACTTGAAAAGTTTTATCTGTAGCGACTGTCAGTGTTATTTAAGATAGAATAGTTGTAATGATTTCAGTTAGTATTAGAAAATATCTTTGTATCACTACTACTGAACTGCTTTGGTTATTTATATATAGAGTAATTTTCTGTAATATTCAAATATGTGGTTCCTTTTGTACTATCCCATGCAGTACCCCAGTTAGCACTGACTAATAGAAAATCTTTCTGCTGAAAAAGTGTGCTATTTTTTCTCCCACAAACTATGAAACTTAAGTGTTATATCTTCTTCTTAATTTGAATTTTATCCTTTTATTCAGCTATGCTACAACTGTTTTGTATATCAATATGGTTCAATTGTTATCATAGTTTTCAAAAAAAATAAAAATAAAAAATCTAAATTTTAACTTCTTGTAGGCTGCCAGGGAAGCCAAGGCTCTTGAAGCTGCCAAAAAAGATCTAGAAAAGCAAGTCGAAGAACTAACTTTGTCTCTACAAACAGAGAAGAGAACAAGGGTAATTTATTTATTTATAGAAAATGAAAACATAGCAGTATGAAATTAAGTTTCTTCTTGTTTACTACTGCTAATTTTCTTTTACACCTACAAGTAGTTTAAATTACACTATTTTGCTGACTTTCTATCTGTTTTGGTTAATTCTGATATTGAGGAAGCCAAGACACAGGAAAATGAAAAATTAAAATCTGCTTTGCGCGAGATGGAGTTTCAATTCGAAGAAACTAAGGCAATGCTCATTAAGGAACGTGAAACTGCTAAGAAAGCAGCTGAGCAAACTCCAACTATACAGGAGATTCATGATAATGCAAGTGATAGTGAATTGATCAATAAGCTTACTGCAGAAAATGAACAACTCAAGGTAAACATTACATAAACAATTGTTTAAATAATTTACGCTTCTGGTTGTGTCATAATATCCAAAATCATTGTTACTTCTAATGCTTTACAGGAGCTGGTTAATTCATTGGAAAAAAAAAGTATACAAGAGCTTCCTAATAATACGTCTGAGAATGAATTGATCAGTAAGCTTACTTCAGAAAAGGAACATCTCAAGGTATACGATACGAAAGAAATGATTGAAATTTATACTTCTGGACATGTCATAAGATCCAAAACTATTGCTATTTCTTATGCTTTACAGGATCAGGTTAATTCATTGGAAAAGATAATTGATGAGATAGAGAGGAAATATGAAGAAAGTAACAAGCTTAGTGAAGAGCGCATGAATCAAATTATAGAGACCGAAAGCAAGATAATTGACCTAAAGACATCAATGCAAAGGTTCTTATGGTGGATTTTGCTTTTTAAAGATTGCATTCAAATGCAAAATCTGGTGTTTTCCTTGGTTTGATATGTTGCCTATGTAATATGTTAGGCTTGAAGAAAAACTCTCTGATATGGAAACTGAGAATCAAGTTTTGAGGCAGCAAGCCCTATTGAGTTCATCATCAAGGAGAATGTCAGGAAAGTTTTCACCTGCTCCAGCTCCGGTAAATACATAAAATCATTATTTATTAATTCAGGCTGTTGGTACTCCTATTGTCTATTCACAGTCCCTACTGGTGACTTTTAATTGAAAAATTCTAAATTGTCCTCAAATAATAATTTTTTAATAAAGTATTTTCTTAGATAATTATATTCATAGTTGTCTATTCACATATAACTGAGGGCAGTTTAGAAAATTTCAATTAAAACAAGTTAATGAGTGATGTAAATAAATAATTCCAAGTCTTAATACTCTCAGACTGTCATCTTGTTTACCATCAATAGAGATTATATTAATGTCTTTTTCTCCTCTTACTACTGCAGCATGTGGAAAATGGTCATCAGGTAATAGAAGGCCGTTAAATTTGGAAGCACTTTTACTTTCCTTGTAATTTAATTATATATCGTCTTTTTATTTATCAACAAGGATAAACTTTCCACCATCCTATTTTCCACAGGCACCACCAAATTCCACCCCAACAAAAACATTTGGTACGGAGGCTGACAGTAAACTGAGAAGATCTCATATGGAGAGGCATCAAGTATGCTCTTCTAGAACAATTGTTGCTTTTTTACATATTTGTGTCATATTTTCATACGCTTCCACATCACTTAGTCATAATATGTTTATGTGTGCTTTCTTTGGCTGTAGGAGAGTGTAGATGCTCTTTTCAAATGTGCACAGAAAGATCTTGGGTTCTCTGAAGGAAAACCTGTTGCAGCGTTTACCATTTATAATTGTTTGCTACATTGGAAAGCTTTTGAAGTAGAAAAGACAAGTATATTTGATCGTCTTATTCAATTGATTGGTTCCGCAATAGAGGTAACTTGCTACTTACTCTATCCATTTTTTGCTTTTTCTTTTTGAAGTATAAGAATTCAATTACAAATTTTTAATTAAAAAGTTGAATCAAAATATAAAAGCATATAGAATAATTTAACCTTTTCTAGAGAAAGGAAGATAAAGAGAAATTAAGATGGTTGGGGTTGTGGCCCCTGCTAGCTCCCTTCCATCTACATATGTTTGAAGATACACCTAAAGTAGCTCACAATTAGCTTACACTAAAGCTCAATATTCTGATTCTGCACTATATTTGCTTCTTTAGCTTATTAAGAAATTAAATTAGCACCAAGGAAAACATTATAGCCAAATGTTGATATCTGGTAGATGGTAACCCTCCGTCCTTGCTGCTCATTATTTTTGTAGATTAGATAACTCCATATCATGGTTTTCCCCTTAAATATCTCAAGATGTGTAACACACATACTAACAAGTGTAAAAAGGAGATGATTACATAAATTGGCTCACTACCCTCGCTCAGAAGTACATGTCCCAACAATGATGTAGTCAAGAATGTCCACCATCCTGGATCAAGGAGATGACATCCTTGCTCCTCCTACTTGCTTTAATCCTATAAATACTTCAACTAACCCTTGTTCATCTCTTAGAATAATTTTTTTTATTAACAAAATTTTGAATTCTCTACTTTTTTGTGTCCTTGATGTTTTAAGAAAAGATTATGCATAGGAAGTGACATCCATCAAAGTTGATACCAATAGTTATTTTCATGATGTTTCACATGGTATTACATTTAACATTTTTGCAGGATCAGGACAATAATGATTGTATGGCTTATTGGTTATCCAACACATCTGCTTTGTTATTCCATCTCCAGCGAACTCTAAGAGTACCTACGGCACGGAAACCACCTACTCCAACATCATTTTTTGGGAGAATGACCCAAGTATTAAGTTCATTTATAACTATCTAACTTAACATGTGCCAAACATAAGTTACATGGGAACTTCTGGCTCATATTGCTTATTAATAGTTTGTTTGCATATATGACTACTTACATGTTGTATATTCTGCTCTGTTAGAGAATAAATTAGCCAATGCATTGTCTTGCACATTATATGATCACTAATTGAAGGTTATCAATAGGATGTGTTTGGCTTCTTATTATCAATGACATGCTAGACATTTTACTTTGCGGCATGTTAGTTGCTAAGTATTGTAAACAACAAAGGCCGAGGAAAATGAAAGGGAGCAACATGGATGAATTGGTTGTGAAATCAAGAAACTTCCAATATTGGTAAATTAATTGGATTTTTATTATACACCTAGATTTGAGTCTAAAATTTTTTTGTTGATCTAAAATGATAAATTTGTCTTTTGGTCCAATTTTGTGTCAATTTAAAAGTAAAAAGGGACATGTTTGTCCTTTAAAAGAATCATACATGCATTCATGCATTTTTATTTGCAATTGATGCGTATAAATAATGGCTTGCACTTAATCTATAATACAATGTTGTTTGTTAGTGCTTTCATTCATCTTCTACCCTTAATAAATACTAAGTACCCATTTGTGCCTCATTGTATAACTAATGAATATAGTTATAGATAATGACATTAAGCTCAAAATATGCAATGCAATGTTTTTTCTCAGGGTTTCCGCTCATCGAACAGTCTTTCCAGTAATGCATTTGATATAGTGCATCAAGTTGATGCCAAGTATCCAGCTTTGCTTTTCAAGCAGCAGCTGGCAGCTTATATGGAGAAGATTTATGGAATTGTTCGAGAAAATTTGAAGAATGCCTTGTCACCCTTGCTTTCTTCTTGCATTCAGGTATGGTGACTATATACTTCATCATCAAATATGCTTTCCAATGTGAAGGAAAATTGATGGTACTAGAGGACTTAAGAATGGGGGTTGAATTAAGTCTTTGGTTGATTAAAACTTTTTTTGCATACTTAACACACAAATCAGAAAGTTCACACAACTAGATTTTTTATTAGATAGTTAGTAGAAATCTAGTAAGTGTCTACTAAACTTTGTTGTTAAATCAGAAAAATGAACAAACTGTATATCCTAAAATATTAGATCAATATAAGTGTAGCATTAAAAGATAAAGCTAAAATACTGAAATGTAAAGAGAAAGGAATAAAAAAACTAGCACCAATAATTTATATTGGTTGGATCTCTACAACTTAGACTTTACATCCAATCCCCATTACCTATGGGATTTTTCCTCGATAAGTATTCATTTTACAACAAGCCTCTTTAAGCTCTTACAATTTCATTCAACTTTGAGCTACTATTTTCTCACCTACCAAGAGACCTTTCTCAATGGTATTTTATCTCACTTGTGCACCTCACAAGATTTCCTTTGTCTTAAGCTTCACTCACTTGAGTTACAACAAATTTAGAGTATGAAAACGAGAAGAATATTGAGTACAAGAAGCACAAAGCTCTCAAAGTTAGTCACATAGATTATTGTCAAAAAGACACTAAACTAAGGTTTAGCAACAAGTATATATAGAAGTTTCACCCCATGCACATTACTTGGTCTCCACCCAAGTCATTTGAACATTGGGATTTCTTCCAAGGTGTCCATGGAGATGTCTTTTCATATTGCCATGCTTTGTTTATTGTGCCATAGCTTTTTCTCTCGGATGGTGCAAGTTTATTTGTCATTTTCTTTGCTTGATAAGTTCACTTTTTGCTAATACCTTTTGTAGATCCATATTAGTACAAGTGAACCTAGGAGAGTGTGAAAAAAATCCTTTTATCTCATCTCCTTTTTCTGATCTAGCTGTTGGCATCATGGCTTCCTTAGGTTAACTCTTTGATTTTCATGCTTTGATGCTCAAACCCAAGCAGTAGGTTTATTCGCCATTCCTCTACTAGATTTTGATTTTCAGTTCTGCTTCTTACTACTGAAATAATCTGGTTCCTGCACATATTAGAACACCCCATTCCCAGATCTAGTGCAATGAACTTAAACACATAGTTTGCATCATCACTATAATAAATTATCTATAGATCCAACAAAAATATATGCTATTAAGAGCAAATATCACAGGTGGAGTGCTGGTAGTTTTACTTAACCTTACTTATATATGTTATGCTCTAATTTGTTGTAAATATTAACAATGATTTGTCTTGATGCCTACGAAATTGAAAGTAAGTTTCTAGTGGCATTTTATTGCACATCCACGTCTTCGAGATTGTTATTTTAAATTTGTCAATCTTAAGAGGAAAAAAGGAATGCATTGTCACGCCCCAAACATAAGCCGTGACCGGCGCACAGGTTAATTTGACTCACTTAACCTGGCAAGCCTAATGACCATATTTTGTTCATATAATTTAGCAACTTAAGTATAGGGGCTGCCAAAAATTCGGCAGAGTCTCCCCTAAAAACTGGACAATCCAAAAATTTACATAGACCTGTTTTATATCAGATATAACAATCAAAAATCACAGCCAGAATATTTCCAGAATAACAATTATCGGGATCAAAAGATCAGCTATACTAAAGAGTAATATACACATTATAACTATATCTATAACCCAAAAATAACTGATCATATGCCCTATAGCTGCAAAGTACTTGAATCAACAAAATAGAAGCCTCGTCCATATTATAGGCCTACCAAAAGGAATATCCTGGGTAGAACAGCTAGTCCCAGGAACCTGCTACTCAAACCCTGTGAATCTGAAGAGAAGGAAAGGAAATAGGATAAGTCATACAGACTCAGTGAGGGTATATAAACAAAGTGGCCAGGAAGAAGAAACTAAATCATGCACGAGCTTTTAAAATAACTGAAAATTTCTGAATAATCATACATTCACCAAAGAAATTGATTGAGGCAATGATTTGTCAATTCTATATTTCCATAAATAGAACATTGTCAATCTCCTTCATTTAAGTTAAAACTCATTAATAAAAACTTAACAATTCTCTATGTATTGTCTTAATCAACTTTCTGAATAGACTTTGTCAACATAGAATCAAATATTTCATCAAACTAATTACTCTATGAGGGTTACCCAAGAAGAACTAAATTTTTATGGGGAGTGATCTCAACCCATCTGATCATAAATATGAGCTCATCTCAAGCCGAGGGTCTTGCCTCGCCCGGTACTATCTCATTTAACTATACTATGTGCATATAGACCGTTATATCTCTTCGCTAACGGCGAACGGTGTTCTAACTTAGAACCTATCATGGTTTTCTCAACATAAATTTATTTTAAAATGAAATACTTAAATTCAATAATCAACTTCTATAAAATCCAATTCTTGCTAGAAATAAACTTTTATAATTCATTATAAATAAATCATAAAATAAGAGAGAATAGCAACAGCTAGCATTGAAATAATAACTAAGAGGATATCCAAAATATTAAATCAGCTATTAGTATCCAAAGAAACTCAATTATTATTTTAGAAAGAGAAATCAATTATTAGCACAAAATCAAATTATTAGCTTTAACAGGTTAGTTTCTTCTATAAACATAATTTAAAATTATTGCCACTAAGTAAATAACCACTCACAACAAAGAGGAATCAACCAGAAGCTCCCAAACTTAAGGAAGAATCGCACCGTATCAGAAGGATCTGATCAACACAAATATTTTTTTGACAAGTTTAGATAATTTGTTTGGAGATAGTTTAATAATTCCTATGCTTATTATTAAGCAAAATACCAAAATATTACTCGCCTACTATTTTATTACTACTCTCTAAATTTGATATAACCTCTAAAATTCACCCGTAAGAAAACAGGTTTGAGATTAGGAACTCACCTCAAGCTTTAAGGACTAGTAGATATCAAACTTTTGTGATAAAATGAAAGAAAAAGTGCTTTGGTGGTAAAAATAAAAAGAAGAAACAGAGAGGAAAAGAAAAAGGAGGAACGGACAAGGAAGGAGAAAGAAGCCGCTCGAATAAAGGAAGAAGGAAAAAGGAAAAGTAATGATTCGGTGGGTATGCCACCTTTCTTTTATCCCCTTTCCTTTTTTTTTTTTATAACTTACAACAAAAAGGCCAAAAGGCCTTAATCTTTTCTTCTTTTCCCCTCCTTTATTTCAAGACTCGATGTTGCATGCACAATTTGAACAGTTTGTTTTAGATAATTGGCTCTTACTTCTCTAAAGATATGGTTGGCTTAAAGATTTCAATTGCCTGCTTGTAGGCAAAGCTAAAAATCTATGTTTATTTGACCATTTTAGTGTAAGTATGCTTATTCCATTTATGTGTTATTATGATTTTAGGCACACAGAACTTCAAATGACAACAGCCAACCAACTGCTTCATGGCTCATTATTACAGAATGCCTTAACAGATTTCTCAAGATTTTGAAAGAAAATTATGTATGTGAAGTTTTGGTAGTATAGTGAAGTGGTATCCTTATACCTCTTACCTTTCTAGTCCATTTCTTTCTTAAAGAGCAATCTGACTTTTAGTTTTGTTTCAGGTGCATCCCATTCTAGTTCAGAAGATATTTAGCCAGGTTTTTCAATACATTAATGTGGAAGTCTTTAATAGGTAATTTGTGATGTCTTATTAAATCCCTTCTATACTAATGGACTAATTATAAGCATTCGAGCTGACTTGTGAGTTGGGAATACTCTATTCTCCAGCCTTCTTTCACAAAGAGAATGTTGCACATTCAAAAATGGAGAATATGTAAAATCAGGGTTGGCTGAACTAGAACTATGGTGCAATGAAGCAACGGAAGAGGTATACTCTCTTAATACTTTAATGAGTCACAATATATATATAGTCCTCATAGCTTTCCTAGGTATATTTACATCCCTCACTATGTGAACAATGAATTAGTTCTTATCTGGCTGGTGACTACTTCTGTTGTAGTATGTTGGCTCATTGTTAGATGAACTCAAACATGCAAGGCAAGCAGTTAGATTCTTGGTATGTCTATTACTTCTGCTGTAAACTCTTTCTCTTAATAGATAGGCTTCTAGTAATCTGCTAATCAGTAATGTTTTAGTTTAATCTCTATTTTTCTTGGCTATTTTTCATCATATTTTCCTTTCTCACTTTGTGTGTCACCCTAGATATGATTAAGCGAGTTGATTAAGATTTTGCTCAAGACTTATGATCTTTTCTTTTCCCCATTAAGAGATTAGCAACATACCATGTTAAAGGACATTATCTCAATTGATATTTATACTATTACTATATGCATGCATGATTAATATACCATAAGTTTAGAGTGCACTACACGAAGACTCCTAAATTCTCAACACCAATTTCTCCTCCTTGTTTTAATTTGGATGCAATCATTTATCCAGGTTGCACAACAGAAGGAAGAACTATCCTATGATGATCTTACAAATGATCTCTGCCCTGTAAGTTTTTTTCCCTTCTACTATGATTGAATGATAACATGTGTAAGATAAAGCTGCGAATGCCCAAAAACAAAACCATATAAGAAAAATATGAATAGTTAACACTCAAACAACCAACATTAACTCATTATGAAGTTAATTGGGACTATTACTTCTACTTTTGTCTTAATATTCTCTACATAAACAAAATGTGGGTGAAATTTTTTGTTTTCCTATAATTTTTGGGGTTAGAAAATAAACTTTCCCTTCTTTGGCTTATTATAGTATACTTATAGAATACGTACAACAACAAAGCCTTATTGCAATAGGTGAGATCAGCTACGTGCGTCAAACATTATTGGATTCATTAGATAAATAGTATACTTCATGAGGTTGGCACTGTCTTAAATGCTCCTTACTTTGTAGTGCATCTGGGGTCTAGCTAGACCTGTGGTTTGATCCAGAGTGTTGGTTTCAGTTAATGAAAATCCAATGGGTGTGAAGGTTAGGGGAAACCTGCACAACATAGCGCCCACTCTGCGGAACTTGGAACTTGGATCTCAAACTAGCATAAAAGCGGAACTTGAAACTCAGTCATGTCAACCTCAGCTTCCTCATCTTCTGTCATGTGACCAAATTGACAGCTGTAATGCAAATTCTGAGTTCCACTTTTATACTAGTTTGAGATCCGAGATCCCTGTTGGTTGGTTCCGAGTTTTGAAATTGGTTCACTTCTAATTGTCAGTTGTGGAACACACTAAGTGTACAATAGTACATGGTGCATTAGCACCATAGTTTGTAAGGTGCATGTTAGCAAGCAGTGTTTATCTTGCTCTAACATCTACATATGCTGAATTCAGGTCCTTAGTGCTCATCAGCTTTATAGAATATGCACACTTTATTGGGATGGAAATGAGAATGACAATAAACAAAGTGTATCACCAGATGTAAGCTGCTGAAGATTATAAAAATGATATACTTACTTTTCTCAGTATTTACTTGGTCGTTTGAATATAGTTACTGTACTTATTGCCATGTCCTTGTGCAGGTCACCTCTAGCTTGAAGCTTCTAATGACAGATGGCGTAGAAGATGATAGCAAATCCTACTTGTTGGAAGATAATTCAAGGTAAATGCTCGAATATACATGCATATAGAAGAAATTATAATTTTAATGGAAAACTAAATTATTCACCTTTCACTGTTTTCTAAATTGCAGTATCCCTATTAATGTTGAAGAAATTTCTAGTTCCCTTAAAGATAAGACCATTCCAAAAGTAAAACCTCCTGAAGAACTTCTTGAGGATCCAAGCTTCCAATTTTTACACGATTATTGTTAGTGCATCCAGATTCAGAATGTCTTCTCTGATTAGAATCCATGCTGTAAATCCACCCATTCTTTTTCCCCCCTCTTGTGTTTTTTAGTGGCATCCGTGTTGTACTGGTTGTGATAGTTGAAAGGCAGAGTAGGTCTCACAGTTCCTGTAAACATTTTCTTTTGATCTCTATTTTCATGAGATCATATGGATGTTCACTTGGGGACAAATCTTTGTGTTAGTATAAGGTAAGAAATGTAACATTTGTAAAATGATAGGAGTTGATCCCATAGATTGTTTTTCTGGCCTTAAAAATTCGATATTGTAGAAAGCAGCTTATTACTATCAAATGATATGGTGAAATTGGCCGCTTGCGTAGGATCGTCATCCTTTGTAATATTAAGACTACGTGAAATATGAGGTGAATAGGTAGGCTTAAGTTTCAGTTACAATGTTAAAGTAGTTTCATCCTAGACTAGTGTATATTAAATATAGATTTAATTTTAATATATTGTCAATATAAAATATAATAAAAAAATTAATAACATTGACTCAATTAGAATTGTCATGTTATTAAAAGTGTTGGACTTTACTAGATATATATAGAAAAATACATAAATAATAATATAAATTGATTGATAATAAAAAATTTATACTAATAGAGTATCGAAATTATATTCATTAAATATATCGTGCAAGATTTGTTTATATAATGATGAGCTCACAACAGCACTAGTGCGCTAAATAATAAATATAGAAATATAAATAAAGTTATGAAGCAATTGTTCCATGGATCTTGTTTTTGGCACTAGCTAGGACCAAAGGCCCAATTCTGAAGAATTTTTAATCATTATAATTCATTATAGAAAGAGAGTAAATCCCTAAATTAATCCCTGATAATATCATCGATGGACAGATTGGTCTCTGATAAAAATAAATTAGTCTTAAGATCCTCGACAATTGCAAAAATTAAACACATTAATCCTTAAAGTGGATCCTTTCAATTGTTGCGCCGATTTTCGATTTCCAATTTCATCATTGCATTGTTGCTCACCATGTGGCAGTAGAGCACATGCAGTGGAATGCAATGACTAAACTCAAAACATGGAACCCGGAACAGTATTGTTACTCCTTGTATTCCACTGCATGTGCTCAACTGCTATATGGGGAGCAACAGTGCAATGATGAAATTAGAAATCAGAGCAACAATTGAGACGATCCGCTCTAGGGATTAACGTGCCTAATTTTTGCAATTGTCAAGGACCTTGAGACTAATTTATTTTTGTCGGACCAATCTGTCTGTTGATGATATTGTTAGGGATAAATTTGGGGGTTTACTCATAGAAAGATTTCTAACCTATAGATTTTTACTAAATTCTCCCATTTAATTATTGATTTATTCATATTCATGCAAAAGCATAAATTTATAAAATGGAAGGTTGAAGGTTTAAAATAATAAATGTGGGCAATCAACATGGTATTGGTCAGAGTGGAAGGGCTCGGGTTCGATATTGAGACTCATATATATGGAAAAATTACTATTGGAAGGCGTCTCCATTTAGACGCCTAATTGTATCTCGAGAGACTACTCTCTCGTCTGCCAAGTGAGGGAATATTCTAGGAAACTAATAATAATAAATGTGGACATGTGTGGCAACAAAAAGGTTAATGTCATGAAGAAGAAGGCTTTTATGCCCAAATGGTGCACCGATGCTTCCTTGAAAGAAACTACTGTAATAGATACTTGACAATTTATAAAATGATTAAATAGTTATTATGAGATTTCAACTTGATTTTTGAAAGATTTGGGCAATCATTTGGTCTTGAAAAAGTAATTTTTATTTCATATTAGTCAAACATCAACAAAAAAGTGAAAAAGATGGCAAACTTGTGTTTGTTGTGTCACATTATATGGCTTTTTAACCAATGTGTTGTACTTTTCGAAAGAAATTACCAATATATTATTGTTTCAAAACTTTTACTTGTCTATAGTCCTTTCTGCCATGCTGGATACTACAAGTTTTTTTTATTTTATTTTGATTTGTGTATGGCACTCTATCAATTGGTGGCTTTGCAAAGGCTGCAGCCTCTAACAACTGCAACATCTCTCTCTCCCTCACAGATGTTTCTAAGTTCTGAGTTCCAAGTTGTAAGTTGAACATAAGAGAGAGTTCACTTCTTTCTCGTCCCCAAGTTTCCGAGTTCTAAGTTCAATGTGTCACTAAACGTGAGAGTTCCCTTCTTCTATAGAGTCTTTTCCGAGTTTTGAGTTCAATTCACTTCTTTCTTATCCTCAAGTTTCTAAGTTCCAAATTTAACATGTCATTTAACGTGAGAGTTCACTTCTTCCTTTTTTCGCCTCAAGTTTCTGAGTTCTGAGTTTAATAGAGTGAGTTCACTTCTTCCTTTTTCTCAAAGTGAGTTCAATAGAAAAGTTTCATTAGGCCACGTGATGGATCATTGGTGCCCTCTATTAGTCATGAGCATCATAAAATGCATCTTCAAAAGATGAGAACAACAATAGAGGCTACCAACAAAATGAGATTATACTTGGATTTCAAGCTATCTGCAAGCACCAATGAAGATCCAAGGGATCATTATAGAAGTCATGGGCCTATTTTGTTGAGAAATCTCATCTTGTGGGTTATAAACATGACAGGAAAGAGATAACAGACTGGCTTTCTGCAGCAAAAAGCAAGTACTTAGTGATGGTAGTAGTTGGCCTTGGAGGAGCTAATAATTAATTTTCTCTCAATTTTTGTTCCATTATTTCTTCAATTTCTTTTTGCTTAATTTATGAAATTAACTCAAACATTATTAATAACAGAGAGTAAACATGTAATTTGATTTAATATTAAAAAAATCATGTATTTTGAGGTTTTTCATTTTCTACATGGCACATGTGTGATTAATTTATCATCATGTGGGATATTTTGAAGATTAATATAAATATGAATTTAGTTAACAGAATCCGCCCTTGAACATGAAGTAATCTATTTTTTATTATATTCTTTCTCCGCCTGTAAAAGCTGGAACAACTGGGGTCCACTGCCTACAAAAAACATGCCACTTCTGAGTTAAGCCACGACAGAACTTGGAAGAAATGCTACAGAAGCAGAATCTCCGTCCACTTTTATAACACCCTCCCAAGCACAGTAGCATGCTTAAGTTATAATATCATACTCAGGAGTTATTACTGTTACCTGAACAGATCTTGTCTGACAGCAAACTTTGGTCATCTTCAATATTTCTTGAACTATCTGGAGATAATACAAAAATATATATAGGAGTGAGAATTTAAAATTTTCAGTAGGATTCTCTAAACTATCACATATAATGACATCGTTATTATTTCTAGCTGTTTCGGTTTATTTCAAAAAGGCAAGCATATTATATAAATATTTTCAATTTTATAGTTTGAAATCATATTGTCCAAAATAGAGCTCGTTTTAGTCATACACTTATTAAACAAGATAAGAATTAAAGCATAAGCATAGCAGATTGTGAGGGATTTCATAATAATAACAATAGCAAAGTGTACATGTGCAATGGCTCATCATGAATTCATACAAATGCACTTATACTTTCTCTGCATGCATATGTCTTTGTCTTTAATATTTACTGCCCTTAGATAGTCTGATCTAAGAGTGAGCTCAACTCATAACCGTCGTCACATAGAATTAACCTACAAGGAGATCCACGTGCCTCTAGTCTTGGAGGGATCTAATTTTTGGCCACATGCCTCCAAGGTAGAGGGATCTCATAGCTTAACTGCCTTCTCAAGGAGGGACCCAAATAACTGCCTCCAGGTGAAGGGATCCAATCTTACATAATCATATATTTTCTTGATTTGTATGCAAATATGCAAACTTTCATAAAGAAGATCATGGTCATTTCATCATACAATGTCCATATGCATTTTTAGTACACTTATCTTCAAACATTCTTGCAAAGATACTTAATTTGAATATATCATATGTTATGTACAGCTTTTGTCGAATTTTTGATAGCATAACAGATACAGTCCACTTCCCTGTGAATAGTGCCATTGAACGAGGTAATCAGTCATACAGACAATCAATGCAATATATCAATCTTACAATAATCAAACAAGTTTCATAACCTTAATCTTGAATTAGGTTTCTACTACTTGATTTCAATTCTGCCCGATTTTGTAAATTCAGCCATAAACTTTGTTTAATTTATTTAGACCTAAATTTTGGATATATTAAAGTGTTATCTATTTGGTTTCTAACTTCTTTGGTCCCATTAAGTTTTGATATATATATGACTTATGTTATTAACATTTTACCTAGGTATGTCGTGTGACTAGGCAGATTTGCATACTAAAAAGTAAAAATTTACTAAAAATCAAAATCTACTTGGACTCCTACAAAACCTATGTCATTTTAAAGCGAACTGACCCAGCTTTTATTTCCAATAAGTTTCACCTCATTTGAGTATGTAGAACTCAAGTGATGAGCTTTTGAATCTAGGTAACCTGCACTGCCCTATTCTAGCCCAGATAGGATTTAGGGCAAATTTCATGAATTACTGGGGATAACTTGGATTGAATTAAATTCTAAAATTTTTATGGTATGTTACTATATGCCTTAACTTTTCAACAAAATTGGTTGCACTTAGTTTGAAGAAGTATGGGCGAGTTATACCCTCGAAATCTAGTCTGCCTGGAATTAGGGTCAAAATCCTAAGGTTAACTTTAAAAATTCATATCTCATTCAATACTAATCCAATAGCCTTATAATTTATATGGTTGAAAAGCCCTATATGTCTGGTTTTAATAAAAATAGGTTCATTAAGTTTCAATGGTCATAGGCAGAGCCATACACTCTAAAAGTACAGATGCCATGAAGGTTTCTCGATTTTCAGATTTTGGTTAACTTCCTTTCTAGCTTTTCATGAATTATTCAATCCAAACCCACATATATACATACTAATCCATCCATAAACACCTATATAAACTCACTATAACATCAAACAAGTGAGTAGAGATAGAATTCCAAATAGTCACCAGCTCACAAAAATCAAGTGAAAGTGTTGAATCCTACCTCAAAACTTGAGTTGTAATTGAAAGGAAGTAAAGTTTTGTGAAGGCATGGAAGTGGGGTGAAGAAATGAGGATGAGGAGATGATGAAGAAGAAGAAAAAGGGGGAGGAAGAAAGCTATTGAAGGGAGCACGAAAATGGGAGACAAAGAAGGAAAAAAAATCTAGTTTGATAATGGTGGTAATGAAGATGCTTGGATCCCATTGGTGCTAAGATTTGGTGGTTCTAAAGCATCCAACACTCCTTCTCTTTAGTGGCTATTTGGGGCGCCACTTATGAGGGAGTGTGGCTGATTTCTTAACCATAAGTCTTAAGGTTTGGGATGTATAATTCTATTGATTCAGTTCCGGCAATTTAAAATATTGAGTCTCTACCGATTTCCTTCAAATCAGCAAGTTATAAATAAATAATTTTGTAAGAGATTCTATATTTCTATGTTAATTCTTCTTAAGCCTAATCTCTTTAACTAACATCTAATTAGCTCTTGATAAACTTTTAATTAATTTCTAATTAATCTTATAGATTCAATAAAATCGAATAAATCGATTAACAGTATAAATTTAATGTTTTGTAAATTGAGGGCCTTTCTATTTTCTGTTTTCATAGTTAATGGCATTTTTGTAATTTCAGACAAGCTAGGGGCACCCTACGTTATTTCACATATGGACACCTCGTGGCTCAATTAACCAAAAATTAGAGTGTGTTTGGTTTACCCATTTTCATTTTCATTTTCATTTTTAGTTAAAATGAAAAAACCACCTAGAAATATGTTTGGTTATGCTGCATAGAAAACATTTTCATTGAAAATATTTTGTAAAAGACACGTGAAATTGAAAATGCCAATTACATGTTTTAGTGTTTTCCATTCAATTGTTGAAAATGTTTTTGAATGAAAAGCCAATGGCATTGTTGTAAATATTGAAAAAGTGAAGAAACGGATCGTGTTCAATCCCCAGCAAAGACTTTTTAAGCAACTTTCAATTAATTATGGTAATATTTGACAGACCAAGAAATGATGACATGTATTGTATGCAACTACAACTTGAAAATCGCCTACAGATTTTGCACTTATTTTTAGTTCACTTTACACCTGTTATGCTCCTTGTGTTATGTTGACTAGGGTAGTATTCTAGAAAAAGTGAAAACAAAAAGTGCTTGCAGGCAAAATATATAATTTTTAAAAGAAGAAAAACACGGTGGGTTGAAATTGAAAGCAATGGAGATAGACTGAGAGAGTCGGTAACCAGGAAATGTTAGGGAGATTTTTAATTTTATTTATTTATTTGTTATAATTTTATTTATATATAAAAATATTTATAAATAAAATAAATAGAAGTTGCAGTAGATCCTGTAATAAGTTAGAGAGATAATTGCCAATTAAGTATGAGATTATATTATCTCTTTTTTGGAGATTGTAATTAAAAATAGTGCTAGTTATTTGATTCAATTATGTCCTTCTATTTAAAAATCAAATATATTCCAAACAGATTTTTGTCATTAGAAATTTATTAAAATAAATGTGCAAATCATATATATATATAATTGTTAATTTTAATAACAAATATAATTTTATTACTTTAAAATTGATTTTGAAAATTACATTATGGAAATGGACAAACCAAATGAATTTTTACTATTTTCTCTATTTCAAAAATAACATCAATTATTATTTAATAATAAATATAATTTTATTATCTCAAATTTGATTTTGAAAATAGACAAACCAAACATATTTACATTATTTTCCCCGTTTTGAAAATAGACAAACCAAACGCATTTCCTAAATTCAAGAAATTTGAAAATAAAAATCCTTTTCAGAAAATGAAAATAGAAAATAAAAACAGGAAATATTTTCACAAACCAAATGCACTCTTAGGTTTCCACGTTTTTTCGATACGCGATTTTGCTTTGTTTAAAATCTTATTCTACTAATCCTATTGATGTAAGGATCTAAATGTCATTTTCTAAAAAGATCAGGGGTAAGGCTATAGATAATAAAAGTTTGCCTAAGACGTTTTTATCATCTCCTATTACGTTATATGGGATGTTACAACTTTCACATCGATGCAAGTATCCTTACACTTACCAGGGTGGAACCTAGAATATAGCTATAGTAACGGAATCTCTATCTGTGATCATGTCGTTGCAGGCATCCCTACCCATGGCAAGATGGAACCTAGAATATTAGCAACAGTAGTGAATCTTGACCACTTTTTTGCTTGGATAGGAGAGGTGTATAAGGAGAGAAGAAGGTTTGGGGGACGAATAGTTAAAACTTTTTAGTGTGTTGTGTTTGGAGTGCCGAAGTGAGGGAGATTGTGAGTTTTATATTTCCTACAGTAAGAAATTTCAATTTTGAGGGTGGTACCAAAGTGAGAAAAAAAGATTTTGACAGTGTGGTTTGGTTTGGTTTGGTGTATGATCGACAGGTAGCAGATCCTTTCAATTGGGCTGGAAACACGACAATGTCATGTGCTTAATTTTGACTTCCTAAGATCATTAAATTAGTTCAACGGTCAAGAATGAAATTGATTCCTTTTTCCTAGAGTATCACGCGACATTAGGGAGAAAAGAGACTTGTACAGTTATATTTAAACTTGGACATTGGTTTTCAAACAAAGAAAAAAATGACACCACCTCACCTTACACTAATTTGATGTGTTTAAGCGACCAAAGGACACATTATGTCACTAACCTCTTCTGGAAAATTGATAACTGCTCTGCACTCAAAATACTACAAGTGTGAAGCAACTACATCAATAGTTTCAACTCACAAGGCACCTCGTAGTGTAGCTTGGCACAAGAAAGCTTTTGGTTCTACTCTTTGGTTCATCTTTTTTTCTTCTTTCTAATTGCATTTATTTTTAGTTTTGCTAGGCTCTGGGACTTAGATGAACTCGAAACTTGGAAACTTGGACAGGGAAAAAGGAAGATGTTCCAAGCTCTAAGTTCAATGTGTCACTTATTATGAGAGTTTACTTCTTCATTGTCCTCTAAGTTTTTGAGTTTCGAGTCAAACAGAGTGAATCCACTTTTTCCTTGTCCTCAAGTTTTCGAGTTTCGAGTTCAACAGAGTGAGTTTACTTCTTCCATTTCCTCAAAGTGAGTTCAATAGAAAAGTTTCACTAGACTATGTGAGCGAGGCATTAGTGCCCGCAATTAGTCGCAAGCACCGTAGAATGCAACTTCAAAAGATTAGAATAACAATAGATAGTCTCAACAAAATGAGAGAACACTTGGATTTCGAACAGTTTTCAAGCACCAATGAAGATCCAAGGCGTCACTATAGAAAGTTAGGGGTCCATTGTGTTGAGAAATCTCATCTTGTGGGTTATAAGCATGACAGGAAAGCGATAACAGATTGGCTTTCAACAACAGAAAACAAGCGCTTAGTGATGGTGGTAGTTGGCCTTGGAGGAATTGATAATTAATTTTCTCTCAATTTTTGTTCCATTAATTCCTCAATTTTTTTTTTTTACTTAATGTGCGAAATTAACCCAAATGTTATTAATAATAGAGAGCAAACATGTAATTCGATTTAATATAAAAAATCATATATTTTGAGGTTTTTCATTTTTTATATGGCACATGTGTGATTGATTTATCATCATGTGGGATATTTTGAAGATTAACGGAAATATGCTTTTAGTTAACACAACCCATCCTTAAACATGTAGTAATCCGCTTTTTGTTATTTTCTTTCTTTGCTTGTAAAAACTGGAATAACTGGGATCCATTGCTTGCAAAGAACATGCCACTTTCCGACTTAAGCCGTAGAGGAACTGGGAAGAGATACTACAGTAGTGAAAATTTTGTCTGCTTTCACATTGGTGTAAGCATCCTTACGCATACCAGGGCGGAACCTAAAACGTAGCTATAATAGCAAAATCTCTATCCACGGTCATGTCATTACAAGCATCCCTACCCATGACAAGGCAAAACCAAGAATAGCACCAACAGTAGTAAATCTTGATCACTTTTTTGCTTGGACTAGGAGGTGTATAAGTGGAGAAGAAGGTTGGAGGGACGGATAATTAAAATTTTTTAGTGTGTTATGTTTAGAGTGTCGAAGTAAGAGAGGCTATGAGTTTTTTATTTTTCTATAGCAAGAAATTTCAATTTTGAGGGTGGTGTCAGAGTAAGAAGAAAAATTTTGAGAGTGTGGTTTAGTTTGGTGCATGATCAATAAGGAGTGGATCTTCTCAGTTGTGCTGAAAACATGACCATGTCATCTGCCTAATATGGACTGCCCAAGATCATTAAATTAAATCAACGATTAAGAATGAAATTGATTCTTTCTACTAGAGTATCCTACAACAATAGGAAGAGATGAGAGTAATATAGTTATATTTAAACTTGGATGCCAGTTTTCAAACTAAGAAAATGACCGTCACCGCACCTTACATTAATTTGATGTGTTTAAGCGACCAAAGGACATGCTATGTCACTAACCTCTTCTAGAAAATTGACAACTGCTTCCCACTCAAAATACTACAAGTATTCAGCAACCATATCAATAGTTTCAACTCACAAGGCACCTCGTAGTGTAGCTTGGCACAAGAAAGCTTTTAGTTCTTCTCTTTGGTTCATTTTTTCCCTTCTTTCTAATTGCCCTTATTTTCAATTTTGTTATGCTCTAGGACATGGATGAACTTGGAACTTGGAAACTTGGACTAAGAAGAAGGAAGATGTTCCAAGTTTCGAGTTCAACGTGTCATTTTTCACTGCTTCATTGTCCCCCAAGTTTCTGAGTCTGAGTGAAACAAAGTGTGTTCACCTCTTCCTTATCCTTAAGTTTTCGAGTTCTAAGTTGAATGTGTCACTTATCGTAAGAGTTCACTTCTTCCTTATCCCCCCAAGTTTCTGAGTTCTAAGTTCAATAGAGTGAGTTCACTTCTTTCTTTTCGTCAGAGTGAGTTGAACAAAAAAGTTTCACTAGACCATGTGAGCGGGGCACTGGCGCCCGCTATTAGTTGCGGGCACCATAGAATGCACCTTTAAAAGATTAGAACAATAATAGAGGGTCTCAACTAAACGAGAGAACAATTGGTTTTCAAGTAGCCTACAAGCACCAATGAAGATCCAAGATGTCACAAAAGAAAGTTATGGGCCTATTTTGTTGAGGAATCTCATCTTGTGGGTTATAAACATGATAGGAAAGAGATAACAAATTGGCTTTCCACAATAGAAAGCAAATGCTTAGTGATGGTGGTAGTTGACCATGGAGGAATCAGTAATTAATTTTCTCTCAATTTTTGTTCCATTAATTTCTCAAATTTTTCTGCTTAATTTGCGAAATTAACTCAAACATTATTAATAATAGGGACTAAACATGTAATTTGATTTAATGGTTAAAAAAAGTATTTTGAGGCTTTTCATTTTTTGTATGGCACATGTATGATTAATTTATCATCATGTGGGATATTTTGAAGATTAATGGAAATATGGTTTTAGTTAACACAATCTACCCTCGAACATGTAGTAATCCATTTTTTATTATTTTCTTTCTCCATCTGTAAAAGTTGGAACAACTGAGGTCCACTACTTGCAAAAAAATGCCACTTTTTGACTTAAGCTATGGCGAAATCAAGATGAGATGCTACAATAGCAGAATCTCTATTTGCTTTCACATCGGTGCAAGCATAGCTACACATACTAGGACAGATCCTGGAATGCAGCTACAGTAGCAGAATCTCTATCCGCAATCATGTCATTGTAAGCATCCCTGTCCATGGCAATGTGGAACCTGGAACAGTAGTGATAGTAGCAAATCTTGACCATTTTTTTACTTGGATTGGAAAGGTGCATAAATGGAAAGGAAGGTCTTGGGAACGGATAGTTATAATTTTTAAGTGTGTTATGCTTGGAGTACAAAAGTGAGGGAGGTTGAGTTTTTCATTTTCCTATAGTAAGAAATTTCAATTTTGAGGGTGGTGCTAGAGTGAGAAGAAAGATTTTGAGATTGTGGTTTGATTTAGTGCGTGATCAACAAGGAGCGGATCCTCTCAATTGGGTTGAAAATATGACAATGCCATATGCTAAATTTGGACTACCCAAGATTATTAAATTAGATCAATGGTCAAGAATGCAATTGATTTCTTCTCCTAGAGCATCTTCCGACATTAAAGGGAAAGAAGAACAGTACGGTTACATTTAAACCTGGACGCCAGTTTTCAAACAGAGAAAAAGACGACCACCACCTCACCTTTCACTAATTTGATGTGTTTAAGTGACCGAAGGACACACTTTGCCACTAACATCTTCTAGAAAATTGACAACTGCTTTGCACTCAAAATACTACAAGTACATAGGAACCATATCAACAGTTTTAACTCACAAGGCACCTCATAGTGTAACTTGGCACAAGAGATCTTTTGGTTCTACTCATTGGTTCATTTTTTTCTTTCTAATTGCATTTATTTTTAGTTTTGCTATGTTTGGGTTATGGATGAACTCGGAACTCGGAAACTTGGACAAGTAAAAAGGAAGATGTTCCAAGTTTTGAGTTCAATATGTCACTTAACATGAGAGTTCACTTCTTCCTTGTCCCCTAAGTTTTTGAGTTTCGAGTTCAATGTGTCACTTAACGTGAGAATTTACTTCTTCCTTGCCTCCCCAAGTTTCCGAGTTCTAAGTTCAATAGAGTGAGTTCAATTTTTCCTTTTCCTCAAAGTGAGTTTAACAAAAAAAGTTTCACTAGCCACGAGAGCGGAGCATTGATACATGCTATTAGCCCCGAGCACCATAGAATGCACCTTCAAAAGATTAGAAAAACAATAGAGGGTCTCAACAAAATGAGAGAACACTTGGGTTTCAAGCTATTTGCAAGTGCCAACGAAGATCCAAGGCATCACTATAGAAAGTTAGGGGCCTATTTTGTTAAGGAATCTCATCTTGTGGGTTATACGCATGATAAGAGAGAGATAACTGACTGGCTTTCCACAACAGAAAGCAAGTGCTTAGTGATGGTAGTAGCTGGCCCTAGAGGAATCGGTAATTAATTTTCTCTCAATTATTATTCCATTAATCCCTCAACTTTTTTCTGCTTAATTTGTGAAATTAACTCAAATGTTATTAACAACAGAGAGTAAACATGTAATTTGATTTAATATAAAAAAATTATATATTTTGAGGCTTTTCATTTTTTTATATGGTGCATGATTGATTTATCTTCATGTGAGATATCTCGAAAATTAATGGAAATATGAACTTAGTTAACGCAATTTGCCCTAGAACATGTCGTAATCGATTTTTTATTATTTTCTTTTTCCGCTTGTAAAAGTTCGAACAACCGGGGTCCACTACTTGTAAAAAACATGCCACTTTCTAACTTAAGCCATGGCGGAACTGGGAAGAGATGCTACAGTAGTGGAATCTTTGTCTGCTTTCACACTGGTGTAAGCATCCCTACACATATCAGGGTAGAACTTGGAACGCAACTATAGTAGTGGAATCTCTGTCTGCAGTCATGTCATTGTAGGCATCCTTACTTGTGGCAAGGTGGAACTTGGAAGAGCTCCAATAGTAGCTAATCTTGACCATTTGTTTGCTTGGACTGGAGAGGCGTGTAAGTGGAATGGAAGGTTTGGGGGATCGATAGTTAAACTTTGTTAGTGTGTTATGTTTGGAGTGCCGAAGTGAAGGAGGCCGTAAGTTTTTCATTTTCCTATAGTAAGAAATTTCAATTTTGATGTATGTGCCAGAGTGAAAAGAAAGACTTTGACAGTGTGGTTTAGATTAGTGTGTGATCAACAGGGAGCGGATCCTTACAATTGAGCTAGAAACACAATAGTGTCAAGTGCTTTATATAGACCTCCCAAGATCATTAAAATAGATTAATAGTTAAGAATGAAATTGATTCCTTCTCCCAGAGTATCCTGCAACAATTGTAAGAAAAGGGGAGAGTATCATTTCATTTGAACTTAGGCACCAGTTTTTGAACTGAGAAGAGAATAACAACCACTTCACCTTGCACTAATTTGATGTGTTTAAGTGACCAAAGGACACTATTTTTCTAATCTCTTTTGGAAAGTTGACAACTGATCCGTACTCAAAATACTACAAGTATGCAGCGACCATATCAATAGTTTCAACTCACAAGGCACCTTGTAGTGTAGCTTGGCACAAGAAAGCTTTTGGTTCTTCTCTTTGGTTCTTTTTTTTATTATTTTCTTCTTTCTAATTGCATTTATTTTCAATTTTCTCATGCTCTAGGACATGGACATGGATGAACTCAGAACTCGAAAACTTGGACAACGAAGAAGGAAGATGTTCCAAGTTCCGAGTTCAACGGGTCACTTAATGTAAGAGTTCACTTCTTTCTTGTCCCCCAAGTTTCCGAGTTCCATGTTAAATAAAGTGAGTTTACTTCTTTCTTGTCCCCAAGTTTTCGAGTTTTGAGTTCAACGTGCCACTTAATGTGAGAGTTTACTTCTTCCTTGTTCCCTACAAGTTTTTGAGTTCCAAGTTCAACAGAGTAAGTTCACTTCTTCCTTTTCCTCAGAGTGAGTTCAATAGAAAAGTTTCACTGGAACATGTGAACGGGGCATTGGTGCTGACTATTAGCCGCGTGCACCATAGAATGCACCTTCAAAATATTATAACAATAATAAAAGGTCTCAACAAAACAAAAGAACACTTGGATTTCAAGTAGTCGGAAGCACCAATGAAAATCTAAGGCATCGCTATAGAAAGTTAGGGGCCCATTTTGTTCAGGAACCTCATCTTGTAGGTTATAAGCACGACAAGAAAAAGATAACAGATTAGCTTACCACAACCAAAAGCAAGGTGATAGTTGACCTCGGAGGAATTAGTAATTAATTTTCTCCCAATTTTTGTTCCATTAATTCCTCAATTTTTTTTGGCTTAACTTGCAAAATTAACTCAATCTTTATTAATAACAGAGAGTACATGTAATTTGATTTAATATAAAAAATCATGTATTTTGAGGATTTTCAATTTTTATATGGCACACGTGTGATTAATTTATAATCATGTGGGATATTTTGAAGATTAATGGAAATATGGTTTTAGTTAACATAATCCGTCCTTGAACACGTAGTAATCCAATTTTTATTAATTTCTTTCTCCATGTGCAAAAGCTGGAGTAACCGGGGTCCACCGACTGCAAAAAAAAATGCCACTTTCTGAGTTAAGCCATGGCGGAACCAGTAAGAGATGCTACAATAGCAGAATCTCTATCCACTTTCACATCGATGCCAGTATCCCTACACATACCAGAGCGTAACCTAGAATGCAGCTATATCAGCAGAATCTCTATACACAGTCATGTCGTTGCAGGCATCCCTACCCATGGCAAGGTAGAACCTGGAGCAACAGTAATAACAACAAATTTTTTTGCTTGGATTGGAGAGGTATATAAGCGGAGAGGAAGGATTGGGGGATAGTTAGTTAAAATTTTTTAATGTGATACTTTGGAGTACCAAAGTGAAGGAGGCTGTGAGTTTTTCATTTTTCTATAGTAAGAAATTTCAATTTTGAAGGTGGGTGCCAAAGTGAGAAGAAAGATTTTGAGAGTGTGGTTTGTTTTAGTGTGTGATTAGCAGGAAGTGGACATTCTCAATTGGGCTAGAACCATAATAGAGTCATGTGCTTAATTTGAATGCGCCAAGATCATTAAATTAGATCAACGGTCAAGAATGAAATTGATTCCATGTGATAATAGGGAGAAAGGAGAACAGTACAAATACATTTAACCTTGGATGCCTATTTTCAAACTAAGAAGAAAATGGCCGCCTCTTCACCTTACACTAATTTGATGTGTTTAAGTGATCGAAGGACACACTATATCACCAACCTGATTTGGAAAATTGACAACTGCTTTGCATTCAAAATACTACAAGTATATTGCAACCATATCAATTGTTTCAACTCATAAGGCACCTCGCAGTGTAGCTTGGCACAAGAAAGCTTTTGGTTCTTATTTTTTATTATTTTTCTCCTTTCTAATTGCATTTATTTTTAGTTTTGCTATGCTCTGGGATATGGATGAACTCAGAACTCAGCAACTCGGACAAGCAAGAAGGAAGATGTTCCAATTTTGAAGTTTAATGTGTCACTTAATGTGAGAGTTCACTTTTTCCTTACCTCCCTAAGTTTCCAAGTTTCAAGTTACACAAAGTGAATTCACTTCTTCCTTTTCCTCAAGTTTTTGAGTTCCGAGTTCAATGTGTCACTTATTAAGAGAGTTCACCTCTTAATTGTCCTCCCCAAGTTTCTGAGTTCTGAGTTCAACAGAGTGAGTTCACTTCTTCCTTTTCCTCAAGGTGAGTTCAACAGAAAAATTTCACTGGATCTTGTAAATAAGGCATTAGTGCCTACTATTAGCCACAAGTACCATAGAATGCATCTTCAAATGATTAGAACAACAATAAAGGGTCTCAACTAAACGAGAGAACACTTGGATTTCAAGCAGTCTGCAAGCACCAATAAATATCCAAGATGTCACCATAGAAAGTTAAGGGCCCATTTTGTCGAGGAATCTCATCTTGTGGATTATAAGCATGACAAGCAAGAAATAACAAACTAGTTTTACACAATGAAAGTAAGCGCTTAGTAATGGTGATAGTTGGCCCCAAAGGAATTGGTAATTAATTTTTTCTCAATTTCCATTAATTCCACAATTTTTCTGCTTAATTTGTGGAATTAACCCAAATGTTATTAATAATAGAGAGTAAACATGCAATTTGATTTAATATGAAAAATCATGTATTTTGAGGCTTTTCATTTTTTATATGGCACATGTGTAATTAATTTATCTTCATGTGGGATATTTTGAAGCTTAACGACAATGTGGTTTTGGTTAACACAATGCACCCTTGAACATGTCATTATCTATTTTTTATTATTTTCTTTCTCTGCCTGCCGAGGCTGGAAAAACTAGGGTCATCCACCTGCAAAAAAAATGCCACTTTCTGAGTTAAGCCACAGAGGAATCGGGAAGAGATACTACAATAGTAGAATTTTGTCTGCTTTCACATCGGTGCAGGCACCCTTACACATACCAGGGTGGAACCTGGAATGCAATAACAATAGCAAAAACTCTGTTTGCAGACTTGTCGTTGCAAGCATCCCTACCCATGGTAAGGCAGAACTTGGAACAACAGCAACAATAGTGAATCTTGACCACTTTTTTGCTTGCACTGGAGAGGTGTATAAGTAGAGAGGAAGGTTTAGGGGATAGATAGTTAAAATGTTTTAGTGTGTTATATTTGGAGTATCGAAGTGAGGGAGGCTATGAGTTTTTCACTTTCCTATAGTAAGAAATTTCAATTTTGAAGGTGGTGCCAGAGTTGGAAGAAAGATTTTGAGAGTGTGGTTTGGTTTGGGTGTGATCAATAAGGAGCGGATCCTCTCAGTAGGGTTGAAACATGACAGTGTCTTGTGCTTAATCTAGACAGCCCAAAATCATTAAATTAGATTAACGATCAAGAATGAAATTGATTCCTTCTCCTAGAGTATTCTATGACATTAGGGAGAAAGGAGAACAATATAGTTACATTTAAACTTGGGTGCTAGTTTTCAAATTGAGAAGAAAATGACCACCACCTCACCTTGCACTCGTTTGATGTGTTTAACCAATCAAAGGTTACACTGTGTTACTAACCCCTTCTAGAAAATTAACAACTACTCTGCACTCAAAATACTGCAAATATGCAACAATCATATCAATAGTTTCAACTCATAGGGCATCTTGTAGTGTAGATTGGCACAAGAAAGCTTTTGGTTCTTTTTTTTTCTCTATTTTCTTCTTTCTAATTGCATTTATTTTTAGTTTTGCTATTCTCTGGGACATGGATGACATTGAAACTCGGGAACTTGGACAAGGAAGAAGGAAGATGTTCTAAGTTCCCAATTCAATGTCTTACTTAACGTGAGAGTTCACTTCTTGCTTGTCCTCAAGTTTCCAATTTTCGAGTTTAATGTGTCACTTAATGTGAGAGCTCAATTCTTCTTTGTGCCCCCAAGTTTCCAAGTTTCAAGCCCTACTAAGTGAGTTTACTTCTTCGTTTTCCTTAGAGTGAGTTCAATAGAAAAGGTTCACTAGACCACTTGAGTGAGGCATTGGTGCCCCTAATTAGAAGCAGACACCGTAGTATACACCTTCAAAAGATTAGAACATCAATAGAGGGTCTCAACAAAATGAGAGAACACTTGGATTTCAAGCAGCCTGCAAGCACCAACGAAGATCCAAGGCATCATTATAGAAAGCTAGGGCCCCATTTTGTCAAGCGATCTCATCTTGTGGGTTATAAGCATGATAGAAAAAAGATAAGAGACTAGATTTCCACAACAGAAAGCAAGCGCTTTGTGATGGTGGTAGTTGGCTCCAGAGCAATCGATAATTAATTTTCTCTCAATTTTTGTTCCCTTAAGTCCTCAATTTTTTTTCTTTATTTGTGAAATTAACTCAATCATTATTAATAACAGAGAGTAAACATGAATTTGATTTAATATAAAAAATCTTGTATTTTGAGGCTTTTCATTTTTTATATAGCACATGTGTGATTAATTTATTTTCATGTGGGATTTGACGGAAATATGGTTCTAGTTAACACAATCTGCCCTTGAACATGTAGCAATCCATTTTTTATTATTTTCTTTCTCCGCCTTCACAAGTTGGAACAATCGAGGTCCATTGGCTGGAAAAAAAAAAATGCCACTTTTGGACTTAAGCCACGGCGGAACCGAGAAGAGATGCTACAATAGCAAAATCTTTGTCCGCTTGCATATCGGTGCAGGCATCCTACACATACCAATGTGGAACCTTAATCACAACTATAGTTGCAGAATCTTTGTTCATAGTTATGTTGTTGTAGGCATCCTTATCTATGGCAAAGCGGAACTTAGAACAATAGCAATAGTAGCAAATCTTGACTACTTTTTTGCTTGGATTGGAGAAGTGTATAAGTGGAGAGAAAAGTTAAGGGGATGGATAGTTAAAATTTTTTAGTGTATTATGTTTGGAGTACCGAAGTGTGGGAGGCTATGAGTTTTTCATTTTCCTATAGCAAGAAATTCAATTTTGAGGGTGGGTGCCAGAGTGAGAGGAAAGATTTTCAGAGTGTGGTTTGGTGTGGTATGTGATCAATAGGGAGCGAATCCTCTCAATTGGGCTGGAAACATGGTAGTGTCATGTGCTTAATTCGGATAACCCAATATCATTAAATTAGATCAATATTCAAGAATGAAATTGATTCCTTCTCCCAGAGTCTCTTGCGACAATAGGGAGAAAAGAGAATAGTACGGTTACATTTAAACTTGGACATTTGTTTTCAAACTAAGAAGAAAATGACCACCACATCACCTTACACTAATTTGATGTGTTTAAGTGACCAAAGGACACATAGTATCACTAACCTCTTCTGAAAAATTGACAACTGCTCTGCACTGAAAATACTACAAGTATGCAGCAACCATATCAATAGTTTCAACTTATGAGACACTTGTAATGTAGCTTGGCACAAGAAGGCTTTGGTTCTTTTGTTTTTTTTAATTTTTTTCTTCTTTCTAATTGCATTTGTCTTCAGTTTTGCTATGCTCTGGGATGTGTATAAACTCGAAACCCGAAAGCTTGGACAGGGAAGAAGGAAGATGTTCTGAGTTTTGAGTTCAACATGACACCTAATGTGAGTTCACAGGTTCCTTGTCCTCCAATTTCCGAGTTTCAAATTCAATGTGCCACTAAATATAAGAGTTCACTTCTTCCTTGTCCTTCTAAGTTTCCGAGTTCCAAGTTTAACAGAGTAAGTTCACCTTTTCCTTTTACTCAAAGTGAGTTCAACAAAAAATATTTACTGGACCTCATAAATTTAACATCCCCAAGTCTACTTAAGCTAATTAACTTAGTGTCCCTGGCTAATTAGAATGATTAGCGATTAATAAAGGATTAATCAACTAATCTCAATGGGCAAAAGCGTAATACATTGAGGTTAACACAAAAATTGAATCATAATGCACCAAATATTTTAATTAAAGCTTAATTGCCTAAATCTTACTAATGCGTAATCTTAAAATATAATTAAGCTAGCCTAACCTTGTTAATTAAGTGTATGACAACTAATTCACCTTAAACAATTTTAGAAAAATTAAACCCTCATACATTCAAGATATAGTAAATTATGACAAACCTTTTGATATAAGGTGCCTTAAAAGCACGTTTAGTTGAAAATGATTATTGAACAATTAAACTACCTAACTTAATTAGCACCTAGACAACTCTAATAGCATTTAAAATTTTTTAAAAAATTTTTCCTTTAATCATTGTTTGAAAATTTGGTCAAGACAAAAGCCTTATCCAACCATCCATTTGCCTTCTCATCATATACTCTTAGATCAAGGGTCTATGTTAGTAGTATCTCTTTAATCAAGACAAAAAAAGTACTTTCCTCCATTAGGATTATGCCACATGGAGTGATCTTATTCAATCAAGCCAATTTCAAGAGAGGACCTTGCCTTTGCCCACTTGAGAAAATACAAAATAGTCTATAACATACACTAATACTCAAAGAAAACACAACCAACCCTTTTATCTCGAGGTTCCTAGCCTCCTGCTTGTAAAAGAAGCAAAATCCAACCACTCCATGGCATAGTTTGGGATGCCACTTTCTCTCTCCCCCCATACTCTCATTTTTGCAACTTCATTCTCTTACTAAGTCACTAAGCTCTCACCTCTTTCTAAACCTTTCTTTGTTCTTCCTAATCTTCTTCTTGCTCTTCTTGCTTTCCTACTCTAACTTATCTCATTTCCACCACCATTCTCAAAAGCTCTTCAAGGAGCACCTCTTTTGGTCTTTGAAGGATACACTTGAACACACACTTGTCCCATTTTCAAGCTCAAAAAGGAAGGAGCCCATTTCCAACCTATCGACTCTTTCAGCTCCTCGAGAAACTCATTTGGTAGTGACTTTAACCCTCCACTTTTATGTGTTCTTCAAGTCCTTGAACTCCTAGGCTCTCCATAGCTAGGTGTTCTAGGACTTGTTCCAAGGCCTCATGGCCATGCTTGTTGATATAATAAGTTTTCATGTGTTGTGTCCTTCTCTTTGGCACAATTTTTTTGGTTGGTATGTTTATTGTTATTGAACCAAATTTTTAGAATCTAAAACATTGAGCTAATATCAAGACCTCAAAGTATAAGAATGGGTTGGAAGAGAAAAGTGGTCACTTGAGTGAAGATACTTAATGTTTTACAATAAAACTCAAGAAAAATATAAATGGTTGAAGCTGGGTTTCTGGTAATGGTTAATTCGAGTAGTATAACTCTTTCCATAAAACTCAGAATGCTTTGAAACCAATTTTATATGAAATTAGACTCAAAGAGCTTTCCGCACATATAAAATACGTGGCAATTGGATTTAAAATACGGGAGACATGATTTTTCAAAGTGGGCTATTGTCGGATGGATTTCTGTTTGGGCAGTCTGCACTAAAAAGCTTATAACTCGAGCTACAAAAATTATTTTCAAGTGGGACCAAGTTTGGTAGAAAGCTAAGACATAGAGTAATAACCGCATAAATAGTTTTGTTAGATTCCCCTTGAGCAGTTCCCCGTGGAGGTGACAAGTCACTGTATCAGGAAAAAGCTTGAAAACTGGACAGTCAAAATAAAATGTGTATATCTCAAGTTCTAGGAAGAATTTTTAAGTAGGACATGTTTCATTTAAAACTAGACTTAGAGAAGCTTAACCGTAAAAAAAAATCAATAAAATAGTAAAAGATGAAATTATGGTGAATTTTTGAAATTATTGACCCACTGTAAAAAGAAAGTTTGGTTAAGTGAAATTTTAAATAAAGGTAGAAAACAAACTTGTGAACAAAAACCTCTAATTTAAGTAAATGAAACTTCATAATTCAACCTAAGAACTTTAAAGAGGAAAATTAGATGAAGCTTGCCATATGAATAATGAAAGAATCAAATAATACAAAATTCAATTAAAAGCTTGCACCAAATTTATTCAGCTAAGCTAATAAAACTTCGCTTGTGAATATACTTATGTTCATGTGCAGGAATGATGCTATGATGGTATGATAATGATGATGAGTATGTTATGGTTGAATATGATGCTTATGATATTTAACGATATATGATAATGACTGTAATTGGCATATCTGTTTGGCAAAATTTTGGGGGAAGCTTTGGTATAGCCGCTATGCTGCTGAATTTCTGCAAAATTCATGGACTTAAAGAATTCTAAAGTCATAAGTATAATTGAAGAAGAGATAAACTAGGGGCATGATCCTTCAAAGGGAAGGTGACCTGCATTAAGCTCCCCTCACCCACGACTCACATGAATCATGGCATCGACCCAGCTAGTGTGAGCATAAGGGATAGGGCTTACATGAGGCATGGCTTGACCCAGCTAGTGTAAGTACCGAAAAGTTATGGTGGTGACAACCACGATACAAGCTCATTACCACTTATTTTTAGTGGATAAAAAAGACTTAAGATAAAGTCAAGTTAAGAAAGGAAAGGGACTTCGGTCTGACTCAAATAAAGAACGAAACTCTCAAGATGTTCATGCATGATACAAATTGTCATATAAGCTCTTATATATACCATGATATTGTTATTATAATGAGAATACGTACTTAAAATTGAATCCACTTCAGATATTCATGTTTCAAAAAACCTAATAATTTGACCTTATGCATGCTCACTATTTTCATTATTAAAACCAAAGTGGCTGGAACAATGACGATGACAATTTAGTGTCAGGTTCGAGTCCTATTGAGAAATCTTATTTCTCACTTTAGTTATTTTTCCGTATCGCCACCAAAATCTAATGGCCCACCTGGTGGAGTGGAGCATGGATTCCCCACATTATGAGCAGATGTATGATGAGGGATGCTAGATTATGCTATTTTAGACTTGTAGTTACTGCTACTCTATACCTTCACATATTCCTTTTTGTGATGAGCTTTGTCATTTAAGTCGGTATTTAGGATCTAGTATTTGGGTCATGGCACGACCATGAGCCTCTTTGATGTAATGTTTATATATATATATATATATAACTTATATGGATGTAATGATTAGCGATATAATGCAATGTATATATGAATTATTATTTATTTACCTTTCTCATGCTTTATGATATTGGGGTATAAATTATATGCGACATGCTTTTTCTATATTTATTTTCTTGCTCAAGGCTTTACTTTCCAAAATGCTGCAAAGCGACGACATATTTCAAAAACAAAAATTTACTGTATTTTCCATGTAACTTAATTTATAAATGAAGTTTAGTTTTCCGCTAGTATAAATAACAACTAATAAAACGCCGTAATATGACTTAACCGTAGCATGGGTTTATTAGGGTGTTACAATAAGTGGGGTGTTGGTGCTTGCTATTTGTAACACCCTAGCAGTTCCAAGTTACACTTAAGTCTCATTTGGATTCTATTAATTGTTACCTTTTCGCTTTGTGGAAAATTTAACCTGTTTCTTAAATTACTTTATTGGAAAAATAATAGGTGAATTTTTTTTAAAATACATTTGAAAACATGAGCCTTGATCGCATGATAGTAATATGCATAAACGAAGCATTACATAAGAAAGGCGTAGGCGACTATGTAGTGACGATGAAGTCGAATAATAATAATAAGACATATTGCAATAGAATAAATAACTAATATTAAATGTAAACCATAGCATCAATCAACTAATAATAAACTAAACGTCTCAAATTAAAATGGAAAATATACTCAAAATTGGCATAGTTTCCTACGACTACTGCAAATCTAGAGAAAACTATTCTCATACTAACTCGTCAAGCATGGGCTTGCATTTTAGCGAGGTAGGTGGAGACCACAGGAACATCTGAATGGGCAATAGGTACAGTAGTGGGAAGGACCTTAGCTGCATCCACAAGATGACCCAAGTGTGACATTATGTAGATCCGCTATGGCATCTACGTTTGGAGACAACATAGAAGTACGAGTGAGAAATCGAAATTTTCTAGTAGGATTTTAACTAGACAACTATCATGTCTTCAATATCGTCCTAGCCACTTTGGGTTTATTATAAAAAGATGTGCATACAACAGTCCATTTAATTAAGTTTGAAAAACGTGATTAGCCGAAATGGGTTCATTTTAAACGTAACTCTTTCTATATTCTAAGGTATAAAATGATAAGGCAATAATAATGCATAAATAAATAACAAGGCTAAAATGAATTATGCAAATGTTTGATGCAGTTTTACTGGATCTTAGGCCTTATGCCTCTTAACTTCCTTACTTAATTTTGCTAGAGTCTTATTACTTAGTCCACCCTTGTAGGCCTTGTGCCTCTAAAAAATAGTAATGAGCTCATACCGTGGCCGTCGCCACATTAGGTTTCCTTTATGGGAGAGGGGGAAAAAGGTATCACCTTTTTTTGTGGAAGGATCATGTCTATTATCTGGTCTTTGGGGGCAACCTCCCTTTGTGGAAGGATCATACCCTTGGTTCTTTTATTCTTAATTAAGTTAACGCATAATGCACATATACTTAACTTTCTCTTAATATGCAAATTTGTTGTGAATTTGATAGATATAATTGTCAACATCATAGTTCATATCAAATATACAAATTCCATAAGCACCCATGCATAACATTAGACATCATAAGTTCGATCGACGTGTAGCTCAAGGGTCGCACATATATAATAACATAGACATTTCATATTTTCATTCATATATGGGTAATTAGTTGTAACTACTCACTTCTTTCTTATCCTCAAGTTTCTGAGTTCCGAGTTTAACATGTCACTTAACGTAAGAGTTCACATCTTCTTTATCCCCCTTCCCAAGTTTTCGAGTTTCAAGTACAACAGAGTGAGTTCAATTTTTCCTTTTCCTCAAAGTGAGTTCAATAGAAAAGTTTTACTAGACCACGTGAGTAGGGCATTAGTGCTCGCTATTTACCACAGGTATTGTAGAATGTACCTTCAAAAGATTAGAGGGACAATAGAGGGTATCGACAAAATGAGAGAACACTTGGATTTCAAGCAGTCTACAAGCACGATAAAGATCCAAGGTATCACTGTGGAAATTTAGGGGCCCATTTTGTTGAGGGATCTCATCTTGTGGGTTATAAGCATGATAGGAAAGAGATAATAGACTGGCTTTTTGCAACAGAAAGCAAGTGCTTAATAATGGTAGTAGTTGGCCCTGGAAGAATCAGTAATTAATTTTCTCTCAATTTTTGTTTCATTAATTCCTCAATTTTTTTTTGCTTAATTTGCAAAATTAACTTTAACATTATTAATAACAAAGAGTAAACATGTAATTTGATTTTATATAGAAAATCATGTATTTTGAGGCTTTTCATTTTTTATACGGCACATGTATGATTAATTTATTATCATGTGGGATATTTTGAATATTAATGGAAATATCGATTTAGTTAACACAATTCACCTTTGAACATGTAATAATCCATTTTTTATTATTTTTTTCTCCGCCTGCAAAAGCTGGAGCAACTAGGGTCTACCGCTTGCAAAAAAATGCCACTTCCAACTTAAGCCATGGTGAAATCGAGAAGAGATGCTACAATAGTGGAATCTCTGTACACTTTCACATCGGTGCAAGCATCCCTACGCATACGAGGGTGGAACCTGGAATGCAGCTATTGTAGCGGAATCTCTGTCTGTGGTCATGTCATTGTAGGCAACCCTACCCATGGCATAGTGGAACTTGGAAGAGCAACAACAATAGTGAATCTTGACCACTTTTTGGCTTGGACTGGAGAGGTGTATAAATGGAGAGGAAGGTTTGGGGAACGGATAGTTAAAATTTGTTAGTGTGTTATGTTTGGAGTGCCAAAATGAGAGAGGCTATGAGTTTTTCATTTTCCTATAGTAAGAAATTTCAATTTTGAAGGTGGTGCTAGAGTGAGAAGAAAGATTTTGAGAGTGTGGTTTGGTTTGGTGTGTGATCAATAGGGAGCAGATTATCTCAATTAGGCTGGAAACATGATAGTGTCATGTGCTTAATCTGGATCGCCCAAGATCATTAAATTAGATCAATGGTCAAGAATGAAATTGATTCCTTCTCCCAAAGTATCCTCCGACATTAAGGAGAAAGGAGAATCGTACAATTACATTTTAACTTGGATACCAGTTTTCAAATTGAGAAGAAAATGACCACCACCTCACCTTACACTAATTTGTTGTGTTTAAGCGACCAAAGGATACACTGTGTCACTAACCTCTTCTGGTAAATTGACAACTGCTTCGCACTCAAAATACTACAAGTATAAAGAAACCATATCAATAGTTTCAACTCACAAGGTACATCATAGTGTAGCTTGGCACAAGAAAGCTTTTGGTTCTTCTCTTTGGTTCATTTTTTTTTTCCATCTTTTTAATTGCATTTATTTTCAATTTTGCTATGCTCCGGAACGTGGATGAACTTGAAAACTTGGACAAGGAAGAAGGAAGATATTTCAAGTTCCGAGTTTAACGTGTCATTTAATGTGAGAGTTCACTTTTTTTTTATCACCCAAATTTTCGAGTTCCGAGTTAAATAGAGTGGGTTCACTTCTTCTTTGTCCTCAAGTTTCCGAGTTTCAAATTCAACGTGTCACTTATTGACTACAAAACAAATGGATTGGTAAAAAGTAAATAGGCCTTAATTCAAAACTTCGAGAAAGAACATGTTGGAATGGACCTTTTTGTATTATAAATGTGAGATTATAGGAGGCTTTACTTTGAAATTTAGATCTTGAAGTAGCTATTCACAAAATTGGCAATATCTTTTCTTCCTCTCCAAAATAAAATTTACAAACATACTCTGAGAGTATATTTGGATAATTAATGGTAATGAAATGGAATGAAACAGAACGAAATGCAGTGGAGCGGAATAGAATGGAATGGAATGGAATAGAGTAAAATTGTCACTCTATTGTTTGGAAATTAGAGTGGAAAGGAATGGAATTGAAAATGTTATAATTTATTTTTTCCTATATCACCCTTATATCAAATATTTATAATTCACTAAAAATAAGAAGTTTTATTGAGAAAAATATACATTAAAAAAATATAACTATAGTATAAAACACTTACAGTATATAAAAAATGTAGAAATTTTGAGATAAAAATATATATTATATGTGTTCAAAACAAAACTAACATAAACTCATTCAATTATGACTTTTAGAAGCTAGGAATGTCACTTTATATATTGTTTATTGTTATAATGACAATCACATGGTAAGCAATGTCATGACCGCTAGTTGATCACAAATTTTATTTACCAGCACCTAGGTTTTGCAGTGTGAATGTTGTTACCGACAAATAGAAAAAAGAGTTTTAGTTTTTATTATTAATAAACTCGTAATTACGTACAAAAACAAACGAAACTGCTAACTATTTAGGCATGTTGCAACGAATAATTCAATAATTCAATAATAATTAAAATTTGATAAGAGTTTAATTGGTATGCACTGACAGTGTAAAATAGTTTTACACTGTCAACCAATAGAAATAGAAGAAAGTGAGAATTCATGGTGGGTCCCTCATTATAATGGGTGGTTATTTTGATATGTTGGCACTTTCCACCATTTCTATTGGTTGACAGTGTAAAACTATTTTACACTGTCAGTGTATTTAAATTAAATTCATTTGATAATAGGGTAAGGGATAATTTAGAAATAAGTAATTTAAGAACAATAGATTCTATTCCATTTCCTCCAAATTGGTAGGAAGAAAAATGAGAATTTATGATGGAATAATATGGAATATATTCCTTCCTCTCCCACTTTATTTCACCCAACTTTTTAAAATCTAAACAATAGAATTTTAAGTAATTCCAACCCATTCTTCCCCGTTTCGTTATTTTCTACCAATCCAAACATTGCAAAGTGTAAGGTGTATTTTAAAAAGTAATAATATACAATTTCAGAGTTTATTTAGTTTAATTTTTAAAAGAAGATCTTTTAAAAAAAGATCTTTTAAAAGAAGACATTTTAGAAGAATTATTTTTAAAAGAATGATTTTTGTTTGGTTTGAATATGTCAAAAGTAAGTTTAGGAGAATAAATTTTGTTTAAATAGGATAAAATAAAATTACTTTTGATTATTGATTTGAAAGTAATAGTAAGATTCCTTTTTAAAAGGTCTTTTTCTAGAATGAAAAGTAACCTCAAAGATATTTCTTTCAAAAGACTTCCAAAAGTTAAACCAAATATTATTATTTATTTTATAAAGTCATTTATTTTATATATATATATATATATATATATATATTACTTTTCTGATCAACAATTTAAATCCCACAATATATATTACTTTTCTGATCAACAACTTAAATCCCACAATTTATTTTATCATCTAAAATGCGCCCTCCACGTTAGTGGAGAGAAATCCATTTGCCTGTGGGCATGTCCAAGAGGGGGAAACCACCTAGGAAGGGAAGGTGACTGATTGAAAGAGCATTGAGAATTGAGACTGAAGTGACGAAAAATATCAGAAGATCACAAAATTGGAAAATTCCCATCAGGTCCCAATAGTGTACACAAGCCACTACACCCCCCTAACTCCTCCCTTCCACAGCTAAATCTACCATTCTCTCTTCTTTCTCTCTCTCCCGTTCCACTGCCTCAACAACGATTCTTTCTCACCACTCTCACATTCTCTCTCTCCGCCATTGCCAATGCTCAACCTCCCTTCTCCGCCGCCTCCTCCGGCGACGTTTTAGCTTCTCCCGGCGACGCTGCTTTCCCCGCCGGCGTTCCCGCGGCGGTGCCCTGGGGGTTTTTTATAGGGGTTTTTTTTCCTTCGTTTTCTGATTGTTTGGTTCTCTTCTGAGGTGCCGTCGGCGCTTGATTCCGGTCGCGTCTCCGTCGCATCGGCGCCACCATGCCTCCGGCGCGCCGGGGCCGAGCAAACAAGGCCAAGGCCAATGGCGACTTGAGTTTGGGCGATCTCGTCCTCGCTAAGGTCAAGGGTTTCCCCGCTTGGCCTGCCAAGGTACGGTTTCCTTCGTTGAACTTTCTCGTTGTTTTTGTTTTTTTGTCCTTTTTTTTCCTCGAATTTCGTTGGTGCCTTGCGATTCTTTCTGTGTTACGGTGCTGTGGGATTTTGAATGGATATGTTTAGGTTTTGGATTGAATGTTTTTTCTTTCTTTTTATTTTTCTGCTGAATTTGTGAAATTGTGCACGTGAATGGAAAGGGTTTTGCATGTAAGTCGTATCTTGATGTAGTTTTAGTTAAATGGGTGCACAGACTCTCGTAGTAGAACGTTGTTAGGTTCTTTTAGTAATTTGATTGAACTATGAATGCTTTCGAAGTGTTTTGATGCGTAGGATTGGAGTGAAACTCTTAGGCTGCATAGCTGGATGGTTAACTAACTAGCTGTAGAGGTCGAATTTCAGTTGTTAATTAATGCTGGGATACTGACTTTGTTAATTATTTATTGTATCTTCAGATAAGCAAGCCTGAAGATTGGGAGAAAACACCTGATCCGAAGAAATATTTTGTTCAATTCTTTGGTACAAAAGAAATGTAAGTCTCTCTTCTTGTGCCGTCATGTGTGCCCGTTTTGATTGTAGCATTAACACTTTGCTTAACAGCATTTGAATGGCTCTAAGTTGTTGACATCAAGTAGTGAATGTTGATAAAAAGGGCAGCCTCGTGCTATAAAGCTCCCGCTATTTGCGGGGTGCAGGGAATGGTCAGGCCCACTATGTGGGTCTACATTTGGCAGCCCACTATGTGGGTCTACATTTGGCAGCCGTACTTTGCGTTTGAAAGAGGCCGATAGCCTGATTCTATGACTTGAGCCTGTGACCTCCAGGCCACATGGCGACAAATCTTACTGTTATGCTAGGGCATCCCTTCAGTTAAGTATTTGATGAGGGAAAAAAAAAATAACTAAAAGAAAACAAGTAATGTGTGAATTACACAAGAGTAACAAACTTAAGTGGAAACTGTAAGGCGGAAGGGTTGGTACAAATGGCATAGCTGGAATGTTGGTAATAACACCCTCGGCCATGTTGCGTTACTGTTTTACCAAATTGGGCCATCTATTCTGAATCTGACCCTTTCGCTTCTGGTTGTTGACTTGTTGTGTGTGAGTCTTTTATAACGCTAGCTGATTTAAAGGTATGTTGAAATTAAAATTCCATTGTTGCTTATGTTGCATGTTGTAGTCTGCGAGAAAAGTATTGTCAGTCATGGAACTGAACTAGTAAGCTTTCTGTTAGTTGATTATTATACAATTTGAAATTCCATGTCTGCATTTCTTGAAGGAGCATTTTTACATGTCTTTAAGAACATTAATGTGAAAGGTTATAATTTGTGATAATTTTGGTTTCCAGATTGATCGAGAATGCTCTACTGCCCAATTGGTGAATGTATGTTGTATAATTGGTATTATTAACTGCTACTTATTTATAATTGTTTTACGATCTAAATGGAGCTTTAAGGTAATGCGATTTTGTTTTTCAGGACTAATAGGGCTTTAGTGCATGCAAACAATTTTTAATGTTGCTCTAAATGTTGTGTGCCAAAACATGTTCCTTTGTCTTAACCTTTGTGCTGATTTTGCATTTACCTATATGTAATTTTGGCACATATCTACATTGTATATATGTTAAGAGCAGGAATGCTTATAACAACATTGCACATCGCATGCTGTCTTGATTTGAACTCACAACAATAATGATACATTATCTTCTTCAGACAATCAACTGTTTAAGATGCTAAACCTGGTGTGGACTGTAAAGTTTCTCTTACATGTTGCAAATTTTGATTATTATGCTTGGTAAGAAATTAATAATTTTGGATCTCTGTGTTATATTTTTCTTTATTCAATCGCACACACAGATATAGATAGATATGTTTATAATTCGAACACACAATCACAAGAAGTAGTAATAATAATGAAAAGATGAAATATAATATGGTATAATACAATGTAGTATAATTTAAGGTAAAATATTAAGTATAAGAATAATTAATTACTAACACTTTGATGGTTCCCCTTCACTGGTTCAGTATATGTTTCTGTTTCTGAAACCTTGTTTTCATGTAATTCCTATATCAATTCTAGAATTTCATGGAATACAAGAAGAAGAATGAAATTACAAAAAAATGAAAATGACTCAACCAGAAATTAAGTCCTTGCCTTAGGAGAGACCTACCCCGCTCAGAACCTGAATTTTCCATATTTTTCCTCCCCTTTTGTCTTCCCTTACTCCCGTTTTATCCTCATGTCTCAGCCACACCACATGCATCTGTACAGAAGCTCGCCTTGCAATTCCAGCACCTGTGCGTGTTTGCTACAGCTGTCTTTCCCACCATGGCCCATTTGTTATACTGTTTTCACCTCCACTTCAGCTATGCCCTCCTATTCTTCATAACTTACAATTAAGTAAATGTGGGCCATGTTACATACTTCTCTTCCTTTCTCTCAAACAAAATTTTCTTTGCCGCCAAATAAAGAGAAAGTAGATGTTGCAGTTGTGATGCTTTAATGCTGGATGTTTGACTTGATGCTCAAATATGTCTACAGTGATGTGATTGTAGACATTGGAAATGGTTTTCTTTTTTTTTTTTTTTTTTTTTTGGCGATCTAATATAAAGTGTGAAAATTCTAGAGCAGTGGGGTGTAAGGAAAATGATTAGGGAATCTAACAATGAGTATATCTCAATTATATCATCTAACTTTGGTTTAATGGTGATTCTAGTTGCACCAGTTTTATTGAAGCATGTGTAAGTATTCCTTCTTCATTTGCATTATTTGGAAGAACTATTTTTTCTGGCCATATATGAACTTACGACGATTCCCTTCAGGCCAGGGATAAACTATTTTTTCTAATGTCTATGCTTTACATGTTTAATCCTGAAAAACCTTTAAGAAATTGTGTATTTTTATCTCCAGTTGTTATTTTGGTATGCACCTTTTACTTCTGACTCTGAGTATATAAGCTCTGTTTATAATTTATGTAATATTGGATTGTGAAGAATTTGTAACTGTAAATTGTTGCTTGATGTCATTGTTGTATGACTTTATGGTTGCCCGTGGCTTTGTGGAGATATGCTAAGTTTGGTGTGTCTTATATTTTTAGCTTCTCTGCAGTGTTCTGCTAATGTTATCTTGGAGGTGTTTCCTTTCTAGAAATGGAAAGAGATCCAGATGTCTTGTTTCATAGCTCAGTCTCTTAGGACATATTTGTTTTCTTTTGCTTTCTTCTTGTGCAGACTTATCCTCTTTCTTTGTACTCTTTTCTATCTCATTATTAAAATTACCTTTTCTATAAAATAAAATAAATGTTTTAGTTGGCGATTATTTTGCCTTTACATCTTTGGGATAGTATTGTTTCTTGGCATCCTTGATGTTTGTTAGGTAACAGTATATAGAGAGAGAAGGGAGAGAAGGAACAACTATGGATCTGTGTTGTTGATTTGGAATCCCTAGGTAATGCTCCTTTGGACCCTAGAAATTGGGGAAGAACAACCAAGAACCTGAGATACAAGTGAGAGGGAGAGTTCTGCACTCTTCACCTTTTGAAATGAGTTATAATTGACAAGACAAAACTCATTCTAACAAACTCTTCCCTATTTATACTTCCGTTAGTTAGTTACAACAGCTGAGCTCACAGCTAGCTTAACTCCCCCCTTTTCTTTTGTCTTCTCTTGTAAACCAACCCCCAAAAAGGGTCCCTAACAATGTTGGTCAATGAAAGTAGATTTTATTTCTTTGTTTATTTGGGTTGGGGATGTCAGATCACATTTTCAGGTAGCCGAAGGGATTTAACAGATCTTTTGAGCTAATGTGTCTATATTTCCTGTGTTCTTTTTGTTCTGTCTTTTTTTTTTAATATAATTTTTTTTTTTTTTTACCTTAGAATATTCCTCTACCGTATTATTCCTCTCTTCTATATGAATATATATTTTTTCCTTGGAACAAGGTATCCAGATTTTGTATTTTGCAAATTGAGTAAACACTTAAATTAGTCCTCCAAGATACACTAGGCATCAGGTTAGTCCTTTGAAGATTTTAGACATCAATTTGGTCTCTCAATGTTGAAAACAGACTTCAATCCGGTTCTCCAGTGTATATTTGGGCATCAATTTGGTCCTTCTTTGGATTAGTATTTTGGATTATGAACGACCAAATGGATGTCAAAATTTTCTGAAGGACAAATTTGACAGCCCATATATCTTTCAATGACAATTTTAAGCATTCACTCTTTGCAATTTGAGCATTATGAACTTGAGCATGACTTTAATGAGTTATTTTCTGTGAACAATAGATGTGAATTACAATCTTTCTAATTTTGAGAACAGAACACCCCAATTCAAAATTTAGAACTTGAGCCAACAACTAAGATTAGAGTCACATAAGTTATTCCAAGTAAATTAATTTGGTGAAAGGAGATTTGATGACCTTTGTCCAAATGCCTGAGTAATCCGATTTTCTCATTACTCTGATGCTTTCCACTGAGTACCATATTGTTTATTCTTTTATTCTTCTCCTTCACAGAGCTTTTGTTGCTCCTGCGGATATTCAGGCGTTCACCAATGAGGCTAAAAATAAGTTGTCTGCTCGGTGCCAAGGCAAGACTAAGTACTTTACCCAAGCTGTCAAGGAAATCTGCACAGCATATGATGAGTTAGAGAAACAGAAAACTAGTGGTTTGAGAGATAATGTTGATGGTTCACATATTGGTTCGGATGCTGCTTCTATTGATGAGGTAGTGGATCACCTAAAGGATGCTGCCGATGATGTGGGGTTAAATGTGGAACAGGCTAACACCTATGGGCAAGATGTTGGCTCTAATTTGGAGCACTGTACACAGAGATGTGTAGAAAGTGATAGCCAAGATGAAAAGCCTTCTGTATCTGGCCGCCCAATTGACAGTTTGTCTTCAGTTTCGTCACCTTTGATCAAAAGCAAGTCATCCAATGGTGAAGAACAAAATAAGTATGCTAGCAAATCTGGTCTTAAGGATCCATCATGTCTGAAAGTGGAAGTTTCTGACTGTAAGGATGCATCCACGGTTAATGGGAACAAGCCAAGAAAGCTTGGTACTGGCTCAAGTAGAAGTGAGGCTGCAGATGATAGAAAAAGAAGTGGTGGATCAAATAGAACATTTTTGAAGGATGAAAGTTCTGCAGTTTGTGCTCATCTATCCAGGTCTGGAGAGACATTGAAAGGTGGGAAGAAAGGGAAGAATGCATTTTCTGCTAAATCTGATTCTCCAGATGCTCGTAAATTAGACTCTAATATTAACTGCAGAAATAAAGATAAGAATTTGAAAACAGGTCTTAAGGTGAAAAAGAAGTCGCAGGTGATCTTTGTTGATTCTGAGGGGGGTGATGGAAAAAGTTCTTTAAAACAAAATAAGACTCAAGTCCATGGGAAGCGTAAGTTGGGATCAAATGAAATCTTACATGCTACCAAGAAGTTGAAGTGTATGGATACCAAAAATGATAAAACACTGAAATCTCGTCTGGAAGATGTAAACAGTGCTTCACCTAGATCTCCTGTTGTTGATGACAAAGAATTAAAAAAAAAAGAGTTGAAAAGGTCTACATCACGTTTAAAAACAGAAAAGGGTTTGCCATCTAGGGCTCAACCCAGTATGGTTGGTTCTGATGATTCTGTTCATGAGGTGCTCTCTGGGCCGAAACATCATAGCCAAGTCCAGCAAGCTATGCCTGATTCTGCTGGCCTCGCTTCTGATGAAAATACAGAAATGAGTTCTCTTAGACGGAAAAATGATGCAAACAATCTTAAGGCCAAACAAGTGCAGAGGAAACGTAGAGCTGTTTGCCTTGTTGACTACGGTGATGATGATGAGCCCAAGACTCCTGTTCATGGAGGAGCTGTTAAAAATGTTAAATCTCCTTCTCCTTCTTTTGTTTCAGAGGTTATGAAGAGCAATGATGCTTGCCCAGAGAATGCTGATGTTGCTCAGCTGGCTAACAGAAAATCTTGTGCATTCGAGGATAGTAATTCGAAAGAACCCTCCTCTGAATCACATAATGATACATTGTCAACTGTGCAGCCTCAAACAGAGAAGGCTGATAAAGTAATTCCTGTTGATTTACCTCATAGTCCTGCTAAATTAGATTTAAAGCAGTTTCCTTCCAAGATGGAAAAATTAAGCTCCATCTCTCCCGTAAGATCTCCTCAGTCAGTTCCTACAAAGTCAAGTGTTGAGCAACATAAATCCTCCAAACCTTTGCTTAAAGTTTCTGGTAATGCTACAGAAAAGAAGACTGATCATGGGTCCTCAAAGAGCTTAAATAGCATCAACTCTTCTCAGAATCAAGTTGCCACTAATAAAAAGAAGCTTGCATCTTCCGTGGAAAGTTCTAAAACTACTCCAAAGACATTACCACAGGCAGTCGAAGTGCCTGCTGCAACAGAAGATTTTAAGGAGCTTGGTGCTTTTCATGTTGATAGGTCCATATACTTTTCATTTCTTTTGTTTCTTTTATCCTTTCTGAATTTACTGACTGTTTTTTCCTTTTTACCTTATTTATGTTATTACAGATTAGATGTGGGTTTGGAAGAAAAAAGTAGTCAATATACTGGTTCTAAGACACCAGAAAATGCTAAGACTATGAAGCATCTGATTGCTGCTGCCCAGGCAAAAAGGAGACTAGTTGCTCAATCTCAATGTCTTCCTCCTGGCCTCAACAATGTTCTGGGGGGAACACCCAGCCCCTCTACAGTTCAGCCATTTCTGTCCATCTCAAGCAATTTTGTGTGGGCAGACCAGCAGGGAGTTTATGAGCACCCGACATCGGTTTCTCCATCAACTAATGGGCATCACTCTGCATCTCAAAATCAGCTTGAAGCTGAAGAAAATGAGGAGAGAAGAGTTGGTTCAGTGCAAAGGGTTGTAGGGGGCTCTCTGAGTGGTGGTACCGAGGCTGCTGTTGCTCGTGATGCCTTTGAAGGGATGATTGAGACTTTGTCAAGGACCAAAGAAAGTATTGGGCGTGCAACACGTCTGGCCATTGATTGTGCTAAGTATGGTATTGCAAATGAGGTGTGCTTCATCATATTGTTGCTGCTAATTTGATGTGATTTATATGTAAAATTCTGATGAGTTGTGTTGGAAGTTTGAAACCAGTTGGTATACCTGAAACCCACATTATTATATCTGTATATAGAAAGCTATGTGTTGGTTTATCGAAATTTGAAAATAATGGGTTTTGGAACATTTTGTGCTAGTAATATGGTGTAAGTTGTAGTTTACTTCTACTATTAGTTCATCTGTGATTTTTGTGTTCTATTCTTGCTTACACGAACATGGCAATACATTTTGTTTTGTTTGTATTTAGAGATTAATTATTGTAACATGATATATTTTCTATGATGTTAGACTTGTGTAATTACTTTTGGCATTTGAATGTAGTTTGTTTACTTCCAAGTCCTTATGTTCAGGTTGTCGAACTTCTTATCCGAAAGCTGGAAAATGAAGCTAGTTTTCATCGTAAAGTGGATTTGTTCTTTCTCGTTGATTCCATAACCCAGTGCTCACATAATCAAAAAGGTGGGAGGATTTATTTCATATAATTCTTTTAAGCAGCATTTATTATGGAAGTTCTTGTCTCTCTCTCTCTCTCTGCCTTTGTCTCTTCCTTCTTCTCTGCCCAAATTTACAAGCATTAGGTAGTATTTTCTTTAAGACATCTTCAATTCTAATTGTAGAGATATTTTCCAGGCATTGCTGGAGCGTCCTACATCCCTACAGTTCAAGAAGCATTGCCACGTCTTATTGTTGCTGCTGCTCCCCCTGGGGCTAGTGCCCGGGAAAATCGTCGTCAATGTCTCAAGGTCACTTCTTTCTTCTTCTTATAGTTTTTTTTTTTAAAAAAAAAAAAAAAAAACTTATTTGAGAGATAAGAAGTGAAGTATGGAAAAGGGAGGACAAGCATACTCTCAAAGAGAAAAAAGGAAGGAACAAGAGGGAAGAAGAAACAATCAAGAATGCAACAAGTGTACTTGGTCTCTCTGTATTTCAATAGTGTTAGCTGCCTTGAAACAGCCGTGAGTGCACTTGATAGAGGCCATGAACACGGTGTTGACCCTAAGCAAAACTAGATTTAATTAGAGGCCTTTAAAACTGTTTCTATTTTGCTCCAACAAAATATCCCATAGAATTGCCAATAAGGGTGCGTTTGTTTCAACTTTTTAAAAAAGTGATTTTAAAGCTTAAATTTTATAGATAGCTAAAAAAATTGAAAATTGATTTTTTTCAAAAGCTACTCTTTTTAGCTTCTACAAAAAAGCTAAAAACAGATTTTTTTGATATTCTAATTATTTTTAAAAAATTATTCAAATTTACGAAAACTTATTTTTTCTATAAAAAAAGTGATTTTTTGGCCAAAAAATCCCAAACACACACCCTAAATTTTGATCTCCTATATCTTCTAGAACCTTTAAAACAAACCAAGAGAGGCAGCTGCAAAGTGAAGGGAGGATTTATCCAGCACACTGAACAAATTACTCCAATAGAGAATATCTTCTTTACAACGTAGAAATAAATGAGCTACTTTTTTTAGGTTGAGCTGGAAATTACATTAGTGGAAAGGGTTGTCTGTGGTCTACGAATGTTCAACATGTGCTTATATTCATTCTACTGGGTACAACTGTCCAGATAAAAGACTTGGGGTTAGATTTAGTTTAGATTTCGAAAAGGAGTTTACATAAAAAAGCCTCCCACTCTTAGAAAGTGTACAACAATAACAAAGCCTTTTTCCCATTTTGTGGATGTTGAGGTTGGAAAGCAATGCCTATATCTCTAATGATGTTTTTGTCACCTCTGAATTTGCTATGAGATCGAATACTTTTCATGGCATCATCTTGGTGCTCCGCACATGGTCTCTTACAGGGCATAAGCATTTGAGATATGCAAAGGGATTGGGAATCTCCTCTATAGTTGCTTGTTTTAATAGAATTTTCCTTATGTTCCTTATTTTTTTCTTTTCTTTACTGATTTTCTTTGTTGAGGATTTCTTATCCACCAATCTTGTCCATCTTTCTTCAGCTTTATCTAATAATTTTCTTGTTTTGTCGAAATAAAAATCTTGCTGTCTTCTATTTGTCCGTTCATCCATTGCAACATTCTTAATACTGCAACAGTTAGCGGATGCTCTTGTTGGAATTTCTCCACCTAACATTATGTACTAGAAAGCATCACTGATCTTATGGATGCTGGGTAAATTTTCCTCTGAGCTTCAGAGGAACCTTATGATCACTATCAGAAAGTGTAAGGAACTAAAAACAGTACTTACAGGAAGACACACCAGAAGGATTGACAGTACAAATTCTCTTTTCTTGATTGGAAGGGAAGTGATAGTTATTCTACAAAAGCAAAGCGAACTGAATGCAATTACTTCCATCACTCAGCTCCTGTCTAAAGTGAAAATCCCAAGAAATATTTGAATCTGCCAGTGTCAGAAGTCAGAACACTGAATGTGTAAATTTATTTAAACGAGATTTGCTATATAAGGAGAGCCTTGAGGAACATTGCCTGCTTTGATTTCCACCCAACAAACAATGTGGATTCTAATCTCCCTTACTCTGGATCAAAGGAAATGCCTCATAATCTCTCTTGCAGATGTTAGAACTGTTCTGCAAATCTTCTATGGCATGTTTTACTAACGGTCTTGTTAGTGGTGTTTCTTTGATAGATATGCAGAGAAATTGGCATGCCCTGTTACATGGCTCAATCTTGTAGGACCTACAATTGTTTTTTGTTTTAAAAAAAATTCTGAGGATGTCTTTTCAACTCTTAAGTAGTTTTCATTTTCTCATTGGTAAATTTCTTTATCTATATGAAAAAAACTCCCTTGTGGACATTGATATCCACTAGGCGACTTTTAGCAGTTAATCTTCAGGTCAATAATATTTTCAGTAAGCTGAAGAATATAAAGAACATTTACTAGAGTGACTGTATTCTTGTCAACAAAAGAGAATTGTGTCATCCACTTACTGGAGGTGGCAGACCATAACTTGCTGTGAACTGACTCTGATCCCCTTGATGAGGCGTATATCAACAACTCTTGAGAACATCTGATTTAACATATCAACCACTGTCAGAACTGTCTAACATGAAGTCTCACCACCTGCAGAAAGAAGTAGCTAGGCTGACCATTGACAACTGCCAAAGAAGTAGTGTAGGGAGGCAATCTTGTAGGATTTTCAATTAATTGACTACAATCTTTTCTTTATTATTAACTAGTCAAATGTGATTTTGTTTAGGAAATTTTATGGTACTATTTTTTATGTGTTTATGTGTTTATGCTGCATGCAAAGGTGATATTGGATTTGTTTTGTTTGTGTTGGTTGGATTGTAGGTTTTAAGGCTATGGCTTGAGAGGAAAATTTATCCTGAATCAGTTCTTCGGCATTACATGGATGATATTGGAGTTTCAAATGATGACATGACAGTTAGCTTCTCTCTTAGGCGTCCATCTCGAGCAGAACGATCTGTGGATGACCCAATTAGAGAAATGGAGGGCATGCTTGTTGATGAGTATGGAAGGTGCGTCATTTGTTTGTTTCATCAAGTTATTAGATTGAAAGCTCATGTTATGTTTTGTCTGTTTCCATTGTTATATGTTTTCCTTTCAAGAGTCACTGGTCATGTTTGTACAATTAGTCTATCTTGTTGCAGCCCACCCATGTGGGGAATGGTTTTGTTCTTCTTCTTGTTGTAGTCTATCCTACTTTAACCTAGGAGAGATAGCAAATGTTGAATCCTTTAACGTGAATAGATGCAGCACCAAATGGAACATAATATCAGTTTCTGAAACGTTGTGTCTTTAATGACTTTGAACAGTATATGGTGAAAACAAAGAGTACAGTCTGAAATAAGAGTTACTAAAGTGAGAATTACTCGAGAAATTATTGGGTTGGTTATTTTGGTAGAAAGCTATGGCAAATTGGCAATATATTTAAATATAATTGGAGTGGTGTTTAGCAAATTCAAAGTTTGGTTTAGAATTTATGTTAAAAGTAGCTTTATATCTATAATTTTGTATGAATTTGAATTTTTTTGAAATCATATTTTGACAAAAATTGGCTTTCCAAAAAAAAACTCAATAGGCTTTTCTTTTTTGACCTAATTTGACTGAAGAACTCTTCGTATAGAAATGTATTTTTTAATTTTGAGTAATTGTCAAACACGAGGTTATGGAACCCAGTTATGCTAAAAGTGTTACAGCTTGATAAAGATCACTTTTCTAGTGCCTGCACTGTTGCACCTTCTACCCTTCTGAAGCTTCTGGTAATGCTATGTGACTGCTGCATTGATTTTGCATATTGGAACATGGAGAGAATGCAAATTGATAGAGAGCATCTAGAAAGTAGGATTTATATAGGAAACTTGTAGGACAAATGACATGGCCCTTGTAAGTAGGTATAGCTGTTAATGGCATTGTTAATGGCATATTTTAAGTGTTTGGTCACGTCCCTTCCTTCCAAAAATGAAAACATGGAAAAAAAGAGGCTCCTCTCCTTGGAGTTCTTCTTAACCCCCAAAAAAGGTGTTGAAAAACATATCATTCTGACTTTCTGACATATGTTGACATAACTCATTCATTCTTACATTTAATTCCTCTTTAGATTTAATTTTAACAGAATATTAAACAAATTGAAATAGTAGAAAATAACTTACATATTGTCAATTGAGATGGGCATCTACACATGTTAAGTAGGACTAGGATTCAGTTTTATATTAACAGGAAAATGAAATTGTAGATGGAAATTACTTTTATTTCTGAGCTGGTTTGCATATTTATGAAGTGGAGCTGTGTGCTGTTTCCTATTCTATTACCATTTTTCTTGTTTGCTAATGCAATTTCTAATTCTGATTCATGTTATATATCTGGGTGTTGTGTATCAGTAATGCCACATTTCAGCTGCCTGGCTTTTTATCTTCTCATGTGTTTGACGAAGATGATGATGATGATTTTCCTAGCAACGCTTCTCCGGCAGATCCCACTTGCACACAAGGAGAGTCAGAAACTTCTACTGTTACCCCCAATGACAAGCGCCACTGTATCTTGGAGGATGTGGATGGTGAGCTCGAAATGGAAGATGTTTCAGGTCTCCCAAAGGATGAAAGGGTCGTATTATTAAACAGTTCTTCTGAGACGGATCTGCAACTTCAGGGTTCAGATAATATTTTGGATCCTGTTTCAAACACTACTGTGGAGATACCCGATATGCTTGAGTGTTCTCCTCCACTGCCACCTGATTCACCTCCTTCCCTCCCACCTTTGCCTTCTTCGCCCCCACCGCCACCTCCTCCATTGTCTCCATCTCCTCCCCCACCTCCACTGCTACCAGTGGTGAAACCTCCACTTCCTCCTTTACCACCCCCAGCCCCTCCATCATTGTTGGTTCCTCAATCATCTGGGTCTGCTCAATCTTCACTTTTCTCACAAGGGATAGTGCAGGCTCAATCATTGCATCAGTCAACACCACAGTTGGGGTGTCAACGTAGTGTACCTCATGATTATAGTAGCACAACTAGTGTAAGACATTTTTGCTTTTGAATCTCAGTTTTAGATTTATTTGCATTGCCTGTTTTGATAAATGGATTCCTCTGTACAGGGCAACCAAATAGTTCAAATAGCTGGAAATTCTTTTGTTGGTGGTCACAATAGTGCAGTTGTCAAGAATGAACCATTGCCACAAGCACAGCCGTCTTCTTGCTTTCCACCAATGGCAGGCTGCGGCTCTCAGGAACCTTCTAGTTTTAACCCTTCAAGGCAGTTAGAATATGGACAGAATGATATGTACCTAAATTCTCAAGTTCCACAACCTAACCAGCAATTTCAGCTGGGTAATGGCCCATTTGCTCCTAGGTGCATGCCTGCCCCACCCCAAAATCCTCCCAACCAGTATTCATATCCCAAGCCTACAGTTCAGCATCATCTTCCGAACTCTTTCCGTCCTCCTTTCTCATTGCCATCCGTTCCAGATGGCCAGATGCAATTTGTTGCTAATGAGCAATGGAGGATGCCATCAAGTGAATTTAAGACAAACAATCAACATGGTTTATGGAGAGGGAGAAATCCTTCATGCCCTGGTCCACCCTTTGGGCAGGAAGGTAGAATTTATTTAACACACACTATTGTAAATGTTCGTTTCAGTGAAATATGACTCATGTTTTATGCTGTTTATTGTGTGTAACTGTGTATCTCTTATTCCCAAAGCTTTTCATTAGCTTTTTTGTGATGGCTTTCATCCACATATTTAATTGTTAATATTCCTTTTTTTTAAGTGATCCGACATATAAGTCAAATCTCTAGTTGCTCTAATGTTACTGATGTTTTGTGTTGGTGAAGTTAATCTGAATGTTAGAAATATTGTTTTAATGATGTCGATGACAGGCTATTTTCAGCCACCACTTGAAAGACCACCAATAAGTAATGCAGGTTTTCAGCATGCAAACGCTAGCAACATACCTACTCCTCCTCCAATTTCAGGTATGTTTTGCCGTTTGACACTGCTTTACTTTTTCTTGGTTCTTAGTTTTCCACTTTGAGCTTCGACTTGTTAACAAACTACAGTTGTGGATCATGATCATCATTTCCTTTTTCAGGACATGGCGTTCCTCAGATGTTGCCCTGTAGGCCAGACATGCCTGCAGTGAATTGTTGGAGGCCTACTTGATGTTGATTTGAGATTTTCCAGTTCATCTGCAAAATTGGTGGGTAAGGATATTGGCTAATTGGATTCATCTTTTGCTTATTTGATAAATTTTACACAGGTTAATTGTTTTATGTTGGGATGAATTGAGGGAATGATCATTATACCTTCCTGTTCATGGACTTAATTTCTTTTATAATAAAAGATTTTAGGTTACTTTACTTACCTGTAGTCTGCTTGCGTCATTTCTTTTTAGGGTACAATGCTTGTGTCAATTTTTATACTGAAGAAAAATCATATTTCTTTTCTGTTGTTATACTGAATTATGACTGCCTTTGTTTTCCAGTTCTGTAGCTGGTGGATCACTAATCAAGGTCATTGTGTGGCTCAAAGTTAGATTTACTTGTCTAGTACTTACAACTACCATTGAAGAAAATTTTGAAAACTCGCGGAGGCTTTGGGCAGGACTGTGTATATTGTAATTTTTCCTGACAATGTATCCAAGGGACATTTGCTTCCATGTTTAGGCCCTTGTTTCTGACTTGGTTAGTTTATCTGTTTCCCATCCCTTGTAATTATTACATAAGATCTATATATAGAAATCAATTTCAAGAACTCATTTTAACAGCAATTGAATGTCAAATTTTGCTATCTAGCCATTTTTTTTCTATTCTCAAATTTTATTTCTGTTTCTTTCTAGTCCTTTGCCTTTTTCTCAAGATGTAACATGCTTTAGGGATTTCAGTACCAATTACCATCTGTATATATAAAGTCTGTTAATTGTTATAGAGCTCTCTTCTGGGATACTAATCTTATCGTCATGTTTTATTTAAAGGGGAAAAAATGGGGTAGCTGATGGCGGGGTGTGGACTTTGTTTCACTGGAAGTTCATTCTATGCTACTGATCCTTGCTTCATGTGAAGATTTAGTTATGCATCATGCAAGTTCCATCTTATGGAACTACTTAGCATCTAAACTTCATTGCTATTCAAAATTTCGGTTTTACAAATATTACCTGTGGTTTACCTGATTCTTTTAGTTCTGGAATGCTGGGAAGAAATGAATGCTAGGTTAAACGGGATTTGACTGCCCTAAAGTAAGCCATCAATTTCATGAGAGAAGAGACCTCAACTGTTGATATTACATGCACATACATAACAGATTAAGGACTTGTATTTTTGGATAAAAACAAATCAAGGATTTATTTTCATCAATAGTTTAGATCCCTCAGTTTTCTCTCTAAAGTGAATGAGGCTTTATAAGAGTCTAATTCAGTCAAATGATGCTATTTTGTCCCAAAAGTTGCTGTGGAGAAATTTTCAAGTGCGGGATGAGGATGTGAACAATATTTTTTGGTTTTTGATAGAGCCAGCTCCGTGGTGTTGTTTGATTAATGTAGATTGCACACCGAATTGGATGAGGCTTAGTTATTAGTGTTTTTTTGTTTCAGCTTCTTGTCGATGCAAACAGACGTTGGCATGAAGGAAGCATTTGTATCCTTTTGAAGTTTTAATAAACATGCATCATGAAGCCAAACTTTCACTTTTGTGGTGAAAAGAATTCCAATCAAACAGGCTGAATGTAGTTAGAAATGAGTGTACAGTTTAAACTGAAAAATCAATATGCTCAGATATGCTTAATTTGAAATTAAAATGTTCAAGTATGTTCAAATGCAAATTTTAGCCTTGGTTACCACTTAAGGTTTTGTGAATTTATTGGGAAATGTTGTCTAGTAGAATAAAGTATGGTGTTGGTGTTCAACCTTTGAACCAGGTGAAAAGCACCTTGGGTTGTTTGTTTTGGAGTTTTTAATGGAAATGTGACTCATGCTTTTTTCAAGGGACCTTGAATACTTGACTTCAGAAAGGCCATTTTCCCTAAATTCAGATTTAAGGTGTCTTGACCGTATTTGTTTCTTCAAACAAATTCTGTTGTTGTGTTGATTGTTGCTTTTCCCTCTTACATGTATTACTTTGTCTTACTTTTCCCAGGCTTCTCTTGTACCACCTTATGAAGAGAAATAATTATTTATCTGGTGTACTTTGGCATATGTCATTGGAAAGGAATGCTAGAATTTTGAATGATTCTTTTTCAACTGTTGACTTTATTTGGGATAAGTTACTTTTTCATATGTCATTGGAGTTTGGTGATACAGTCCTCTTCTTGGCATTTTTTGGTTGCTTGTAACTCTGGATCTTCCAGTCAACTTTTTTGAGTGTTGGTTTTTGTCTTCATGGAACTTTTTTGTTCAATCCATTGTTGAGCCTTTGGTAGAAGGAAAGTTACGGTGTGTCATTTTGTAGTGTGCTCTTTTTTCAGGGTTTGATTTGCCCAGGGCAAATTAAGACCTGAATTTCCATCCGGGAAATCTTGCCTTGCAGTTTCATGGGATAGAGTAGCTCACTTGGTTCTCCATGGATGTCAGCATTTCTTTAAGACATTTCTGTACTTGATCTGCATAGGGATTGGGGAACTCTCATGATCTCACGTCTTATTTCGTTTCCTTTATTTAATTGTTTTGGTTGGTTATATACTAGCTTTGTACCGGTGTGATGTATAGGATAGGAATAATAGGTAGTATTGATAGTATTATTTAAAGATAATACTAGCATAAGGTAAAAAATGTAGTAAGATAAATTTCATATAATAATTTAATTAGTAATATAAGATACATCATTTTGAACAACATACCAATTGCATATTATTGAGATTGAGATAAATGATGAAAGAAAAAAATATTTAAATTTGAATTTTGAAATGAGATAGTAGTGGTCCAATATAGGGATGACACTAGATAATAATAAGGAAGGAATTCAAGCTTACACATCCCTTTGATAAGAAAATAGTGAAATTCAAATTCAAAGGACATTAGTGGCATAACTTAGATGACACTTGGCAAAACTATTCCAAGGAAATTCTCTTTTCATATATCGTTTAATATTGATTCCCTAATAATTGCATCATTTTTAACAAAAGGACAAAAAATGGAAGTCAATAACTTTTCAGCAATTAGGGGATGTTTGGTTTGTTTTCTATTTTCATTTTCGTTTTGATTCCTGTGAGATCTGGTGAAGGAAGTGGTTAAAAGTTAAAATGATGAAATCTTGTTTTCACCATTTTTCTAAATGCTAAATGAATGAAATAAAATGTAAACAAGAAACCAACGTGTCATTTTATAATTATCAGTTCAAATATATCAATTGAAAATGAAAACAGAAAACTAATCAAATATAACTCCCCCCCCCCCCTCTTTTCTCTTGTTCTATTTTTCAACCTCAGTCCATGAGTTAAGTCTGATTAAAAGTTGTTAGTAGCTTCTACTAAGAAGTCTCTCCTTCTTTTTTGTCCTTATTCTCCATGATACTCCTCTATTCTCTTTTTTGTCCTTATTTTGTCTTATGTAAGCGTGAACTTCTGTGACTTTTGGTTTGTATGAAATGATATATTTGTGCTTATTGTATTCCTTCTGGTTTTCATTTCTATCTGGATGTCTCATTTTGTCTTTGTGAATTCATTTATGTACTTACATATTTGATAGTGTTTATAAGAAACATTTATTAGAAGGATAAAATAAGTATAAGAAAGGTGGACAATCTGCTATTCTCCTTTGGAAACACAACATAAAAGAAACATGCTAGATACTAATACACGAGTTGTCCAGTTTTTCTGCTTGTGTACCAATGAGACGATAGGAAATAAGCCATGTGAAGGACACCATGATAACAACCTTGTCCTGAATTAGCTCCCAATCATTCCACTCCATCTGAAGACACTACAGTTGGTCAAAAATAAAACCCTGCCCATAGAAAGATCTCAAAGTCATTAGCAAACACTCAAGGTTCAAAGACTTCTCAGTCCCTTTTATGAACATTTTAATGTTCCTATAATTTTTTTATCATTATTTATAATGTTGTATTTGTTATTATTTACTTTTTTGTCATTAATTATAATGTTGAGCAGATGGAGGATAGGCCCGATAGTTAGGGATAGAGGGAGAACAAGATATTCTCTATGTGAAGTCATTAAAATGGACTAAATGGCCTTTCTAAAGACATGGTTTACGACAATATGCAATGGTGTTGTTTGATTCGTATAACTGACTCCATCTGGTAGGAAAATGCTTTGGTGTTTTATTGATAATGTTGTATTTACCTGTGAGAATGTGTTTATGCTATGAAAGTTTGAGTGGGTAAAGTATAACAATTTGATTATATGTCACTGATTTATAATTGGTGAGCTTGTTACATTAATAAAATTAGTGATGCTTATGGCAGCTCCTATTTTCTTTAGCTTTCCAATCTATAATGGTGACATTCCTCTTATTTAACAACTATTTATGTTTATTGTTGGAAGTTATTAATTCTTTTCCGAAATTCATTTGGATTAGTCTGAAGACGTGGTATGGCCAGCTTGAATTGCCAGTAATGTTTGGGATTTGGGAATTGTTATGCTTGATTTTGTAGAAGTTAAACTGGCATCTTTATGTGTACTTTATTTGATATTCCTTTCATGATTAAACTGTTAATTGTTATCCTGTTGTCATTATTTTTGATGTTACACTTAGCTATTAGAATGTACTTGCCCTTTGAAAGTGAGTGACTGGACAATGTCAGATTTGATTGCATGTCACTGATTTTTCTTGGTAAAATTAGAAGTTCCCTGAGCTATCTGATCTATGACGGTGATGTTCCTCATATTCAAGGACAATTTATAGTTATATGAATAGTTCTCTCTCTTTTTTTTTTTTTTTTTTTTTTTTTTTTTAAGAAATTTGTAATTTTGATTAGTCTCTGGACTGGCATGGTAACTACATATGTCATTTATCATTTATGTTGAGAATTTAGCAGCCGTTATCCTTGTTTTTATGCAAGATAAATTGGCATCTTGATATAAACTCTCTTCATTTTTCAACACCGTTATCATTTTATGAGCACAGCTTACTATTAAGTTGTGACTCTTTTAACTATCTTATGAGTGGAACTAATTGAGCCTTCATGTGGATTCATTGTAAAGTACTAGAAATTTTCTCTTATTGCTGCCTGTGATCATAGACCAGTGTAAAGTAGGATGAACTATTTCTTCCATTTGAATAGACATGCTAAGTGGCAAAATTTGATTTAGTGGGGTTCAGATCACAAGCTTTACAAATTCCATTTTCCACGTAGATTGATGCTTGGAGATAAGAACCTTGCATTGGGTGTCAATGTTTGTTCTGTTGGCTAGAATGACTGGTAATCTTAAGTTTACCTTCAAAATTCTACATTATTGAAGGTAACGAGTCATATCAAACAATTAGTCAAGTTCTCAATGTAGAGCATGTTCTAACCTTGTCTGGTTTCCAGTGATTAGCTGACTTTAGGATTGTTATTTAATGTGCTTTTCAAATTGGGCTTCTTAAAGTTCCATGCAGGTACAGTCACCGTGTGATGTCCATAGAAAATTTCTTTTCAATTAAGTTACAAAAATAATGTGTGTGCATGTATTTAAAGGAATTAAAGCACAAGTAACTTTGAGAGAAACATTTAGACAGAACACATGCTTTTGTTTTATAAACATATACAGTATGGCTGAGCATTTTCACAAAATTACAAAGAAATACTATTTACATTGTTTCATGTGCAACTTTATTGATGACTTTTACTGCAGTTTCTGAGAAGTACAAGCACTGCAACCTGTTCCTTGGTACCATAGAGCTTTTATTATTGAAGGACAGCTTGAGATGTCTGTTTTACGTCAAAGATATTTTCTAATTCAAATAGCTATTGTACTTTTTTCTTGATTTCTTTGTTTGATTTGCAACAACGTTGGAGATTGAGCTGCTTTCTTCATATCTTGCTTTTCAGTTGCATTTATACAAGGAAAATCATTGCATGGAGATACTTGTAAATGCGCTATTTTCCGACAAGTATTTGTAGATAAAATAGGCATGACATGCCATGCCTTCAGTTTGCTGCATAGTTGTGAAGAGTTTTAATGTTGATGGCATGTCATTTGCTTTACAGAGACATTATCTCATTTTTGGGTTCAAGCTTATAATAATGCATGTTACTCTGTTAACCTTTCCATATTGTTGAAGAGGAGTAATTTGACCTTTTCAGGTTTTTGTGAAACAAAGGTGGAGATGGTGATTACTATCTCAAGTATTCACTGCTGTTACTGATCAAATGTCAATCTTCCATCAACGAAAAAACTGTAGATCGATGAGGTACATATTTGACATGGAAGAACAGACAATACTTTAGCTACATATTTTACTGACTTAATTTTCTTTGCAAGGACATTCATAGTTGTAAAGATTTTTCTAATGTTGGCTTGGAGAAATCTTCTAAATTATTTGTGATAGGTTGATATTTTATTGCTTCTTACAATGTTCCCATTTTTTTCTTTCACTGTGTATTGTGTGCATAACACCATGTAGTCATATTTTTTCTAAATTCTTACCGAAAAAAAAATTTAACAAGTAACGTTTTGTTGTCAGCTGTATAAAGATTTACGATTTTCTACTGCATCTTGCAGCCTGATCTTAGGTCCAGATTAAACCTCCACGGATGTACCCTGCAGAGACCCTTAGGTTTTCAAGGTATTGAACTCTTGCCAGCACGTGTGACCCAATCTGAAATTATCGTTTAAGATCAATTTGCACTTTCTGTTATATTATTTATTTATTGATTGTATACTGGCCTGATTAAATTGATCTGGTATATATTTCTATCAAAACCAAAAAAAAAAAAAGAAACAAAAAATGATCCGGTGTATAGAAAAGAGGTTCAACTCTACCAGTTTATTAGGATGCTGCAACTGCATACGTCACTATAGTTCCACATGGCACTTAGCTCGTTGGGAGGGAAGCTAGGATATTGCTAGAGTCTGCTTTTCAAACTATCATCTCAAGGTTGGAGGAGCATAGTCTCTTTGTGGAGTACCAATTTTAAACTAAATGTAAAGCTTCGGGGGCACAACTCATTTTTCAATTTTTTAGAATTATTTGAAATTGAATGGGGGCATTTATTCCCACTAATTTACATGCGTAGCCGTCCATGGTTGGAATTCTCCATTCTCCAAGACGTCCTGAATTGATGCGAATGAAGAATCAATTCAGGACATCTTGGAGAATATGTAAAGCGTGCATTTAAAGGTATCGGGAGGATGATAGGAAAAGGTTGTGAATTATGAGATGATGCATTTATTGTTGTGCATAGTTCTTGATTGGCTTGTACCTTGATGTATCCTTTGCCGTCTTTGTCGACTCAATCGTGTGAAAGCTTTAGAAGACAGTCCCTCATCTATCTGAATTTGTTCACTTAAGTTTGAATCTTGTTAGTTAGTGAAACAGCCTTGTGCTTATTTTCTTGCCATTAAATTTAGTTACTTATAACGAAAAAGATGTATTTTTTAAGCGTTGTGCTAAAATTTGCTTACTGTTTCGTGCAACTTTTTTACTGTTGGGTACTTTGCGTCATGATAATAAATGATTCTCTTTACTCTACCAAAATATCATGACTAGAAGGTATTTTAGACGGGAATTTTTTTCTTTGTATTTCACGTTAAAATGGAATGATTCCGCATAAAAATAATTGTTTAATCGAAATATTTCGGTGCTAATGATTGTTGCATCTGGTTGGATCAATTTGTGTTGATTCAGGTCTTGTAGTTGAGTCATGCCCCTTCTCCTTTTCATGCCTTTAGGATCGGTTGCCACTTGTCCGCTCTGTTGTGCCATCGCCTCATATTGCCTAATTGTTGGTCTCTGGCACAAAATTTTGTATGTAGTGACTTAGGTATTTAAAATGCCCATATTGTATAACAATTATCTTAAGTATAATTTGTGTTCATGTAGGAATATTCACAATAACGAATTTTGGTCTTTAGTTTCACGAGGTTCTTCCTTCGGCTTCATGTCGTCGGTAATATGGTTTTTTTCTCCTCCCAAAGACTTCCTCCTTTTCAAAATAGTAGTCATTTAAAGTAAGAACATGTGATTGAAAAAAGATTATTTAATACTTAATTTTTTCTTTAAAAAAAATAAGTATATAAGACTAAATTACCTTTTCGAAATCTACTCCACTAAATTATTGCACCAACACTAACGAAGATAAGGGTAAATTTGATATTAAATAATTAATTCTGTGTTAGAATCCGAAACCTACTAATAATATAAAACAAACAATTTTCTAACACGAGTGTAATAGATAGGCAGCTTCTGTAACATTTTACTTACGAAAGGTTTAGCTGGTATTAGTACTAAAAGCATTTATTTTTATACACCGTTAATGTTCGAAATGTGGTACCAGACGATTTAGTCTCGTAATGCTTTGTCTGACGCACTCACTATCTATTTGCGGTACATATTCTGCAACCGCACTATTCATTTATTTATACCGCGTTTTGAAACTAATTTATAATATAACTGCTACCATGTAAATCTAGGCGCAGTTTCAATATGCACAATACGAAAGTAGAAAGAACCTCCTAAATGCACTGTTTAACCAATTTCTAAAATAACATATGAGAAGCCAAATTGCAAAGTAATCATACTCAATCCCCCAAAGGTATCGCTATGACTCTATACAAAAATAGGTGAATGCTAAGGTTGGTGAAGCTGTCCTTTCACTCCTGCATTCTCACTATTTTAATAGATAGATTGAAGTAACACAGAATATAAATAGTGCCCCAGTTCACAGAGAAATAAAATGTCATAATATTGGTTTTTCTTTTTCTTCTTCTGCATTGATTTACTTCCTGCAAACTACCCAATGTTGGAGCGGCCGATGATTCCATGACCTCACAAAAGGGATCAAAATTGTTTTGATAAATTACTATATTTTAGTCAAGTGCAGCTTTATTTCTTCGGCCGGTTGTTGGCTTGGGCAAAACCTGCAAGTCTGGTTTCAAACTCCACATTGAGGTTGGCCAAATGGATGAGGAGCCACCGTTATCCTGATCTTGTAAACATGATGTACTTGATGATTTCCTAACCCCGGATGACCCTTCAATTAGACAAGCATCCCCCATACCTATGGCCACAGGGTTCAAGCCATTTGAATCAGAATCATTTGTCAATGCCGTTCGGCTAGCCGCTTTCTGTCTCAGAGCTAAGCGCTTTCCTGTTCTTGATGGAAGGCCAACACTGCTGCTATTATCCTCCTTCAAAAGCAACTCCGGTATCCTGGTAAAGTCAGCTTCGGATTTCTGACGCCTCCGGACAAGTTTATCACTCCCTTTATCAGGGTCGCCTTCCCTGAATTCTGCAGCTGGTTCAATATCAGCTTTTTCCATTATCTCTTCCAAAATTATGTTGACCCAACTTTTAGATTTCCGGTGATGCCTCAGAGGTCGGTCAGACATAGGTGTACCATTTTCTGAGGAATTAGTGGTCGCTTTAAGTCCATAGTAACCCTGCAAGGAGCTCATGGCTGGGGAGACCTTCCGCTCGGAAGACTTCACTCTCAGGGACTGGAATGATTCAAAAAGTTCATGGTGCACATGATCAGGAGAACTGTGGTCGGAGTTACCATGTCTGAAGGGACAAATTCAAGGCCATCAATGATTTAAACGAATCACTTGGAAGTAATGATATTTAAAAAGAAATTATGTGATGAAACTGACAGACATGAGGAACAGTATAATTCTATTATCTTGTATTAGAAATTCTTCTGAATTTGCCACATAAGCCTACTGATATTTATAGATTTTTCTGTATCAATTTACATGGCATGAAGTTAAATACAAAGGGCAGAATATAACATAATTATTATATGGCCCAGCGGATACCAAGTACAGCATAATATTTATTTTGAAAAACTATATTGTATTTCATTGTAAACTTCAACTACATAGTCATTGTGCCCAAATTATGGTTATCAAACTCCGAAGGAAAACTCCAATTGAAGGCAAGCAACCGAAAATTTCATCCTCCCCTGCAATCCCCCCGACCCTCACTCCCTTTTGTTTCATACAAGATAACCTTTCCAAATAGTTCAATAACTAACACAAAAAAGAATAAGACAGCTTCTTATTAATGCTGTTCGTTGATCCAATAGAGATAAACATACCCTGGAGTACCGGAACCACATGATAAACAAGGAGATGGAGGGTGCCTTCCAGGTAGTGGAATGTGGATAGTTTTGAGCGCGAACATCTGATGGTCAGTAACAAGGCCATTAATCTTTTTGACGTCTGCAACCTACAATTTCCCAGAGCAAAAGAAGCTGAAGATGTTATAACTTCATTATGTAACTCAAACTGAAGATTATTATGCAACACAATGATTCCCTCCTTTCTAAAGTAGTATAGGAGATGTTTCATCAACAATGATATCAACATAAATAAGTACACACATCAGCAAACATTCAGAGGGTAAAAAAAGTGCAGCTTCAGAACAAAGATAATGTAACAAAAACATCAAAACTATTTTAAAACATAAAAAAAAAAAAAAAAAGAAAAGACTTTTGTCCCCATTCAAATGGTGGTTGCAACTTGCAGCCAAAAACATTTCAAAAAGCACACCGTATCAGAATAAGGCTGCACCCCCCTTTGCCACAAACAACTGAAAAATTGCCTGGATTTTGACTCATACATCACCGTTTCAACATCAAATTCCATTAACAGAAAAAAAAAAAAAGGGAAACCAGCATACATAACACAAATTCTAGAGTAAACCCCCCCGCCCAACAAAAAAAAGAAAAATAAAAAATGATTACTACAATCATATTAATCCTTTTTAGGAACTGATGTGTCTGATTAAGGACTAATATCACCGATATTTATAATTTTTACAAACCCCGTACCTAATTATTTATTTATTTATTTTTTCAAGTACCAATAAACGATCAGAATCAAGCTAATACGTAACGAATAATAAAGATTAAAAAATAAAATTGACATTTTTTATTATAATGAAAATACCTCAACACCATACTTGATTGCTATGCCAGCCAAAGTGTCGAATTTGGAGACAGGATGCTCAATGTAGCCAACTCTGGGAGGTGATGAAGATGACGAAGGAATCGTGGCGGGGCTACGCTCTCTGCTTGGAACTTCTCTATCACTATCAAAAGACAACACAACGTTGTGATACCCATTGTTCTGCTCTTTCCACATCTGATTTTCCATCTCTCAAACCTACCCAAGATGAATCAACGACCCAAACCCATTTCAGATTCTTCTTTCTTTGTTTTGACTCAACTGAATTCAGATATGGGCATTGCCCAGAAATTGAAGAATCGCGATGAGGATTGAGATTGGGAAAAAAACGAAAGAGAATAAGAAAAAAAAGAGGAATTGAAGGACGGAGCCGGGGATTGGGGTTAGCGAGAATGGGGACTTTCGTTTTGGAGATTATCTGGGTGCTGTTTTGTGCTCCTGAATTCTGGTCAGCGTTTTGTTCCACTTTCTCGGGAAAACGAAGGAAAATGGAAGCTCTCTGTTTTCTTTTTCCTCTTTTGTTTATCCGCAGTTAGAAACTAAACCCAATTAATTATGGCCAAAAATATATTTTCCGTCGTTGAAATATAATTAAAAGAATTTCGTGTCAAAAAAAAAAATTAAAAGAATTTGTAAGCGTAAAATAAAGAAAATTGTTAGTTATTATAGATCAGTAAATACAAAACCAATTGTTTGTTGTAAAAACAGAGAAAAAAAAAATAAAAACAAATTGGTGGTCAAAATTTCCGGACTCCGCGTTTCAGGCCAGCATGGGTTAAACTCCAAATGTTTGTTTATTTTATTTTATGGAAATAATTTTGATGTATTGATACTATCATTTAATAAGATGTTATAAATTTTTTGAGATAATGAATAATTAAATTAAATATTTTTATTAATATAATAATATATAATTAAATATTTATATATTTTTTTAAAAATTAATAAAATATATAAATTAAATCCATATTTTATTTTTTTCAATTGAATTGAAGTTTGTTTATTAAAAGCTTTAAATTTTAAAAAAAAATTGTTTTATTAAGAGTTGCAACGGCATCTAAACGGTGTTCAAATTAAGAATGTAAAGAGGTTGGTTTGATTTATGTTGGAAAGGAAATGTAAATTTGATTCAGTTTATTTTTTGAATTTGTTTTGTAATTATGGATTAAATTAATTTGATTAAAATCAAGTTGGTTTGATTCGATTTATCATGTTGAAGTAAAAACTAAACATTTAGAGTTTATTTTTTAACAAAGATTTTATTCTTAAGGGTGATAATAGTGTAAGATTTGGTTATGAGATGTTAATAATGATATGAATAGATAAATATTTTAAACAAATACAAACAAATAAAATAAAAGTGATTTTATTACTAAAAGTATAAGTGCAAAATTTTAAAAGTTTAAAAATAAATAAATAAAATATAGTTGATTGAATGATTTAGTTGGATATTCAAATTTTAGGTTGAAAAGTTATAAAGTCAAATATTGAACCAATAATAAATAATTTAATTTAATTTTACCTTAAAATAAATTAATTATCTGAATCAATCTTAATCCCAACATCATCAAGTTAATTCGATTTGACGAAACCCTTAAGCTCTATCTAATTTTTAGATTGCAGTTTTTCTGTACAAAACCTAAATCCAGCCCATAGGCGGCAGTTTTTTTTTTAAATTGTATCAAGTACTTGACTTTTGGATTATAATTTTATATTTGATATTGTTAGTGTTATTCAATGAATTTGATTTAATAAATATTAATGAGAGAACTAAAATTATTTATATTACTGATGGTGTGCAATTAATATGGTAAGAGGAAAAAAATTAATGTATTATTAAAAGTAAAAAAAAAATCATATATTTAAAAATATCTACATTAGCAAGAACAGGTGGTCACTAGAAGTTCATTTCCAGTACGGCACCTATCAACTTGTCACTGAATGTAGTTATGGTAACGATGACTAAAAGTAAAGGCAATTCCTAATGAAAACATTTGGTGATGACAAATTGCCGTCTCTAAAAGCTCATTTTGTGACATCTCTTTATGTTGTGAGTACATGTGCAATTTTTAGGGCATTGTCTACAATGTATCCCGCCAATTTATAGTGCATTATACATCTTGAATCTCAGCCACTGGATTTATTTGTTCTCATGGGTGCTGTTGCCCCTAATTACTTCCCATGTTTCCACTCTTTCCCATTCCCATGGTGTCTCTTCTAAACGCCACCAAAACCCAGCTGTGACTGCGTCGCTACCTTTGTGTACCCCTGTAGTTGCACCCCCACCTCCTAACCTTACGGTTGCACCTCTGCAACTTTTATGGAACATGAGCAGCTTTAGTAAGATGGTGTCTTATGTTTTTCTTGTAAATCATGCAGCCCTTAACAAACAGGCATATTCTGTGATTGGCCGTTGTTAGTTTGCAACCAAGTTGGTCCCAAAATCATAGCCCTTAAAATTTGAACATGCAGATTGAGATGAGATGTTGGCAATGTTGTTTAGAATGCTATTTGTGGCTCACAAAAACTTTAAAATTAAAATTGTTGAATTCCAATGAGACTCATATTTTATTTGGATTTAATTTGGATATATTATTAGTATAAAAAAAATTTATACAAATATTTAATTATGTATATCATATCAGTAAAAAAGTTTAATTCAACTATCCACTATCTTAAAAATTTTACAAACACAGATTAAATAATAGTATAAAATTCTTTTACATTATTTATATATTTTAATTAAACTCATTTTATTTAAGCATTATGGATTAAAAATTTAAATACTCTTTCCATTAAAATTAATATGCTAAGGCCGAGTCATGGTTTTGGGGAGAGATGGCACTGTGAATCGACGGCATGGCTGAGTTGGAAGGTCAAGTAAGACAAGTCGAGTTCCGAGTTTTGCCGACTGCGTTTTTTTCTTCTTCTCCAAGTTATGTGACTTGTGCAAGGCGTGCGCATAGCCGTTTTATGATCTTGGGCGTCGCATGGCGTGGGGTTTAGTGCATGTTTGGGAGTTGGTGGTGTAACTATAGGGTATTTTGGGGTTTTTAATTTTGGGGTTTAGGTGTGATTAGTTTGGAGTGAAGAGATGTAGGATGATACGGTGGAGTGCGGTCCACGTGAGTTTATGTTCATGTGATTGAGGAGAACGTCAAGGATGTTGGTGGCCACATAAAAAAGGTGTTGCAAAGGGGGTTGTAGTGGTGAAAGATGTGATGGAGGTGCGCGGCAGCTGTGTCTTGTGGTTATGGCGAGGAGATGCAGTGGCTATGGCTCTGCCAATGAGTTGTCGGAGAGGTTCTGTCATCGTTGGCACTACTGATTCTGGTATGGTAATTTTTCTTTATTATTATTTTGCTTTGATATTAATATGATTACTATTTTCTATTCAATTATTCATTTGGGGTTTCAAGATTTAATTGGTCTAAAGCTTGAGACTTTGGTGCTGTTGTTGGTTTGGGGGAGCTGCAATTGGTTTGGTAATGGCTATTTGGGCTTATTGTTATAGTTTAGTAATGGCTCTCCTCCCTCAAGCTGTTGGTGTGTCGGTGAGGGAGTTACTCTTTGTTTTGTGTGTCTTCATATATGCTTATACAAGCAAGATTTGCACCTCTCACTTGATACACCTACAGTATTTATATATGTATGTAAACTGGTTGCACACAATGGATAGTCATGGTCATTAGTCATATTTATTAGGATATTAAGGCTTTTAATAGTAATGAGTTATTAATGTCATTCATACTTTCCATATTTATTGACCTTTAATATTGATTAGTATCCTCACTCAACAAATTCAATTTTGTACTTTTTAAATCCTATTTTATGAGATTTTTTGGACAAATATCTGTGGATCGAAACTTGTTCTTAATCAAAACTAAAGAAAATATTAGAAAATTTGTAAAACGAAGTCTACACAAAAGAAAAACAAGTCATTGATCAAAGTTTACTCTAAAAAATATTGTTCCAAAACAATTAGTTGTAAATCAAGTATAACTTTCAACCTATACTTTCAGATGACATGATTTTAGTGCATATGTAAAGCTAACTGAAGGTTCTACAACTCTTTATCCATACCTTTAACGCCATTCTGCCCAATTCAATGAGAGATGTGAAGTTCAATGTCTCATCGTTTTAGAGCGTCCATGATAGCTTTCAAATTGATTAGTCAAATCACATTGAATTATGAAAATACTGCTATAATGGGCATAACTAGGACTTAGGATATATCTTCATTAGAAATTTTTTATTTTTATTTATTTATTTATTTATTTATTTATTTTGACGTGATCTTCATTGGCCTCGACAGAAATCCATATGTTGATAAAAAGATTAATATTTTAGTCTTAAAATTTATTATCCAATAATGGTTTGTGACTATTGGAATTTCAATATTTTGCTCTTTTGGTGTTACTATTGTATTATTTATAGACATTTGTACATTACTAATGTGTCAAGCGTTACATCATCTCAAATTGATTATATTTTGTCGGATTTATAAACATATAGCGAAAGTTTTCAACCCAAGAGTAAAAATTTGAAAACGAAAAAAATGGATTTCATTGCTTCTTCTTTTTCATATATAATTATTGTATAAAACTATATATAAATTAATAGAAAAGTGAGGGATAACAGTTAAAAAATTTAGAAAAAAAAATAAAAATTCGATAATAAACTATGGATTGCATGTTTATTATATATCATTTCATTTAAATCAGAGAAACTTTATTATCGATTATCCCTCCAATACAATGTAGTTTGAATTGGATTATTGTTTCCCATATGTCTCCAACTTTGCAAGACATATATTTTTAACAATAGCAATGACAAAAAACTCCTATTCTTCGATATTTGCATTCTCCTCCCCTGCATCTACTCAGGCAGCGATCATTGCAAGTAAAGTCGTCACAATATGGATCAAAATAATTCCAGCAACAATGAATTGCATAGACTTCCAAGCATCCTGAAAATCATTATAATGATTGATCAGATAAGGACTTCGTAAGCAAATGCACAACGTGTAACAAATTTTCCTTAGCTAATTTTCTTCGCATATATTTAAGCTAAGGAAAATCGTTAGATATATGATACTTGCACTTCAATTATAATAAGCAATCCCTAATATGTGAAAACATTGCAATTGGATCCTTGTTAATATTAACAAAACAGAATACAAGAACACAAAAATTAATGCGGTTTGATAATTCGTTGATACTTAAAAAATGAAAATTTACAGGTCAAATCAAGAAATTACAATATCTCGCATGTTACACAATCCCAAATACAAGAGTCTATCACACCTAATATTTGTCACAAACACACATGATCAAAAGCCACTTTATACAACTGAGAACTAAAAATGAGCCAATAAAGAAGTATCACACTTGCTTTAGTCTTTTTTCCAATGAAATTTCTTGTGTTTTTTCTTATTTTACAGTTAAAGTCAGTAGTCCCCACAATACTACACAAAATGAAATGAAACTACAACAACAAAAAAATAACATAATAGAGATCAAAACAAAAATTAAACCTGCATGCAATATGATGAGAAGGATAAAGAGAGAAGATAAAATTGTTCCTTTAGCCATTATTCAACGAGATTGTTTCGAGGCTGTATGAGATTAACTTTTAATATTGGGATGTAGGAGATAGGCATTAATATATGTCTTAAACTGGTTGCGTACAATAAATAAGCGCTGTTACCAGATATAATTATTAAAATTTAATTATAGCATTTAATACTATTGGCTTCTTATAGCAATTTGGGGACCCATATTTATTGAGCATTGACATTGTTTAGTAACCTCATTTAATAAATTCAATTTTCTAATTAAATTTAAAACCTATTTTATGATAGTTGTTGGGCAAATATCGTCTCTTTTTTTGTTGTCTTGATGAAACCACCGGCATTCAGACCCTATTACCAGAATCATGACTAATCCAATCAGACCCAACTGAGGTTTCTGAAAGAGATGGAGGTTTTCTAGTAAGGATTTTTTCTATTCTCAATATTCGAACCCAATACCTTTGGGTAAAAGATCAAGATAACTACCATCTTGATTAATCCTATGTTGGTAGACAAATATCTATTGATTGAAAATAGATAATTACATACATTTAAAGAAAATCTTACTAAATTTGCAAAGGAAGTGTCCATAAAAGAAAATATGCCATCAATCAAAGGATGCAACTTTTGGGGAGTGGTTATTACCACATGTTAATGTCTATTGCCACTCTCTATTGAATGATCTTTTGTTTAATTGTCCTAAAATACTCTTTCTTCTCTTTCTTAATTAAATTAGTAATGTATTGTTATTTTTAGTTTTACTCATACTTAGTATTATTAATATTTTTCTTCAAATTTTTTGCTTTTGTAGCATTTTATTTTATGAAAATCTTTTCATTTTTTGCTCATTAAATTTATATTTGGGTAAATAACACACACATCCCATAAGGTATACCAATATGACACTCCACCCCATTTAACCCAAATCACTAATGAAGAACCATGAGACACTAACATCTCTGTTGCTCGACCAAAGAACACTAACTCTAGTTTACCCATAATCTCACATTTCTTAACCCACCTCACCTAGTTGAGTTAAAGCTAGGCTTTGAAGGGGGAGACTCCATCTGCTTCCTTTTCACTGAAGGTGCATCGTGAAAACAAAAAGCAAAGGAATGGGCAATGCCATTGGAGGAGCAAACTGATCGTCCCTTCAAAACTCATCCCCTCAAAAACACATTTGATTTAAGAAAGGAAAGGGCAACATCATTGGTTGTGGGTGTGGGTGTAGGAGCGGAAAGCAACCAAGAAGGCAAGTTTTTTATTATACCCATTGTATTCTGTTATGCTTTTCTTCATTTTACTTTGTTTTTCTTCCTCTTAGTCCAATGTTTTACTTGATTTCTGCTTTTGATATTGAGTTTTTATTTTTTTTATTTTTTTGTCTATTTGTTGTATAGGATGGGAGATAACACCCGATTATCTATTATGGTTAATTGGAATGATGATTTCTTCATAATGGATGAGTTTGACATCGATTATCTTTGCTACATGGACCTAGCTAGCCAAGTGCATGTGGGGTTAAGACTCGATTGTGAGAAAAAGCTGTGGATGGAGGAGCAGTTACCACAGGATTGAAGGATGTTAGTTGAAGATGATAATGGACTTCTATTGCAATATGAGAACAAAATGACAATTTGCACATGTTGATCTTCCATATTGTCTTTCTTTTGGTTTCCTTTATGTTAGTATGATTGTTGATACACATGGTTTGATGCATTTAGTAGGATAATTCATGCATGCTTTCCTTTTTATCAACTATTGCCTTTCTTTTTCTAGTGTTAGGCATCTTCATCATGTGTTGTTATCTTTTTTTTGGTTTAGTTTTGGTGTTAATGTGTTGCTGTCCTTTTTTTTTTTTCTAGTTTAGTTTTGGTGCTAATGTGCTATTGTCTTTTTTTTTGGTTTAGTTTTGATGCTAGTGTGCTGCATGTGCTATTATCTTTCTTTTTTCTAGTTTAGTTGTTGTCCCTTTTTTTTTCTAGTTTAGTTTTGGTGCTAATGTGCTGCTATTTTTTTTTCCATTTCCCCTACACTTCATTGGATGAAGAGATGAAGTTGATGGGGTTTAGATGAAGATGATGGAGGTAGAGGTGGTTGGGTGGTTTTGCACCCTTTGTTTTTTTGAGCATGAATATGAGGGTACAGGGAGTGTTGGAGTTGGAGTTATTATCTCCCACCCTCCAATGGACCAATGGTGTAAGTCTAACGAAAAGTTCTTTTTTTTTCTTCCAATTTCTGTGAGTGTAAACTAGAGTTAGTGTCCTTTAGATAAGTAACTGAGATGTTAGTGTCTCATGGTTCTTTGTTAGTGATTTGGGTTAAATAGGGTGGAGTGTATTTTTGAAAGGAAAATGGGATGGAGTGTCATATTGGTATACATTAGGGGGTGTGTGTTATTTTCCCTTTATATTTTGATGTAAAGACATAAAAATATAATTATGTAACAAATTGATTTTCTTAATCTTAAATATAGTTTTTACATTGAATTAAGTATTTTATTTCACATAACTTTCTTTAAGCATAATTGTATTTATACTTGTTTATTAAAATATGATATGAAATAAAAATAAGTAAAGAAAATTATTGTTATGCATAATAAATTTTGAATTAAATAAAATAATTATTAATAATAATTTTAAAATTTAATTAATATTCACTATCAATGTAAAAAAATTATACTATCATCTAATAATTTTTTTTATTTTATATAATGAGTTTAATATCTCATATATTGTTGAAAGACCTTAAATGATGTGAAGTATATAATCAAATGTTAGTATAAAATTTTTATCCTAAGAGTGTATATACTTATCAAGTAAATAACTAATTTAATGAATTATATTACCTTAATTTTTAAGAATAACAACAAAAAATAAAAATTATTATAATAATTGAGAGATCAACATGGCAAAATGCTAATATAATATGTTTATTTAATACTAGATTGAACTATATAAACACACAAGATGAAAAAGATCTAGGGTATGTATGTTATATACTACAATTTATTTGTTCACTTTTTTTATTATTTTAATTATTTTTATCTAACATACTTTTTATATGATTTTATCTAACATACTTAATATTATGTCCTGTAAATAATTATTATATTACAAAATATTTATAAAGTAATTTAATATTTATATCTAAATAATTATATTAAATAAATTTATAATATTTAGCGGTCTTATAAAAAACATAATCAATGTTATAAAATTTTAAATTAAATTACATCATTTAATAAAATTTATATAAAATTATTATGAAAACTTTTTCAAAAAATAAAAAATTATCTAAATACAAATAATGATATATTAAAAGAAGATATATTTAAAAATATTAATAATAATGAGATTGACTAATATTGAAGTAACAATAAATTATTAATTTAATCATATTAATTATGAAATAGAAGGAAGGATATTTTTGGACAATTAAACAAAAATTCATTAAATATGCAGTAGCAATAAACAATAAGGTGTGGCTAATGATAAATCAAGTGTATATCTATCTACCGATATTTCCGTTTAATATTATTGCAATGCATATGGAAAATTAAGGGAATGCTAGACAGCACTTTATCTGTATCATGCCCACATTACTCCCCAAGTTAATGAGACATGTGAAGCTAAGAGTGTATTCATGAGTTTAGTTTAGAAGTAGAATGTAGCAAAGGAAAAGATTTATAAGGTTTGATCCTTGTTTATGAGTTTCACTCTTTAAAAAAGAAAGATATTTGATGATTTTGTTAACCCTTTCACATGTGCTTGAATACCTTTGCAATTTTTGAGCACTCAACTACTTTTGGAATACCACATCCTTTCTCTTTCTCTTTCTCTCTCTCTCTTTCTCTCGAGGAACCCTCTTACAAGATTGAATTGAATTAGAAAAAGTGATAATTCTTTGGAAGAGCAAATGATACAAATTGAAGTACTACCAACCTCACAAAGATATCTCTATTTGGCCTTTAGAACAGAGTAGGGATTGCAAAAACAAACTGAATGGTCAAATGATGTTTTAGTCCCTCTAAAAGTATATTTCATTGGTTTTAGTCCCTTTAAAAAGTTTTTTTGGCTTTTGGTTCCTCTTTTTTTTCCAATATTATGTTTTTAGTTTATGCTATTTTAAATTTTGATTCCTATAAATATTTTAAAATATACATTTAGTCCTTATAAATAGTAAAAATTTTATTTATGATCCTTATAAATATTTTAAGAATCTTCTTTAGTTTTGATTCTTATAAATATCACTACTTAATAATACTAACTAATAACAAGGATTCATGTAAATAGAATCCACGAAAATTTACCCTCAATTTTTATCCGACATTAACGGTCACATGTTACCTGACACTAACGCCACTCCAAACGCCTTGTCTTTCTTTGCTTTGAGTTCGCCAACCTCTACAAATACACCTCACGGTTACTTGAATAGCGTTAACCACTCACAGCTAAACAATTGAAGGTATAGACTCCCTTATTTTCAAATAAGTATCTATTTTTAAATACACAGATGAATTAAAAATAATATTAAATGGAACTTAATATTTAAATAATTTAATTATATTTCACAAATTTATCTTTCTCTTAATTTCATTTATTCTCTCTCTTATTTCATTTTTTTTTTCAAGTTATTCATTTGATAAGGGTAGAAAGGAAAAGATAATTAATACTCTCTAAACTTTCTAAAAAGACAAATAATTATGAAAAAGTTACGTTTAAAAGATAGACACTTATTTAAAAATGAAGGGAGTATAGATAATTAAATTCGATTGTTACCTAAGTTAAATCTATAATCGCCTGCTAGCACGCAACCATTTATGTTAAAAGAGATGTCATTTATATATTAAATTTTAATACCAAAAACAATAATTTTCTTATAGAGAAAAATTATTGTGTGTTCATAGAATAGTTTATAAGATTGTGCTCACTCTACTTAAAGAATGAAATTTCAGCTTCAATTAGTAGTATGATCCATCCGTAACTCACCAAAGCTAAAATGTCGCTTTCAAAGTGGATCGAGCACAATCCTAAGTGCTGTTATGTGAACACTCAATAATTTCTCTTTGCTTACATAAATATATACTCCCTTCATCCATTTTTAAGTATCTATTTAGAAAACAAAAAAAAAAAAATCTCTAAATTATTTGTGACATAAGAATATTAAAAAAGTATTAGCTATTTTTTCCTTCAATTATATCCTTATCGTTTTTATGTAGTGAGGTAAAAGAGGTGAGATTCAAGAGAAAGAAAATAATAAGTAAATGAAAAAAGAGAAAGGATCATTTATTGCAAATAATTTATATCTTTTTATATTTTGTATCAATTAAATAATATCTTAATCATTATGCAAAAGCCTTAAACAACACTTGAAAATAGATGAAACGAATAATATATTTATCTTATTTTAATACATACGCATGTGGATACCTACTTGCACTTACATTAATATATAATATTTATATGATATCATTATATTATCATATATTAATTAATGATACTTGCCAAAATATGCCGATTTGATCCATTTGTCATTTTTAAATTTGTTCTATATAGCAATGCTAAGAAAACAATGAGGGTCTTTTAAGTAATTTAACAATTAATAAAAATATTTTTTCAACATGCGCTGACTTCTTTGCGCACCCTTGGGCGTTCTTCTCAAGTTATTTTTCTGACTGATTTGGCTAGGGCTTCTTGGCCCAGGATTATTGCTCCGTATAGTTTACTTGTTTTTTGGATTTAGGCCCCATAGTTTTAATATATTATTGATAGAAAATATGTTACATTCCAATTATCTACATCTTATTATATATTTAATTTTTAAAATAATTATTGTAAAAGTTAAATACTTATAATAATATAATAATATATAATTAGATTATTATATGAAAATTTTTTATACTAATAATATATCAAAATCAATTTTTTAATCTAAATACACGTATAAAAATTTTAAAATAACTAGAAATCTTTTAAAAATACAAAATAAAAAATAGTTTTAGTAATTTTCTTATGAACTGAATAAAATACCTTCTAAGAAAATTAAAAAAGCTATATCATAAATTTTTAAACTAAACAAATGTACCCTAATCTCTTATTATATATAATTATAATAAAACAACTCATACTTTTAATTAAAACTACACAATCATAAAATAAATATTTTAGAAAAATAAGATCTTAATTAGAAGATTCAAGTCTCGTAATTATTTTTTATTTTAATTTATTTATCTATTTAAAAAATTTAATTTATTTTTAAATTTATATTTTAAAAATAAATTAAATTATTTAAATAAATAAATAAATTAAAACGGAAAAAGAAATTTAATTACATATTTCAACTCAATTTGCTGTGAAGCTTGGTTTCGTGCCATTGACCTACTGATGGCAAATGGCAAGATGCCAATAACTGTGATCTGGCAGCGCTTACAAGTTATTTGTAGTCTTTTGCTTCCTTTGTGAATGCCAGACGCCTCCTGCTCTGCTACTCTCAATTGTTTAAGAGGGGGATAGGGCTAATTATTTTATTATTTATGCCATGCCTCGTGATCCTTTGAATTATTGCAGCGCAAAGAGGGCCTAAATGATAACATACCGTGGTAAGAAAGCATCGTTTACTCCAACACCATTTGATTTAAGAGATATACAATATGAATTTAATTTAAATGTATTAATAATATAAAATAATTTTATACTATTATTCAATAAAAATAATAGAAAGTATTAACTTCTATAAATATTCACCCACTATAACAAGAAATTTATCATAATTTTTCTTTCTTCCCTATTTCTATTAATTGATAGTATAAAATTATTTTATATTATCTGTATATACTAATTAAACTCACACAATATTTGTTTTAACAACCCAGCCTGATTTGTAGGCCTTGAATATTTTGAAGTTTGTTGCGACATCATCTAAGGCCGTAAAGTTTGTTGTTAGTGCGAACATATGGAACGATTAAGAACTGCACATCTGGGATATTATTCAATCACACATGCTTGAATGAAAGAGTCTCAAAATAATAATTTATTAACTTCTTCGGACGTTTAAGTCATTGATCAAATACAATAAAAAAATATTAAAAAATTTAATTTAAATATATATATAGTATAAAATAATTTTATATTATCAACTAATAAAAATAGTAAAAAATATCAATTTATATAAATAATTATCAACGATAATGAGGGTCCATTATGATTTCTCATTTTTTCAATGTTTCTATTAATTAATAGTATAAAATTATTTTATATTATCAATGTATATCAATTAAATACTAAAAAAAATAAAATTCTAATAAAAATTTATTATTTAAACTTAAAATAACATAACACACTTATTAATTCTTAAATAAATAAATAACATATCACTCTATTTCTTCTCACGTCTATATTTATTAGAAGTATTAAAATAAGATATATAACCAACAAAATATTAGTTAAAGTGGTAAATAATTTTGATTCCGTAAGCAAGAGCAAATAAATTTATTAATTCTTAAATAAAAAAATAATATATCATTCTAAGTTCTTCTCATATCTATACTTATTAAAAAACGAGACTTTTCTAAAATAAATTTATCTTTAAAATAAAAAATTGGAGAAATATTTATCTTTAAATTAATAAAATATGTTATAATTATTAATATATTAAATAATCTTAACTAGATATCACTTGTTGGCGGCTGCAGATTGGCCGCCATAAAGAAAGGTCCTCTTTTCTCCTTACCCAACCAATTCTCGCGCATCTCCAACTCCCTCTCAGGGTGAGAGATGGACACAGTGAGTTGCATACTCCTCTTTCTTTTCACCATCACCTTTGTCCAAGGCCTTCGTTCCCTATTCACAAGTAGCACCAAAGCAGCAAGACACAAGCTTCCGCCAGGACCCGTTGGTCTTCCCATCTTTGGAAACCTGCTCCAGTTGGGAAACAAACCTCACCAAACATTGGCCACCCTTGCCAACATCCATGGCCCAATCATGAGCTTGAAGCTAGGCCAAGTGACCACCGTTGTCATGTCCTCAGCTGAAACTGCCAAAGCAGTGCTCCAAATCCACGACCAGTTCTTGTCCAACAGAAAGATCCCTGATGCAATGAAAGATGCTAGCTTATGATTTACAAATACTTCAAGTTTAGTGCTGCAGTTGTATTATATTCCAATCTCGTATCAATATTCTTATTATACTTCTGCATTGTCTATCAGACCTCTATCAATACTCTTATTATAATTCTACATTCATATTTTTTATATATTTTTACAAGTATTTTTCAAAGATATCTATCGTATTAAAATTTTTGTTGTTTGAAAATTTGAAGATAAAAATCTAAGTGTTGTCCTTATCAATTATTTGTCTTTAATTAATATTAACGTTTATTTTTTTATTACATAACTATAGTATTTTATTTAATATATATTACCATATTCATATTTTATTTTTTTAATAAAATTATCGTATTCGTATATCATGTATATCTAATACTCGTATCTATACCCATGCGACACAGGTGCTGGCCATCACATGTATAGCTTGCCCTTCATCCCGGTTTCACCTCGCTGGCGTGACTTAAGGAAAATATGCAACAACTTGTTATTCTCCAACAAGAATCTGGATGCAAACCAAGAACTCAGGGGAAGGAAGATTAAGCAGCTCTTCAATGACATCAATCAAAGCAGCAAAATTGGTGAAGCCGTGGACATTGGAAGGCTAGCTTTCAAGACCACAATTAATCTGTTGTCAAACACGTTTTACTCGGAGGATCTTATTCACTGTTCCGACAAAGCAGGGGAGTTCAAGGAGTTGGTGGCAAATATCATGAAAGAGGTTGGGAGGCCAAACATTGCGGATTGTTTTCCTGTGCTGAAGATGGTTGACCCACACGGCATTAGGAGGCGCACGGGTAGTTACTTTTGGAAGCTGTTGAAGATGTTCAAGGGATTGGTTAGGGAAAGGTTGACGCAAAGAAAGGACAGCGGTTACTGCACAAGAAATGATATTCTGGATGTGATGCTCGACAATGCTGAAGAGAACAACCACGAGATTTACAAAGACAAGATTGAGCGTTTGTCACTGGTATCGTATCAATTATTTCCTTACTCTGTCGCTTTGCTATATTTTAGTGTTACAACCTTACATTAATGTTTTATAATGCCTTTTTTTTTTTTGGCCGTTATCTCTTTATGGTGTTTACAAATAATATTGCTCTGTTTCTATTAATGGAATAAAACAAAACAAAATTATCTCTCTTATTATGCGGAACCTTAATTAAAAAAAAAAAAGGGTTAGAAAAGAACTGTATTATTTTGTTTGAAAGTTTATTTAAAGCAACACAATAAAATACAAAATAATTGCATTTGACTTGTAAAACTTTATATTTCTTTTCTAACTCAACTCTAATTTTGAGAATATAAATTTGAAGGAAATGAAAGTAAGATTAATTTGTATAACTAAAATTATTTGCTAGTTAAGTCTAAAAAATGAGAATCATTTATTTAAAATTAATATCACATTATTCTAGCAAAAGTTCTGGTCAATTTTAAATTCACAAATAGAAAACATTATTCTTCTTTCCCATTCTTTTCCCGTTCTCCTTCTTCATGTCATCTGAACATATTGGTAGATTTCATTTGCAAGCTAGACTTTGTATTGCTAATTATATGGTTTTGGTAGGACTTGTTTGTGGCGGGTACAGACACAATTACGGCTACAGTAGAATGGGCAATAGCTGAGTTGCTTCACAATCCAAATATCATGTCAAAGGCAAAAGCAGAGTTAGAGCAAACTATTGGCAAAGGCAACCTAGTTGAAGAGTCAGACATTGCAAGACTCCCATATTTGCAAGCAATAATGAAAGAGACTTTTCGGTTCCACCCAGCAGTTCCACTATTACTCCCTCGGCAAGCTGAAGTGGACATAGAGATTCAAGGCTTTACAGTTCCAAAGGGTGCACAAGTGCTAGTTAATGTGTGGGCTATTGGTAGGGATCCAAATTTGTGGGAGAATCCCAATTTATTTTCACCAGAGAGGTTCTTGGGCTCAGAAATTGACTTCAAAGGCCGGAGTTTTGAGCTCACACCATTTGGTGCTGGCAGACGAATATGCCCGGGTTTGCCATTGGCGATAAGGATGTTGTTTTTGATGCTGGGTTTGTTTATCAACTCGTTTGATTGGAAACTTGAAGGTGGTATTAAACCGGAGGATATGAATATGGATGAAAAATTTGGACTTACCTTAGAAAAGGCTCAACCGGTTCGAGTCGTTCCATTAAGAGCAAGTGGTTAATTAATATGGCCAGGTCATATTTGTTTTTTCATTATCTAGTGCATGCCATGTAGTATTTGCCAATGTGGTACATTCCTTATGCCGTAATAAGAGAGTCAATCGCATCTTACATGCAGGCTATCTATGTACGCAATGAATAATAGTCGTTCACACAGGTTATTCATGAAGTCAGTACCCAGTTTGCACAAAAATATAAGAGTGAATTATCCTAACATCTTTTTAGATTTAGTGTAATTACACCTAGCACCTTCTTTTTTATAGGATTATTTCCAAAGGTTCTTAAACTTTATGAAAATCTATATTAATCTCCTCTATTGTTATTTGTTAATAGTCCATTAATTAAGTTGACAAAAACTATAACATGTGATATGCACATGCTCATTAATAGCAATTTGGTAATATATTTGACATATTTTATCTATAAAATACAAAAATACTCTTCTATGTGAGTTTGAAATTCCTCCTCCATTCTCATTGCTACATGAACCCAGCTGGTGCACCATACCTTCTTTTTGTGGTACCATTTCAATTTCTATTTTTTTTCCAAATAGGTATAAGTCATTGGACTTAAAAGCTGATAGCGTCAACATAATGCGGTAGTATTACAGAAACAAAAATTCACCGAACTAATAAAGAATAAAAGAAAAAGAAAGGACAAAGCAATCATAATCATGAAACAAACACAAACACAATCTTCGAGAGACCCAGTCTTCCACCTAGTTGCGATTCTTAACCAGTCTTTGAGAGAGTCAAAGATCTAGTTTTTGTATGAATGAAAAAAGAAATAAAACCAATATTGTGGTGATCTTAAAGGCAATGCTTTCTTCTTCTTCGCCAGTGGGAGAATAATAAGAGATTGAATTCTTAGCAATGATATACACGGTAACGATGATGATGAAGATAAGAAAATTTTAATTTTGAAAAAGAAAAAAGAGGAAATTGAAGGAAACCAAGGAAGAGCGTGAGCACATGAAAGCTTGCAATGTGGATTGCATATAGGGGTGGTGATAGTGTAAATGTTTATGTAAGTTAGCTGATGCTTATTCCCCGAATACCATCATTGCTTCTTCTTCGGGAAAAGAAGTTCATGACCCGTAGGCCTTCTACCTCCACGCGGCATTGCTCCGTCAGGCTTTCGTCAATTGCGGAAAATTCCCCATTGCTGCCTCCCGTAGGAGTCTGGGCCGTGTCTCAGTCCCAGTGTGGCTGATCATCCTCTCAAACCAGCTACTGATCATTGCCTTGGTAAGCTATTCCCTCACCAACTAGCTAATCCGATGCGGTGAGAGTTGTTGAGGGAGTTTAGTAAAAAGGCATTTTGGATACATTATATATAACTTTAAAAGAGTTCACTTCAATTAGTGAAAAGAGTGGTTAGTGGAGAAGAGTGTAATTCACCCAAAATATAATTATCAACAACATATGGCCAATTTGACTGCATGATTTTCAAGATGAGAATCAGAACACGTATTTGGAGACACTCCTTCAAATATATATATAAAAAAAAGGAGTTATGATAATTAGTTTATATAATAGCATTGTTATTTAAAACTAATAGAGACTATTTCAATTTATTTGAAAATATGAATCAAATTATTGTAGTTTTATTATTTACTATGCACGAATAATATAAATTAAAACAAAATCAAATAATTATATTCAAATGATTATTTTACATGATAAAAATTTATAAAATAAAAATGACATACGTAGTACAAAATATATTTATTTAAAAAATAACGAATTAAATGTGTAATATATAGTACATCAAAGAAATAGTTCATATTTCAAATATTACTTTTAAGATAAGCTAATATCTAATATTTCAATCAAGTTTCAATGTGATAAATATTCCCTTCCATATTAATTTCTTTTTTTTTTTTTGGATAAATGAAATGGCCAACAGTCCCAAAAGAAAGGAGTAGCCAAAAAATAATGCGACACCTTTAGCAAAATAAAAAAACAAAAGAAAAACACAACACAACCACAGCACAAAGGACTGAAAAACGCATGAAAAATAGGTGCCAAAACACTACAACAAAGTAATATACAATATTGATATCCATACTCCGCAACACTCCCAACCATCGACGGAGCTTAACTAAGACAATGGGGTCATGGCCCCCCCTCCCAAAATTTTTTTTGAAGCATTATACATATATACATATATTGATACTGATACATAAAAAGAGATGTCTAGTAAATAGGCTTAATTGTTAGCATGTTAAAGTCTATTAACTTTTTTTCTTAATTTTAATTAAAGAAAAATAAACCATGGACGATTGTGCAACCTGAGTAGTGCATACAAAGAAACAAAAGACTTGGAATAGATATAGCTAAGCTAAGTGGCAACACAGCAAAAAGACAACACACGTACTAATTTTAATGCCTATGCATTTTTTTTATGTTCTTTTCATTTTCTACACATTCTAGAATATTTTGTTTTGCCAAAAAGATTCAATTTCCATTATATTTTTAATATTTGTTGTGTGTTTTATCTAATCTTATTCCAATAATGTGGAGTCATGGAACCATTGGCATGAAAAAACATGAGGCCGTGAGGGAGCTTGTTAATGTTAATATTAGTTATGATAATTTTACTTGTCACAAGAAAAAAGTTGTGATTTTTTTCTTTAAATTATTTTATTAGATGCTTCACTTTATTTTTCATCATTTTGGACATCTCTTATCATCTTTTCCCTCACTTTTTTGCAGTTTCCAATATGTAATTCTAATGATGACAAATTAAAGAACTAATGTAATTTTAAATAAAAAGGTTACTGTACAAGAAAGGGGAAAATATAACTTCAAAACTCTCACTTCTTATTGATTGTTCTATTGCTCCAATCATATATTGATGAAGAAAGCGAGAAATAACCTTCCAAAATTCAAAGCATCGCGTCTAATGAATTTCATCTTAATTCTTTGAATTAAATCTTGAAAATGGCCCCCCTAAGAATTTTGTCCAATGTGGTACATTCCTTATGTGGTAATAAGAGAGTCAATCGCATCTTATGTGTAGGTCATCTTATGTACGCAATGAATAATAGTCCTCAACGCAGGCTATTCATGAAGTCAGTAACCAGTTTGCACAATAATATAACTAATTATCAATAACATATAGCCAGTTTGACTGCATGATTTTCAAGATGAGAATCAAACCATGCACTTGGAGACACTCTTGTAAATAACCCAAAAAAAAAAAAAAAGAGTTATGATAATTAGTTTATGTAATAGCATTACTATTTAAAACTAATAGAAACTATTTTAATTTATTTGAAAATATGAATCAAATTATTGTAGTTTTACTATTTAATATGCATGAATAATATAAATTAAAACAAAATCAAATAATTTATATTCAAATGATTAATTTACATGATAAAATTTATAAAATAAAAATGACATACTTACAAAATACATGCCTTTAAAAAATAGCGAATTTAATTTGTAATATATAGTACATCAAAGAAATAGTTAATATTTAAAATATTATTTTTAAAATAAGAAACTATCTAATATTTCAATCAAGATTCAATGTGATGAATATTCTTTTCCATATTAATTTCTTTTTTTTTTTTTGATAAATGAAATGCTCAATAGTCCCAAAAGAGAGAGGAGTAGCCAAATACAATGGGATATCTTTAACAAAACAAGAAAAAACAAAAGAAAGCCACACAACACAGCCACAACACAAAAGATCGAAAAACATAGGGACAATAGGTGCCAAAACACTACAACAAAGTAACACACAAGATTGATATCCACACTCAGCAACACTCACAACATGCAAAAATGAATAGGCCACAATTCACAAATCAAAACAAACACCAGATAAAAGCAATCTAGATCATTTCTTTTTCCTTTATTTTTCCTTCCCTTATTCTTTTTCATATTACTCTTATTTTCCTCCCCTTTCTCCAATCTAAGTTTATCAGCTAGAGAGCTAATCAGCTCTTCCATACACTCAGTGTGTACCTTACCTCATTTAACTACACTAGATTTGAGCATAACATGTTTCTTCCTTCTCATCTTCAAACTCTTTTTTTTTTTTTCCTTTTTGGACTTCTTTTTGGCGACCAGCGCTGTCACCACTTGGTCTTCATCTAGAGAAGAGATGTCAAGACCCTTTTCATAATTCCTTGACTACATATTATCTTCATGATTTAAATTATCGAGGCCTTCCTCACAAGTCTCTATTCCCCCACCAGCATGCTATGTCTCAAGCACAACTTCACCAATTAAGCTGGTCTAAAGGCCCAATTTTTTCGTGGTATTAGTTCCTTAATGAAAGTCTTTGACCCAGATAGAGCTTCCAAAAAGGACTTAAGAGAGCCTAGCCTATCATAACATCGAGTTTCAAATTGATCCACTGCAACATTGGAGCAATCATCACAATGTTTAGAGATTGATACATCCAAAAAAAAAAAACCCTTCCTATTAGCAATCATATCCATTGTATGTTGATCATCAATATGGCTTACGGTTCGACTCCCTTTCTCTTCTTGAAATCACAATCTTCATTGATGATTTCCGCATATTCCATTTTATGAGAACCATACACACCCCCACTTGCACCATCCTTTGTCACATGAGCATCACTTAACTGTTGTGAAAGTTATTCCCAATGCCATTACAAACTCCCTTGACCATTGCATTATCTCTAATCAAGGATCCTGGTTCTTCATCGTCCTGCGATGGATGACTATCAAACTTTCCTACATCTGCAGGTCTTCTATCATCTGAAGACATGGAACAAACCTATCTTTCACCAACAAATGATTTAACATAGTTAAATTGATAACAAGACACTTGAGTATCTTCACTACCACATGCCAATGAGGGTGGGCGCAGTTCATTAAGGTTTGGCTTATACCCCATAAGGGCATCGGTTGAAATCCCGCTGACCAATGTGAAGACCTTATTGGTGGTGCGATATATAGTCCCTCTTGGAAATCCTTGATGACGTTGGAAGATCTTTATTAGCCTGGGTGGAATACCCGGCTTACCCCCACCTAAACTTTTTGTTTGCCAGGAAAAAAAAAAAAAAAAAAAACTTCACTACCACACTCTTTTATGTAAACATCACATACTTCATCATCAAGGGACAAAAAGATCAAACCCTTAATAAAATGTCTAAAATTTGTATCAATAAGGACTATAGCTATACTAAAAGACTTTCCATTCACTGTATTTGCATCAACACCAACAACAAAACCTTATACTTCTCCAATCTTATGTAAATTCAAAATCAGCCATGCATAGGGAGGAAGTCCATGACACTCAAGCCACATCCTTCTTGAATAACCCCAAACAAACTTAGACCAAGCTTTAATCTTAGAAAACTAAGAACTAATCAAATCGATACTTGATTTCAGGGCCTCCTTCATGGCTTCCTTTGACATAGAAGATATAATAGCCAGGAAGGAACCCACCTCCTTGATATCTAAAGCTCCATACCAAATTCTAGGCAACACTTCTTACGAGCCATTCCAAACTCTCCTTGCAAATCTCTCCTTTGACCATAGCTACGTCCTCAAAATTAGGGGTGTAAGCGGGTCGGGCCAACTTGATGAACCCGATCAATCCGAACTAAATCAATAAAATTGGCTCGGGTCAATTTGAGTCATCGGGTATGATCCAATTAGAACTGACCAGTGTTTGGTTTGGTTATCAAATCTAGGTTTTACAACTCGATGACCTGACCTAAACTCTCTATATTCTTTTTTTTTTCTTCCTTAACACAATAAGACATTAGAATGACAATTGTTTGATATTTGTGTTTCTTTTAATTATGTTAATGACAATATTAAAATGATTTAGCCTTTGGATATTAGAATAGAATATGAAATTTGCTTAGATGGAAATTTTGATTCTTTATGATTATTTTTTGGGTAGAAATTGGGGGGGGGGGGGAGGTAATCCAATCACCCGAACCAAACTAACCCGAATTTGATTGGTTTGGTTTGGTTTGGATTTGGTCAAAAAATTTAATGAATTCCAACCAAACCAAAGTAATTAAAATAAATAGATTCAAATTTGTTTTTTCCTCAAACCCGATCAAAATCAACTCATTTATACCCTTACTCAAAATCATGTTGTCCCTTTAGTGCTTAAATCTGCTCAATTCTGCCTTGTGAACTATGACATTTGTAAAATCTTGACTCCTTTTTACGTTTACATTCTTCTTCTTCCACAATATTAGCTCAACTTCTTCCATGTTCCTACTTGTGTGACTATTCCTAGCCTTTCATCACCTTGCTTTAGATGCCTTTAGCCTTTTGGTTGTCTTTTAAAAATTGTTGGCACAAATTTTTATGATATTTTATAGTTAAAATCTTTGCCAAATCCAATAACATATATAATGTAAAATTCTTTTTTCTCAACCAAAATCCCCATTCTTTAGTCTTTTCTTCTCATTCGTCATTCGTGAAACTACAAAGAGATATTAGTAGGAGAGACAAAGAAACCTTAGTCACTATTTTCCAAAGAAACACTCATCGCATTACCATCTACTAGCCACTGCTGCTGCAGGACTCATATAACCAAAGCCCATTGCTATCAAGCACTAGCAATAGTCCCCTAAACTCCACAACTTCATTCTCTAGATCTGATCTCATCCTTGCCGCTATTAGCCAATCGATCACAACCCTACCCTCCACTTAAGTATGGTAATAGGGATCTATATGCAAATATATCTGTAGGATCCCTACAAATAGAGGTCCAAATATGGGGATTTTTCCCTTAGAAGGATAGGGATGGGGGCCAAAAGTCCCCCCGCAGGGACTATAGAGATGAGGATGTAGATTATGTCCTTGTCTCGTAGAGGTATCTGCCCCGAGAATTAATTTATATATTCCTTTTTGTAGGCAAGCGGAAGTGGAACTTTTCAGCTTAAGCATGAAGATCATGAAGACATTTGGGATTTTATTAACGATGTTTAATGTTATTGAACTCTTTCATGTTTCATTCTTGTTTATTGTTTATTTTGGTGTTCTTCTGATTTTTGTGACTTGATTTAAAATTTGGAAATTTGGTGGTAATAATATACAACTAAGAGTCGAAGACTTGGACAACCTTTGTTTTATTATTTTCTAGCTAATCAAATTGATTAGAAAGGTTTTATTAAATTTTCAAATTTTTACAGGGTCACGTGGATCCTCGTCAAGGCAGGGAGGAATTCACAAGGAATGAGGATAGGGGTAATTTTTCCCTACCGCAAAGAATGGGGATGGGGATGGGGGGAACTCCGGAGGCATGGGGCCAAAAATAACGGACTACACCCCAGCCCCGCCCTGCCCTGCCCCATTGCCATCCCTACCCCTACTGGCCATGACACCACCACTAGACACTAGAAGCTACTTAGCCCCACCACTGTAGGTCATCAATAGCCACCCCAAACACTACAAGACACTAGCCCAACAACCCATCCCATGACTACCAACTGTAGGCACTAGCACTATTCATTTTAATTGGGTTTAGATTTGGTTATTTTTTTGTTCAAATGTGATTGTTGAATCTAAATAACATTTAGCAAGATTCAGGAGGACTTGGTAAAATTTATTTCTAGTATAGAGGTAATTCGGTTAGAAAGGATACCAATGGTGGAAGAGGTAAAATGCGATGTTTGGCTATGTGATCCTTCCAAAACACCAGGTCATGATGGTTACAATTTGAGGTTTGTTAGATAATTATGGAATGTGATAGGTAATGATTTTACATCTTGTTTTTTATCCTTCTTTGAATCCGGTATCTACCGAGTAGTGTGAATATGGCGTGGGTTACTCTTATAGAAAAGTTTGATGGTACAAATGAGATTAAGGATTTCAGACCGATTAGTATGATTGGTTGCATTTATAAAGTCATTGCCAAGACCCTTGTGAATAGGTTAAGGATTGATAGAAATGGATTGGTGGATGAGACTTAAACGGAATTCATTCAAGGGAGACAAATTCTTGATGGCAAATTAATCACCTACGAAGCTATTCATTGGCTGAAGAAGCATAAAAAGGAAGCGATCTTGGTGAAGTTGGATTTCCATAAAGCATATGATTAGGTAAGATAGGTTTTTGTTGATCATGTTCTTCAAAGGATGGGCTTTGGTGTGACTTGGGGAAAGTGAATATGGGAATATATGTCAATAGTGTCCATGTTAGTAATTGTTAATGGCTCTCCCACTAAATCTCTTTGCATGGAGAAGGGGTTAAGGCAAGGTGATCCTTTATCACCTTTCTTGTTTTCCTAATGGTTGAAGCTCTCAACGAGATAGTGGAAAAGGCAGTAGTATATTCAAGTTTGATTAATGGCATCTCTATTAGAAAGAAAAATGTGTTGTTGTCACATCTACAGTTTGTATATGACACCATTCTTTTTTGCCCACCGGATGATAATCTGTTATATCATTATAAATGTATTATGCACTACTTTGTTCTTATGATAGGTTTGGAGATAAATTATGAAAGGCCAACAAAAGGTGATGAGGCTGCAGGCTACATTAAAATGTTTAGTTGTTTCTTTACCAATCACGTATCTTGGCATCCTGTTAGGAGCAAATCCAAGGAGGGTGAAGACTTGAAAACCAATTATTGAGAAGATTAAAAAGTGATTAAGTGGCTAGAAAGCACATGTATTATCAAGAGCAGGAAAACTTGTTTTGATTAAATCCATTCTCAACAATCCCCCCTCTACTATTTCGGCTTGTTTAAAATGCCAAAAGTGGTAGTAAGGAAGATTATCTCATTACACAGCAGATTCTTCTGGGGTAATAAAGAGGGTTGCAAAGGTATCCTACTTTTCAATTAGAGCTTGGTTTAAAGGCTAAAGGAGTTAGGAGGTTTAGGGGTAGAAGATATTATCTTGAAAAATGCAGCACTATTATTCAAATAGTAGTGGAGGTGCTCTCTAGAGGAAGAGCTACTATGGAGAAGGGTGGTCTGCTCTTGCAACAACATGAAATCAAATTAGTCCATTTTGGAGCAAAATAGAGCTGTGGAAGGTGGCTTTTGGAATGCTATTTGTGATGTGTAGAAGATGAGCAAGGAACTTGAGTTGATTGTCAAAAAAGGTATTAGAATGTCCTTAAGAGATGGGAGGAATATTCGATTTTGGGAAGATTTTTGAATTGGTGAGGTGTCTTTAAAACAAAATTTTCCTAGTCTGTTTTTGCTATTAGAACGGAAGGATGTGCTTATGGCTGACTATGGCTTTTCGGATGGTTTGGTTTGGAGGTGGAATCTTATTTGGAGTTGTAACTTATTTGAATGGGAGCAAGAATTGTTTGGTGAGCTTCAAGCTATGTTGGATAATGTTATGTTGAATTCTAGTGTGGACGATCGAGCAATTTGTTGTCATCACAGCTCAGGATCTTTTATGGAAAAAGCTATTGTCATGCCCTTGGACCAGTCAAATACATACAGTTTCTCCAGCCAAGTGTGGTGCGGATTATCTTCCCCCAAAGGCTGAACTATTTGTAGGGTTTTTTAATCATTGATCGCCTTAACACAAGAGATAGACTAGTGAGAATGAATATTTTACAACAGCAACAAATGAAGTCTATTTTCTCAGTGAATATGATGAAAGCATTGAACATTTGCTTTTTACTTGCAATTTCTCTTGGCAAGTGTGGTGTACAATTTTTAAATGGTGGGGCTTATCTTGGGTCATGCCAAAAGAACGAAGAATGGTCTTTCAATCATGGGAGTTGGATCATATTAGGGCGAACAACAAGAAGATGTGGTATTTGTCCTTCTTTGCAACTGTGCGGTCAATTTGGGAGTTTAGGAATAACGTAAGTTTTTAGCAGCTAAATGTCAACTAGAGTTACCTTATGATGCAATTAAAAGAGAACCTTCAGAACTAGGTGAAAACTTGGCCATAGTATCAGAAGATTGATACAGGGTGTTAATGCTATTTTGCAGTCTTGTATGTGCAATGACTATATCCTACTAAAGCTAACAACTTAGGGGACTCAGTTTCTTTCATCTTTTTTGGCATTGTGTAAGTTCTTGTGTTATTGCATCTTGTTGGTTTGTTGCTTTTGGGGGGTCTATCTTCACTTTATTGGTGTCATATAGAGCTCTAGTCTCTTATTGTCTCTTACTTGTTTTTTGATTCTATGCCCTGAACTTTGTTTTGATCGCTTCTCAACTAGTTTTGGTTGAATTTGAGCCTTTTCAATAATATTTATTGAAAAAAAATTTAGCAAGATTTTGAAACAAAAGTGACTATTGATTGTGGAATGGAAGTGGTATATGGATTATTTTTAGCAGGGAAATTTTATTTTGAAAAAAAGCATGACCCAACAACTCGAATTGAATCAAACCAATTTTAATTGGAACAAATTTGGTCCAAAAATTTGATAAACTTGAACCAAACCGAACCAAAAAAATGATTGTCTCAAGAACTTTTTTTCACACTAAAACTGACCAACTAGTCCTAATTACTCCACTAGACAATGCCTTTGACATAAGAATTAAAAAATAATAACATTTTCTGTAGAAAATTCTCCAAGATTTTCTAAGAGACGTTGTCACTAACACTGACATAGACATGTTCTAACTCGAATTACCTTGTTAAATTCTAAAGGAACACACTCATATAATTCTTCAAAAAGTGTTGGAATGTGAATTCTTGTTAAAACGCTCAACTGACAAAGAAAATATTATAGATTCAATAGTGTATTTAAGATCTTAATATGTATAGAGAAAGACAGAAAGAGAACCTGACAAGGTTGATAACAAATTGATGAACACAAAATGATCCAGCTCCTTCTTGAAGCTATTAGCGATGGGTTGGTAGTAAGTTGTCAAAGCCATCACTGCTAATTTTTGTCTTTATTATCGAGTATCGATAGCACCACCACATCCCAAAAATACAAGGCTACTATAAACTACAACATGCAACTGCACCATGAATATCAATATCTTTTGTACGAAATAAACATGGTTGGGTTAATGCTCTACAAATTCAAGGTTACATACTCATGATGTAGTCATTGGAAATAGTTTATGATAGTCTTGCAATGTTGAGATGTGGTGGTGCCAAGTAATGTTAGAGATAGTGGCTTTGAAAATTTATTTGGAATCCATTACAAATAAGCTCAAAGGTGGAGCATGGATGTCATCCAAAGTTACGCCAATTTGCCATCAACCATGGCTAGGCCTTCTCTGATTTAGTTTAACCTAATGGTAGTAGTAGAATGAGATTTTGTCTATCGCTTAAATATAATAACTCAATGTGGGGATCTAGCGCGTTTGAAGAAGAAAAATGATTGTTAGTTCACGTATTTCTCGTGAATCAACATTCCAAGTAACATGGCATGATTTCCGCCATGTGCTTTAGTTAAAGAAGGAAATGATTGTAAATATGAAATTTTTTCGGGAATCCACATACCAAGTAACGCGGCAAGATTTCTACTAAATGTTTTAGTTCACTTTTATTCTTTTTGTCCAATAAAATATACTTACATTATTTTGTACTGTCTTCATATGATACATTTTCGCATTACATAACAACGTTGTTTTAGTAAACTTTATATTGCATTGTTATTAATGAAAAGGAAAAATATTTTAATTTTATTTTTTTTGATATGTGAAAACTTAACTATATGTTTTTTCAATTAATGATAAGTAAGTAATAAACATAATTGAAATTTTTAAAATGATAATAAAAATGTCTCCCATGATAATGGGTGATATTTAATTAATATGAGATTCATATAATATTTATAAATTATCAAACATCTCATATTGCATAATTTTTTTCCTTTAAGAAAAATCAAATAGTAGATTAAACCAGTGAAGCCTCTGATTCATGGTTCAATTTGTTTAGCTAGTTAAACTAATTTGCGGTTGAACCATAATCAAACTTGAATAGACAAATATTTAAACTCAACATGACTAGTTCATTATCTAAATGGTTAAACTATACAATTTGGTCTAGTCTGTAAAATATTGATATTTAGCACTTAATAGAAAAATGTAGTAATTACTATTAAAATCTTAATCAATTATGAGTTTACTTTTTATTAAATTTCAAAATTTTTGGCATCATTTCATTATGACAAAATAAAAAAATGTTATATATTTATTAATATAAACGATTCTAGACTTTTTTTTTTTCTAAAATTATAATTAATTATTGTTCTTTAATCATTTTTAAAACATATATAAATTGAGAATAATGCCATTAGACCTATTTGAACATATATATTTTTGTTAAGTAAAAAAGGATAAGAATATTGGTAGATTCTAGAATCTAGACAATTTATGATTTTCTCATTTCTATCGAATCCTAAATTGATTCATTTGCACTAAAGGTCGCTTGACATCGGGGCTCATAACTTGTCTGGACTTGTTGGTATCTTGCTCTTTGTTCTTACCGCGTAGACTTTGAATTTGGGCCAATGAAGGAAAAGGTCCCTTTGAATCCTCTTCGACTACACGTGCTTGGACTTATTCACAATAAGAGTGGATATATCATTATCTCTACATTTTTGTTTTTTCTCCAATATTTTGACTGTTTGGGTGGGGCCTCCTCACATCCAGCCCCTCTATGCTTTGTGTATGCATATTTTTGTCCTCGAAATCAAAACCTTCCGTATTTGATAAAGAGATAAGCTTATCCCCCTGCTACTTTGCTATAATCCTTTTGGTCCCCTTTGCTACCCCTTAGAGCATGTTTAGAATCATGGAAAAAAGCTTTTTTTATTTTTTGGGTCTCAAAAAACTTTGTTTGGGAAAAAGTAATCTTATTTAGGTAAATAATAGAAAGAGACTATAATCAAAAGCTAATAATTTTAAACTAAAAAATAGCTTATAATCATAAGTTACTTTTTGAAGATTTTAATTATAAGTAGAAACTGATTATTTCATAATTATTATATTGTTACCAAATTGCCCTTAAATATTAAATATTATATAACATAAACAATTATTTCATACTATATTTAGTAATTTTAACATAGAAAAGTAACTTTTTTTTTATACAATCTAAATAAAATAAGTTATCTTAAAATTATTTTTTAACTTAAATATCCAAATATAAATTGATTATTACATAATCAATTATATAAAAAAATGGTTATACAAATAAGCAATTATTGAAATAATTTTAATCTTACAATTTTTTCAAACACACGCTTAATCTTTCATTGTGATTTTTGGGGTTTCTTTTTGTTTTTCCCCAATAACTAATCACTCTCCACGCATATGTTACCTTGATTTCCTCTCCATTGTCTCCACAAAATCAGGCCTAGTAACAAGCTCGAGAATCTCTCCTTGATTTATAAAAATAAAAGATGTGTTTGCCCTAGTGTCAAATTGAAGACCATATCCTATTGACCAATATTGCTTGAAACCTAAATATTATTCTAAGAGGAAAATTTGTAAAAAGAACTTGTAAACACAAAGAAGAAAAGGAGAATCTTATGCTACTCTAATGATATCAACAAGTTGACCAACTTGACAGCACCTTTTCCATTGGTATAAGAATTAGAAAATTATAGTATTTTCTATGGACAATTCTTCAAGCTTTTCTGCAACACACACACTTCGACAAATACATCTTCTACCTTGAATTCTCCTTAATAGAGAAAAGAGCAAGTCACCCATATGAGTTTCACATAAAGTATTTGAATTTGAATTCTCCTTGCTGAAATGGTTAATTAACACAGAAAACATTATAAATTTAGAAGTTGATTTAAAATCCAAAGATAGAGAGAGAAAAAGAGAAAAGGGATCCAACAATATTGATAATGAAGTAAGGATCATAGGATGATCTAGCTCCTTCTTGAGGCTATTGCCAATGGGCTTGTAGTAAGTTATCAAAGTCATCATTCTTAATGAGCTACTCCACCGTGAATATCACTTTCTTTCATACCACACATGTAACATCCCCAATTTCATTGTGCTAAATTTTCTTTTATTCTGTTCGAGATTAGAACTTGGATCTCGTAGCTTGATTTCCGCCATTTTGATTGAAAATAGAAACCGAAGCTCGTGCACTAAGCCGGAACTCATCTCCTCCTGTTGGACTTGGAGATCAATTCGAAAATCAGAACTCGTGTCTTTTCCATTTGAATTCAGAGATCAACATGAAACTCGGAATTTGGTGTTGCTTGTTCTGCTTGAGATCGGATCATGGAGCCTGAGATCGTCTCTTCTGCCTAAACTTGGATACAGTAGCTTGATGTTGCTCATTCTGCTCTAAATTGGAACTCGGAGCTTAATGCTGCTAGTTTAGCTTAAACTCGGAGATCGAAACCCATTGCCACCTATCTGCTTGGGAACTCGAAGCTGCTTGTTTTGACTGAATTCGGAACTCAGGAACCCGGTACTACCTGTTGTTCATGAGCTCGGAACTCAGGAAACAGTAACATTCCCAAATTTTCTCTTGTGCTAGGTTACCTCAATAATCTTAGGTAACTAGGCACTTAATGAAAAATTAAAGAATGAAGGCTTTATTAGAGGATAACTATGAAGAGAAAAATTGAGAAGATGCTTAATCAAGATTAGAGAATTTTGAATTAAGCATTAATCACTAATGATTAGCTTAATCATGTTTGATAAGGGTAATTAAGCATAATTAAAACTTTAACCTTGCTAATCATGCTAACATGAGTTAATCACTAATCCTTGATTAATTAGGTTGCAAGAACACTTAATCACATCATTAGAATTCAAATAAGTCAACTAGATAATAAAGCATTGATGGTGTTATAAAAGAGAAAAAGTAAGAGACAAGGTTACTTTATGTAAAGAGCTAGTACAAAATTTGTTCCTTTCATCGTCCATTTTTGTCTTCCTAAACCTTAATTAACACAAAAGAAAATATCCTACACCCTTGGTCATTTGAAAGTCACCGCCACAACATACACACTTACTTCATTTTTTCAAACTCATATACTCTCGCTAACATTCTCTTCTTCAAGAGCTCTCTTTCTCTTCTTCTTCTTCTCTATCTTCTTTTTCATTTCTCCACCAGCACCATGGCCAAACTTTGTGACTAGCCCTTCAAAGATCACACTTTTTGGTCTTTAAAGCTAAGATCTAAACACTCTAACCTCCATTTTTTCAAGAAAAACACAAAAGCTCTCACCTTTTCTTTCAAAGAAGCTGTGAACCTAGCACCCTTTGGAATAGGTCATTTTCTTCTTCTTCTCTTCTTCAAGAAGGCGCTACACACACCTTAAGTAGTGATTCCTTACTTTCTTCTGTTGTTCAAGAAAGCTTGAAACTTTGGCTCTTACCATAGCCAAGAGTTTCAAGCAACATCTTGAGAAAAGTCTCTTTTTTTTGTTGAAAAAAGTTTGCCTCTTGAACCATGTTCATGAGAGTATTTGTGTTGTTTGCTAAAAGTTCCTTTCTTGATGCTCTAAAAACTTTTACTTTTCTTTATGATTTATGTGCTCTTGATGATGTTTTGATTTGGTGAAAAGAAATGTGCTTTCTTGAAGTTGTCTTGTTCAAGTTTCTGTTCTTCTTCAAAATGATGTGTTTATGACTAAGTTTCTATTTTTACACCTCCGACATGATTTTTGATGTGACTAAGAGCATTCGCTAGCACAATATTTGAAAAAGTTTGCTTTGTGTAGCCTAAAAGTGGCACCTAAAAATATACTCTTTTAAAGGTTCATTTTGTTCTTCTTAAAGACAAAATCTTGAGTAAAGCTTCAACTTTCTTGAAGAACAAAACTTTTTGTTCATAAAAATGAAATCTTGCAACTTTTTCTAATAAAGGTTAAATCTTGAAGACAAAATAATGGTTAGAAATTTAAACTTTCTTAAAGAATAAGACTTTTAGTCATAAAAATAGAATCTTGCAACTTTGTGTTATAAAGGTTGGATCTTAAAGACATAATAATGATTAAGGGTTTAGACTTTCTTCAAGAATAAGACCTTTTAGACATAAAGGTAGGATTGTGCAACTTCATTTTATAAAGGATGAGTCTTGAAGACAAAATATTGGTTAAAGGTTTAAACTTTCTTGAAGAATAAAACTTTCTAGTCTTAAAGATGAAATCTTGCAAGTTTAATTAATAAACATTGAATCTTGCAACTTGATTTAAAATAAAAATCACTTTTTGATACTGGCAAGCATATGGTGTTGTTGGGTTCATGAGTGTAGGTATGCATTGTCATGACCCAAGAGACTAGAGGGATCTTGAAATCTCTTAGGAATAGAAGTATAATTAAAGCTAATGACCATACCATGAACCTAAAAATCACTTGTGCACTACCTCAAGGAAACTAAAAGAGTTGAATGCAAAATGTTGGCTAAAACCCCATTATAGGTTTCGGCCATGATAAGAAGAAAACAGGAAGAATAAGTGCTAAACTTTTTAACTTGAACAATATGTCCTTTAAGATGTGAACATAAGAAATCTAGTAAGTTATTTGTGAAAATGAAATCCCCTAAGTAAAGTATGATCTCACTTGAAATGAAAATGTTCAAAAGCTTATAACAGACAATTACTTTAAGTTATGTGATTCTCTCAGGAGTAGACAAGAGGATTCCTACCATGATTCATAAGACATTTAACAAAGTACAAGAAACCTTAGATACCATATAGGGTGTTGATGTAATGATGTTCTTATGCATCTCGTGTAGTATGATTATTTAGTTATTGACTTATGAATGAATGATTATTGGTACTTGATATGATATTTTATAATGAATATGATGGATTGTTGGTTGAATTCTTATGCTTGGCAATTTTAGGGAAGTTCCAATCTAATCGTTATACCGTTGGATTTTCGTCAAAATTGTGGACTTAGACATATCCATTCCATGCCTACTTATGTCTTGTCTTTGAGCATAATGTATATGAAAATGTAAGATATAATATAAGAAATGAAATAATTGGATGCGATCTTTCAAAAGGGAAGGTGATCCACAAAGACAAGATAAGCGGGTGTGATCCTCCAAAAGAGAAGGTGACCCATTAAGAAACCCTCTACTTTGTAAGTATGGGGCCCGAACCTCTCAAATTTAGAGGAACCCTTGTCAACTTAGTCTAATTTTATATGGGGACTATATGATGATGGTCATGGAATAAGCTCATATCTAATAGCAGTCTGTCTAAGGGGACGTAAAGAAAGAATGTTAAGTACGTACTAATTACAATTATTAAGACATGCCAAAAGAAAGTCAACATCAATAAGTTATATGAAAGTGCATGCATCTATACTCCATTATATTCATGGCTATGAATGTTTATTCTATGCTTTCGCTTGAGTGTTTTTATCTTATGACCTTGTGTCGACTTATGTTATCTTCATAAGATTAAAGTTAAAAAAAGCTCGCTTGAGAAATTTATGTTTTCAAAACCCTTAAAATTGAATCTATGCATGTTCACTTTTTATAATTAAACCTAAAATGGCTAAGATGACGGCGATTACATTATTTATGGTCTAGTCAGAATCCTACTAAGAAATATTGTATTTCTTATTCTCATGTTTCCATGCCGTCTTCAGACGTAGTCGATGATATCCATGGTAGTGCTTTTGGTTGCACCTAACAAGATGTGATGAGGAGATAGTCGTGTTATGACACCTAGCTAAGGAGGATCGAGATAGTAGTGTAGTGTTTCTATTTTCTTAAGTGTTCTAGTTGGGTAGTTTATATGTAATTAAGAGCATGTTGGAAGTTTTGCTACTTAATTTGACATATTACATATATATAGTAATTATTAAATGTGATTGTGATTCGTGATTTATCTATATTTCATCATTATCTTAAAATATCGTATTGTGTTATTTCAACTTCGTCATACATCTTTTTAGTAACTCAGCAATACGAGGAATAACGTCCATATATATACGAGTAAATAAGCGTTTAAAGATTCAATTTTCAAGCTTAAAGGTTCAATTTTCAAGCATAAAGGTTTTACCAAACAAAAAAATTTACATACTATTTTCATATATTACACTAATTTCAATTATAGAACTTCCGTTAGTTAATGGTAACAACTAGTACTACCATGAAATGACTTAAGCATAATATGGTATTATTAGGGTATTACAACACAAACATTGTAGGGCGAATGCTTTATGATTTCAAGACACATACTTTTGGGGCCATGATTAGCATACAGGGTGAACTAGCTACCTAGCAAGTCTAACTGACTCAAACCAATAATAGAGATTCTTACTGAAAAAGTTGACAAAGTTTTCCATAAAAATTAGACATCCCAAAATATACACAATCTCTTGATTAATAGATCAAATTGTATAATCCCAGTCTTAGTATCCAAAAGAATTCTCAAAATGCATAATAGAGATAATATACATAATTCTCATAACAACAAATTAGGTATATACATTCGTGACCCTGGGATGAAGATTCTATTTGTGCTTGTATTACTTTCACTCTTGGATATGTCTTTTTCATGTACTTGCTTTGTGTTTATTTTACTTTTCTCTACTATAGATACTATATGATGCTTTTTTTTCTTTTTGCTCCTCACTATCTTCGGTGGGTCGAGCCTTTGCAATGAATTATCACAAAAAAAAAAGCAAAAAACAAATTAGGCATATAGGAAGAAAGATCTTGTCTGAAGCTAATAAGCTTAATTAAAGTTTATACATGTCAAGATATCAAAATACATCATGGGCCTATATAACATTAATATGGTCAAGCCCACACACACAAGTGTTAGGATCACCAAAAGATCTACTTCTTGAATTGGTTGGATGACCTGATCTTGGAATTGCATGGGAATCTTAAACATGTAGAATAAAGGGGTAAGTCACACAGATTTAATGAGAGATAATATATCTATAATAGAATAGAACACGCTCAAACACATGTTTTTCACAAAAATATACTTAACAAAGTGATGTTCTCAATGTTAAGACATAAATTATGGTAGTAATCAAGGTTAAAATATAGTATACAATGCCAAATCTAACATAAAAGAATCAGAGAGGTCAGTGTCAAATCTAGAATCATAATAGAAATCTCACCGACAAGCCTACACCCAAATGGTCCATGAGTCGCCCACTATCTTGAGGCTGAACAATCCTTGATGTCTTGGCCAGACATGCTAAGCAAGCGACACTCCTACTTGCTAGTGTTCAAACCAATGTGCACAAATGGTAAATTTTAGTGTAGTTAGTTGTTGTTTCTCTCAAAAACTCCTACCATAAAAGCATCATCATATACTCAAAGATGTTTTATTTATCACAAATTTAGAATATCCACAATTTGTGGTGGGGATGTGCAGCGAAATGTATCTTGTAAACACTTTTGTACAAATTCAATAAACTAAATATAAACATAAATAGGGAATGAAATTAACAAGATGATAATGAGTACAAAGTCACAAGAATTTATGTGATTCAGCAAATCATATACCTACATCCACACCATAGGATAACCACTTTAACTATGAGAAAAAAATAGTACAAAAATATCACTTTGGTACGATACCAAAAGCCCCTTGTACACCCTCTCTCACAATCCAAATTACTCCTCTTTAACAATGAGCTCTCTTTGTCTTTGTCTCACACACTTAGGCAATTGATTTTATTTATAACCAAAGGTCATTAGTCTCCAAGACTCCTTATTCCAAATCCTAATAGATTTTTCAAATCCTACAGATTTTTTAAATCCTAACAATTTTTTTTTTAGATATTTAATTTTCCTTTTAATATTCTACTGTATCCTTAATTTAAATATTCACAAATCTAAAAATACATATCTTAAATATATACATAAAACAAATAAACCATAATCATATCAAGATATATGCATAAGCCAACTTTCCTAACAATTTGTTCATTAGAATAACAGAAGTTTGGAATAGCATAGACTGCCAAATCAAAGTACTGGAGAGCATATTTCAAATATGCTTGTCCCAGGCCTCTAGCGATATAAAGTGTAACATAACATACTTGTCTTTCAAAAATTTTGAATGATGTGCTAAGTAAAACATGAATGATACAAATTTTAGAAATCTAACTAATTAACAATAGTATGTCTGTGTGTGTGTGTGTGTGTGTGTGTGTGTGTATATGAAATATCTCATAGATATACCATCAACTCACACTATATAGCCAAAGTGAAAATGGTCCAAGCCTACAATGCCATCAACGAAATGATTCTCCAATGTATCTAGCACCACATACATCATAAATCAAGTACTAATTGATTTCTAAAGCTAAGGATTCACTCAAATTAGCTTCTAATAATAAAATCTCAATTTAAACCCTTGCTTCTTAACTCTACCTCATCAAATCCAAACGCTCATGGTGAAAGTTTGCTAAACACATGAAGTAGGAGAAGATGTGCCTTAGGAATACCTTTTAAAGCCAATAGATAAAGACTAACTTTCAAACTACAACCCTCAAACTCCAAAACAAAACCACACTATCCCTCAACAAAATCACCTCAATCGCACTAATTTCATTTCATTTTATCTGTTAGTGAGATGCATAAAAATTAAGGAATTTAAAATTAAATGAAATATATTTATTGAAATGCCCTTTTTTAGTTTTTAAATTTTAATTAATTCATTCTATTAATCTCACATTATATATATTTCTCCATTAATGGTGTACTTAGAATTGTGTGAAAAGTGAACTTGAAAAATTAATATTAAACATTTTATTAATATGTGAGAATGATAGATAAAATCGGTCAAAATTAATGAAAAATAAAATAGAGTGAATTACACCGATCTTTCCTGAGACTAGGTGATATTACATAAGGCATCTCTTGATTTTTGAAAAATATACACTGATTTCCCTTGAGATATAGATAATATTACATACAGTACCCTCATATCTTGTAAAATATGATACTAAATACCTTTGTAAATATGACTCTGATCTTCCCTAAATGGAGGTCAATGTACGTAAGCATGAAAAATCGAGAGATATCATATGTAATATCACCTAACCTTATGAAAAGTCAATATAATTTACCCTAAATAAATTGGAGGTAATTAATGTCCATCACTATTAAAATAAATTCATTTAATCAACCTTAATATACATCATTATTGATTTTAAAGATTGTAATAATTAAAAAATTCATTTAATTGTACAAGAACAAAAACTAGTTATATGCTAGCTTAATTCGACAATATCTGTGACAAATTTACTTAGCTTTAATGACTTAATTTCATAATATTAAATTTACTCAATTAGTTCAAATCGTCCTTGGCCACTTTTGGTATCACAAACACAAGAGAGATAGGCTGTGGGGGGTAAGGAAAAATTTTAAAAGGGAATCTCAAACTATAAGGAAATATATTGTGCAAAAGAAAGAAACCAATTAATAAAAGGAATGCCATTATGGAATATATTAGTGGCAGTGTTACGTTAATAATTGAAAAGTAATGTTATATTAATGAAGCATCATTTTAATTGAGTCGTGTATATATATATATATATATATATATATATATATATATATATGTAATCAATGCCATTATGGAATATATTAATGGAGTATCATTTTAGTAATCTTACTAATGCTTGTATTAAATGGAAAAAAAAAGTAATTAATATATTTTGAGAATATAATTAAAAGAATTAAATAGTTACTTTACTTAGTAATTAAAAATATTATAAAAAATGAGGTATGAAGAAACGTTTTTCATCCTTAAATATGCCAAAATAAGCCTTCTTTGGAAAAACAAATTGTTGAGTAGCTCCTTTTGGTTTGATGCTAGTTATCTCTCTATGGCCGTGCCATTTTTCAGCATCTTCATCTCGATTGTTGTTTGTTGTTCTTCTCTTATTCACAATGTTGCCTGTGCTGATTATGGAATAGCGCTCACAAAATGTTTATTGTTTTATGAGGGTCAAAGATCAGGGAAATTGCCTCCCAACCAGAGAGTAAAATGGCGAGGAGATTCGGGACTTACTGATGGTCAAGATGCTAAAGTAAGATACTCTTTTCACACCATTATTTTTTTCGCTTCATCTTTAAATGAAAATGATGTTGCTATGCTTCTTTAAAACAAAAAAAATGATTAATGGTAGCTATTTTCTAACTCAAGCCAGTGTACACAAAGTGGAGAAGTCTTGTAGAAGTCTCATTACGAAAAGTAAATCAGGTGGAGAGTAGTACAACAATTAGAGATAGAAAAAGATCCAAAAAAATCATAAGAAAACTGTTAAAAGAAATTTAGATTTTAGTGGCTTAAATGTAAACATGCTCTACGAGAAAATATTATAGCGTGTCTCATCCATGTAGCCATCCATACCTAGTGGGACAAGGCTTGCCTGCGATGTAGTCCGTGGTTCGATCAACAGAGAAGGGAAACCTACATTATTCAAACAATAAAAATGATCCTTCAAGTGCAAACTTAAGCCTCATTATTGTGATTCTGCACTTAAATTCGGTTCTAATTGCTAAAACAAATAGTAAAAGTAATCACTCTTTGATTCATTTTTAACACAAAGATCAACATGCAGGTTGACCTTCTGGGTGGATACTATGATGCCGGAGACAACCTCAAGCTTGGGTTTCCAATGGCATTTACCATAACTATGCTTTCATGGAGTACAATAGAGTTCAGAGACAAACTTGCAAGGCAAAAGGAGCTTGAAAATGCATTGGACGCCATAAGATGGGGGACAAACTATTTTATGAAAGCACACCCACAACCAGACACATTGTATGGAGAAGTTGGTGATCCTGATTCAGACCATTCGTGTTGGCAAAGGCCAGAGGACATGACAACACCTCGTAATTCCTCTCGGATCGATGATCAGCATCCAGGGTCTGATCTTGCTGCTGAGACTGCTGCTGCTCTGGCTGCTGCTTCCATAGCATTCCAGCCAGTGAACAACAAATATGCATCCGAATTGCTAACTCATGCAACTCAAGTATGGTTTGATTTTGCAGCCTTATATAGAAGAAGAAATTTGCTGTGTCCAGTGTGGGTATACCTGAATTTAGTTCCCTACACAATGGATACATAGGTTCAGTATGGTAATTGACAATTTAGTTTGGTAGTAAAAGAGTGACATTATTTAGACATCAAATAAGGATACCAAATAGAACTGCTTGTCACATGGGTATATAGTATATCTATCTCACTTTAAATACTTATTCATGCTGATATTAGTATACAATATTTCGTACAATATTTAGTTGGCACAATGTTCTATACAGTATATACATTGCCTTTTCTTTTTTCATTAGCCAAATGTAACTATTTAGGTGGTCCACAAAACCTATTTTTTTCATCGAGTATCGTAGATCCCCCTCTACATATATATATATATATATATATATATATATATATATATATATATATATATATATATATATATTACAAGTTTAAAAGAAAAGAAAAACATTTTCTGTGAATAAAATAGAGTAAAAAATTCATGGATTTGATTTATCGATAAACTTACATGAAAAATTAATTTCTAAAATTTTCACTCCCAGATATAACTCTCATATCAATCGGACTCTTACTTTATAAAATAAGTTGCTAATAAAATTAGAGCTGACAATGTATGAAGTTTTGAACTTTCTTTTTAATTGTAAGTGATAATATATTTTTTTTCTCGTTCTTTCTCACTTGCAGTTGTTTGAGTTTGCCAACAAACACCAAGGATTGTATTCAAATAGTATCACACCAGCAAAGAAAGTATATTCCAGTAGTGGATATAAGGTATTCTATCATAAATGTGTGTTGCACAATTACAAATATAAATATAATATTTCAAATTAAAAAAATGCATAGTTAAGTACAATAAATTATAATATCTGAACCATTATTTGTTTAAATAGGATGAATTACTATGGGCAGCAGCATGGCTTCACCGTGCCACCAAAATGAGAAAGTACCTTGATTACCTAGGAAGATCAGGCGACACTGGCGGTGTAAGAGCAGCGTTTAGTTGGGACGACAAGTACATAGGTGCTCAGATTCTTGCAGCAAAGGTATCACTCATAAACCATCTTTACTAAAGGCCACATTAGGTTCTAAATTGGCCAAAGTTTATTCTCAAATAAATATAGTAGGACTTTTTATTTTTCTCTATGAATTTCAATAATTTATACAAAACAATACAGTTTAGTTTGGTAGCATTTTTTGAGGGGGTGTTTTTGCTTATAAAAATGTAAGCCAATTTTTTTATTTGATAAATAAAAATGCTTAGGCACTTTTATTCTTAGCTTTTAAAAGCTAGAGATACTCTTGAGAGCAAGTCGTCGGGTGTTTTCAGAGCTGATAGTATTTAAAATTTAAAAAATTAATATAATCTTAAATGATAATAAAAATAGAAATTATCCTAATATTTATATTTCTTATAGTCATTATAGATTTTAAAAGTAACTTTATAATATATTTACCAAAGACGACTTATAAAAGCAATATTTATATTATTTTATCAAATAATACTGCTGTAATTTCTTAAGAGCAACTTTTAAAAAATTCAGAGAACTTAGTAGGAAAAGCCACAATATTACCAAACAAAACCTAAAGCAATTACTTTATTTAGAATACGTTAGAATAAAATGAATTTTGGATATAATATATTCTTTTGTTTCCATTTAAGTTAACACAATCAGTATATCATTTTGGTGATTTCACATTGGGTTCGAATCCATTGTAAGTTGTATATGTTTGGGACTTTATTGAGAATGGTCATGTAGATTGTATTGGAAGGTACAGTGCAATCATCAGGGATTTGGGCTCAATATAAGGCACAGGCAGAGCAGTTCATATGTTCCTGTGCACAGAAATCAAGCAAAAATGTGGATAAAACATCAGGGGATCTGTTATGGTTTTTACCATGGGATAATGTTCAATATGTTACTACTGCCACATTTGCAATGTCTGTTTATTCCCAGTATTTATCTGCAAAACATGAGTCCCTCAAGTGCGATGGTGGCATTGTTAGTCCTGAAGATCTCACCTCACTTGTCCGTTCTCAGGTAATCCATCAAACTCTACTTACATGTTTGTCCGTTATATTATAATATTAGGGCTAAAAAGTATTTTTCTAAACTTGTAAGTTTAGAAATTAAAAGAATTAAGCACCTAAGAACATTAAGCTTTTAAAAGAAATGAGTCAACTTGTTTGTTTTATCCAATTAAGCATCATTGATTGTCATGGCTTCAATAAAAAATAAAGTAATTAATAATTTTTCACAATCTCTTTTTTTTTTTGGACAAACTTTTGAGGTTAAGTTTATACACATGTAGTTACATTTGTGAATAGTAGGCCAGTAAGGTATGAGTTTCTTTAAGGCAACTTATGATGTGTTTTTATTTCTTTTTCATTGATAATAATATTAGGTGGACTACATATTGGGTTCAAACCCCAAAAAAATGAGTTACATGGTGGGATATGATACAAATTATCCGCAACAAATTCATCACAGAGGCGCATCTATTGTATCAATCAAACAAGATGCTACACCAGTAACATGTCAAGGTGGCTATGACATATGGTTCAATAAAAATGCCCCAAATCCTAATGTACTAGAGGGAGCAGTTGTGGGTCCAGATAAGGATGATAATTATATAGATAGTAGGAATAACTTCCAATTAGCCGAGCCAACAACTGTTACTAATGCACCTTTGGTTGGTGTTCTTGCTTATCTAGCTTAGATTTCGTATGTATGCTTAGAAACCTTCAACGTGATATGATAAAGGCTTAAATATATTTTTAATTTCTATAAATATTGGTTATTTTAATTTTGGTCCTTCTAAAATTCTTGCTTTGATTTTAATTTTCTTTTCCTTTTTTCTTTTTAATTCATGTTGTTCTAAATCTTAGCCTTTATAAATACTTTAAAAATGTGTTTAATCATCACAAATAATAGAAATTTTATTTGTGGTTATTATAAATATTTTCTGAATCTTATTTCGATTCTTATAAATATTACAGCTTAACACTAGATTTAAATGACAAAGATCAAAAAACTAATAATGGAAAAAGAAACCAAAACTAAAACAAAAATTTTAGGGGAATCAAAATTAAAATTATTCATATTTATTAGGACTAAAAATAAATTTAAACCTATATTAAATTAGTATTACCTCTATCTTAAAATAACTATCTACTTTTAAATTTTATTTATCTATAATAATTGTTCACAAAGGAAATTTAGAAATATTAATTATTTTTTCTCAATTACACCTCTATTGAATAGAGAGGAGAGAGCAAGTAAAAAAAAAACAATTATGAAAGAGAAAGAATTAAGTAAGGATAAGTTCATAAAATACTAATATTGAAACTTTTCCACTTAATTCCTTAATTTATATGCACATTTAAAATTGGACTGTTATTTTTAGATGAAGGTAGTATATTATAATGAAGAGAACATTGCTAGAAGTCTTTGGTTTTATTTCTATGATGCTTTCCTTAATTTGGTTTATAGCTTTCCACCTTCGCGCGCGCATGCGCGTGTGGATATATGACTGCCTTTAGGCTACATTGCTTTCCTTAGTTACATTTTTTTAAGACTCTAGGCCATGTCTATTTAAGACATTAGATCTATAACACCCTTCTAACTAACTATTAATTTACCAAATTTAATTATTTTGATTACATATTTTGATTACTTAATTAATAACTAACTAGAGTGTGTTATCAATTTGTTTCTTTTCTTGTTAAGATATGAAAATTTTGCAAGTAAATTTCATTTTTCTTATTGGATGTTGAGGTTACTGAATCCATTGATTTAGTTGTTTCTATTAATTAGCTAAGTATTTTACCAATCCTTTTAATAAATCCTTTGACTAATCTAACCAAAGATAATTATATATATGCTATTTATTACAAGTTGTTCAAACATTAAGCTAACTAAGATAAACATATACAACTCTGTGGTCCTGTCCATTAACACAAATAATTATATCTCTAGTAATACACCTTTATAACTTTTCGAAGAGAAAGACACAAGCATCTAAGCAAACTTGATCCCTGCTACCTTGCCATATACCTGGAAACATTAAGAAAACAGGGTAAGATACTAGTCTCCGTAGGAGTGATGTTTTCAAGGGTTGTCAAGCATCCAAAATTCCCCATATTTTCTAATGGTAGCTTAAGTAATAGTAATAACAGTTCAGATAAGTATAACAATGACCAATCAACACCATAATGATAGAAGCATCAATGAAATAGTTCTTGAAGCAATCGACCGAATGGTTATGCATGCAGATAATAGAAGAACTGTACTTATGCCAAATGCAAAGATGCAAAGATGTTCATTATGTGCTTTTCTTTGCTTTTCGAGTCTTTCCACTTTCTGTTTTTCTGCTCAAAGGGAACTAGGTGGCCATCAAACTCCTTTACCATAATCTGTAAGGGCTCTCTACCAAGACATCCCCTTATCTAAATCCAAGATGACTAACCCCAAGGCCCTTGTCTCAATACCACTACGATCCATGGACCCTTCCCTCGGTATCCATGCTCATCATCATATACCAACCATATAGCTCTTGCCTTGGTACCACTACGATCCATATGACCCTTGCCTCGGTATCACACAGTCATCCTCAACAAGCTAGAGAATCATTTTCATAACATTTTTAGCATGCATACATACATCATGCCATGATCATAATTTTATCTTTTTTATTATATGCATGTAAAATTCTCTTTTCATATCACTTTCAGATTAAAAAAAGGCCATGAATCATCCCTGAGATCATAGTTTTATGCATCTTTCATGCTTTCCACGACAAGCACATACACACACATATGTACATGCCTCTTTTCATGTTTCCTATGACATTGTTATGCACATGCTTGAGAATGAAACATATCATCATCAAATTATCCCAGTCAAGTCAAAGTCCATAATAAAGCTTGCATCATCACATAATCCATAAGAATAAATACTCGAAAGAATCAAGATATTTTCACCTCCATCATTTATCTAGAAGCAAGCGGTCAATTATTTCATTGACGACAAGAGTTCCAATGTGCCAAGTAAACCATCACATATCAAATCAATTAAACTCTAAACACTTAAGAGTCAAGTTTGAACACATAATATCCCCTCTTTTTTCCTAGTATAGTAGAACATGCACACAGATATATCTATATATTCTTCACATTTTTTTTCCTACTCAATATCAAGATTCTCAGATCAAGTTACATATTTATTAACTCAAGAAACTGTTAAATAAAATAATCTACATCATATAAACAAGTAAAAGCAACAGAATTTTCAGTCCCAAATCACCATAGCTAAAAGTCACATTTTAAGCACCACAAGAGTTCATTTAAGCTTAACAATTTATAAAACTTATGCCACACAAAAACCAAACATCTAAGATCCGTTTAACAATCAATATATCATGTAAATCATGAGGAAAAACCCAGTTTTACAGCCCCCAAAAATTTTGGCCAAAAATCACACTTGTAAAGCATAATAAGAGTTTTTCTATCTCTGCCTTTGCTCTAGGCTTGAAGAATCCAACTATATAACCTTAAAATACAATCAAATCAAGGATTTACAAACTAAATAACAAGGAAGCAGCCGCAACAATCCAGACTAATCACCATATTTATCCAACAAAACACAAAAGCAAGTGGATCAACATAAAATCTAAAAAAATAGCCATTGTGTTTTCAGCATGGAGGTGAGGGAGTAGAGCCCCTACCTATTTTGTGAAGAAGTGAAAAGGATGAAGATGATAGTGGAGATTGTGATGTTGGCGAGTTGATGAAGGTGGTGGTGATGGTGTGGGAGTTCCTTGAAGAACTCGAAGAACATAAGAGAATTGAGCCAAACTCTTTTTCACCATCGAGCATGATACACGGAGAAGAAGAAGAAATGAAGCTTTCTCTGTTTCTCTTTTTTTTTTTTTTTTTTCCCTCCCTCATTTGGCCGTAGCCTTCTTGGGAAACAAGGACGTGAATTCCCTAACTTATTTAGGGAACTATTTGGGCTCCAAGTAGTTAGCATTTATTTTATTACTATTATTATTATTTCCCTTTTTCTTTTTAAATTTCTTACTCTTTGATTTTCTTGTCAAAATACATATATGTTTACACTCCCCCTTTTCTTATTCCACCCTTAACATTATTGTCTTGTCGTTGTAGTATAGTGTTACGTAATATATATGTAGTTGGTATAATATTAATCTTCTAAATAAATTATGCTCTTTATTTAAGTAATTATTATTATTATTATTGTTATTGTTGTTGTTGTTGCTACTATCATCATTATCATTATTATGAAGAGTCAATAATGAATTTTAATTTTATTATGATGTTACTTGGAACAGTGAACTTGCTACATAGACCTCCTGATTAGCCACTAAAATGGCTATTTTATCATTTATTTTTATTTTTAATTTTTATTTGATCAAACCTGGCCTGCAAGTTTTTACAAAAAGATGCCACTTGTCATAACATGTGGCTAGGATTTCTTCTTATTTCATGACACTAATTGCTATTGATTCTAGTTTTAATCAATTAATCATTTATTTAGTTTAATCAAATTTTTAATCACCAAAAGTTAGGACCCATTTAATTTCTAAAACTTATTTAGGCTTGGCCAATTATTTTTATGAGCCTAATTAAGTGTTTGATTTTGTATTAAATTTTTGTGATATTAATTTTCATATTTTCTTAATTAAATAATTAATTATTAATTATATAAGCTTCCAATTAATTTTTAAATTACCCAAATAAATCAATTCTAAAATAAATACCACAAATCTTTATACACTAATTATGAATTAGTTAGGTGCCCAGAATTTTTTTTCTAGGATTTTTTCCTATATTTTTGGGCATTTTATTAACTTTCTTTCTTAGAAAATCATAATAATTACTTAACTAATTAATTAGCTTAATAATTATTATTTTATAATTTTTTTACATGATTTTTGTGGATATTATATTTTTATTATAATTTTTCCAAAATTATTTTTGAGCTTTTTGACACTTTTCCTCTTAACATGCTTTAACGCATCAGCCTATTTTATAACTACTATCCACATTTTTTTTTCTATAATGTTTCTATCACTATTTTAATTATTTGTCATGCCTGTCAACTATCCCATTAGTTGACAAAGACCGTTTTCACAATTATTTGAATTAAACCAAGGTCAGGATTAGGAAATGTTTTCCTAATGGAGCTGTAATTTGCTTTTAATATTTTCTAAAGAATTTTATTTCACCATTACTTAGTGAAATGAGAGAATATTTATTTTTAATGGACTTAGATTTGATTCTATTTTATTATTACTAATTGGTAGAGTAATTGGAACATAATTATTTTATTTTAACATATCTAGACTAATTAATCTTAAACTACATTTAATTAAGTATTATTTTGGTGGGATGTTACAAGATCACTCTTCTTCTCTGCTCCAAGAATGATGTATACATAAATTAGTTGCCAGAGATAAGCCAATCTTAATCCATAAGCTTGTGCAGTATGCACTTCCAACTTCTCAGTTAGTTTCACTGAGGAACCATGATTACTTCTTCACAATTACAATCACTAAGGCTGCGTCCATGGCACTCTAGTACTCATGCATGATATTGACGGAAGGAGCTATGATGGGACTAGCATTGGAGAGTTTTCCTTTAAAGCACACTTTGTTACGATCCAACTAATTAACCATATACCATACATGATCTCATCAGTGTTACTTTATAGCTTGCATTGGTCATGGTTGCAAAATGCCCAGGAGACAATTTCATATTATGTGGGGATGATTAAAAATAAAAAGTGATTTGATTTGATTTGATTTATTTAAAAATCAAATCTTATTATTAGAATCATTGAAAGTGATCAGGATCCTCTTATGCAAGGCGAGCATAGGCCTCGACCCCCCTCCTCTCAAAAGTTAGAAAAAAAAAAATGATTTACATATGCTTAACTAAATAAATCTCTAAAACATAAAAAAGATCTACTATACTTTTACTTTTATCTTTTAGATATACTCTAATAATTGATCCACTTTGATTAGTTCCTTCTAAATATATCAGTTGGTGCACGAGATAAAATTTGACAAAGTTGTCGTAAAAATCATTCAACAACCACCTTGAGTGAAGTATTTTACAAAGTTCCACTTTATATCAAACATAACTATAAATGTCTATACTTATGTTTTGGTATTCACAAAAAATAACTCTACCAGTATTTTATGGTCAACTCCTACTCCCGACACCCTCCCCATGCCGACTTCTTCCACTTCTCCTTATTCTTCCACCACCTAAGTTTCAAGCCCCCACCAAGCAGATGCTATAGTAGATTGGTATGATGCCCCGTGGTGGAACTGTAGCTCTCCCCAATGAGGATGAGCATTTAACTACCCTCACTAGCATAAAAAAAAAACTACTCAACAATTAAGAACTCAATCACTCAGGTACACTGGTACACGCAATCACTATCCATTCTTTTTATTTGAACAAATTTGGATATAAAACTAATTTTTAAAAAAATTAATTTTAAATTAATTTTATTTTATCTCAAAACTTTCTCCTTTTATTTTATATTTTTTTACTACTTGTCAACTATCTTCTGCTGTTATCCACCACGGTCCACCATCATTTGCAATTGATTGCCGTTAGTTGCTGTACCATCGCCAACCCTGTTCGCCACCATTGGCTGCCATTGGCTACCACCATTCGCCATCATTCATTGCTGCTGTTCATCATTGCCACCATCCATCGTCGTTGCCGACCACCATCGTTCGTCATCACAGGTTGCCATCATTTGTCATCACCATCAGCTGCCACCATCCATTGTTGTTGCTACCAACCACCACCACCAGTTGCCACCATTGCACCGCAGCCGCCATCGTCCGTCACTAGTAGCCATCACCATGGTCTACCACGGCCCACCACCGCTGGTTGCCATCATTTGCTATCGTCTGCCGCCATATGCTAAATTAGTTTTTCTAATGACATAATAAATAAGAAAAAAGTACAAAAGAAGAAAAAGAAGAACACATGTTAAAGCTAATTTTTAAGTTATGAAACTAAATAATATTTAATTAAAAACTAGTTCATTTTTATATTGGTTAACATAACTGATTCTCTTTTATACCATGTTAACTTGGTTTTTGAGGTTACCAAATACCCTCTAAGAAAAGGGGTTGTGGCATGGACAATAAAACAAAGCTGATGAGGAAGGAGGTGGTAGCATGGCAGCATAGCGGGGAAGGAGGAGAAAAAGAAGAGGATAACACCTAGCAAAAAAATGATTTCATCATTTTTCTTAATTTTACAATTTTATCTGCGTAAATGTTTTTTATTGTAATATCTTCAATCTATAATAGATTAATAGTTACAAGCTTTAGGGACTATGTTAGAAGTCACCTCCAGCAACATAGGTTACTCTTTGGAATAAGTGCAACCATAACTTATGTTGAAATGTGTATGTAATGAATAATTTAAAGTTTAAACATGCTTTTAGTTCTTATAAATATTGGTTATTTTAATTTTAGTTCCTCTAAATTTTTTTTTTTTTGGTCTTTTGGCATCTCTTTTTTTCAATGTTATGTTTTTAGTCCCTGTCATTCTAAATTTTAGTCTTTATAAGTATTTTAAAATATGTATTTAATCTTTACAAATGTTGACAATTTTATTTTTGGTCCTTATAAATATTTTAAAAATATTCTTTTGATCCTTATTAACATGACCTCTTAATAGTGCCAGCTAACACTATGGACCAAAAATATAATATTGGAAAGGACCAAAAATTAAAAAAAAAATTAAAGGGACTAAAATCAAAATAACCTATATTAAATGGACTAAAAATATATTTAAGCCATAATTTAATTAAGAGTAAAGCCCTATAAATCAGTCCCTGAGAAATATATCATTAGACAAATTTATCTTTAAGAAATGAAAAACTTTACCCATAAGAAAAAAACCTAACATAGTCTCTGACTATGAAAAATAAAAATGTAGGTCAAATTAATTCCTTTTTGGACAAATTAGTCCTTGAGATGCTTTCTATTAGAAACATTAGTTCTAAAAAAAGACTAATTTAACTAATATTTTTAATCCTTAAGGACTATGCTGAATATTGTTATTATTTAAGAACAAATTTTTTCAATAATATTTTTATCATAGACCAATTTAATCTTTTACTCTTTAATTAACTATCTAATTATAGGTTAGGATATAGCCATGTTAGAACTCCGTTAGCTTCTTAACGATAGGTGGATGAATGGACCTATTTGTAGAATCCTTAGAGAAAGATTTTAAAATAGATGTACCAATTTATAAAACAGGAAAAGTTTAAAGAATTGATACATACTTTTTTCTTCCAAGTTTAAGATTTTGAATGTAAAAATTAAAAATAAACTAAATTACTGCCTATACTAAAAGTTTAATTAAATTAATTGACAGAATTAAATTCAACATAAGCTTATTTAACAAATAAAATTAAAGCAGATAATATGTAATTGAAGGGCAAATACAAATTGCATATGTGATATATAAGTTTATTTTGGTGATGCATAAATCTTATTCTAAAAATCCCCTTAAATTTTTGTAATATCGCAATTGTCAAGTGTAATGTCAAATTTTGACAGAAAGCTCCTTCACACACGTTTTGTATAAAATGAGTTATGAGTTATTTATGAGTCATTTATTAAGTATACAACTACGTGTAAGTGAAATAAAGTTTGTCAAACTTTAAAGGAGTCGTTTAGTTATACATAAAAAGTTTATTTTCGTTTACTGAATTCATCCTATCATTTGACAATTTTACAAATTTTTAAAGATATTAAATATTAATTTTAATATATTACATGTATAAAAAATTTTATATTATTGTTTAATCATATATTATTATTATTATATGTGTGATTTCTAAAGATAATAATAGTAAAAATTAAATATTTTAATAATGTAACAATATATAATTAAATAAGTATACAAAAATATTTACACTAATATTATATTAAATTTAAATTTATTTTTAAAAGAGTTGTTATTTACCCAGACCGTAAAATTATACAGACTTTCATTTTATTCCTTTATTTTTATTTTTTTTTCTTTATTCTGTTCTTTTTTTGGTCTCATTTTTCATTGATGCACATCTTAATTTCGCTGACCGTATTATATGTCGCATGATTTGTATACATCAATCGTTTTCCTTATTAAAATTTAGGATAGTAAGGGACTTTAAGGCACTCAGTAAAGAATTGAGAAAGAAAAAAAAAATTAACTATTAAAAGATTAATTTGTTTTCTTGTCTTGTTAATAATGATGTTGAAAGGCTGGAATGCCTACCCTTAATTTTGTGAAACCCAACAAAATATATTTTAAATTGTAATTTAAGCATTTTAAAAATCAAACTGGGAAGAACGCGAGTGTATTATGTTTGAGGCTTCCTCAGAGATAAATTTTTAAAATTAAATTTTTAGTATATTGAAAATCACAAGAATTTTCTCTTTTAAATTCTTTGAGAAAAATGTTTAATTTGGTCTAAAATATATGTCAAATATTAAATTAATGTTTTAGATTTTTTATATCAATTTAATCATTTATAATATAAAGTAATTATGAAGTTAAAAATTAAATTGATGTCTAAATACGTTTAAAAAGATTAAAGAAAATTAATATTAAAGACAGTTAACAAAGATTATTTAAAGAGAATGACTAATTATGTTAAATTATTAAAAAATCGAATAAAAATTATTTAAGGAGAAGGATCAAATAATTTTAATAAGTAGGCAATAATACCTTTAAGAAAATTTCTTAATTTTCTCTATTCTTGTTTTTTTTTTTTCTTTTTTTAATCTACAACCTTACTCTTTCAAATTGTTAGGCACTAACAATCGAAAAGCTCTCTGTGGTAGTCTTAAAAATCAATTATTATCTAACCATGATATCGTCGCCATTCAATCTCTAGTGTTGTTCAATCACTGCTCGCTATCGTTTAGCTATTGCTCACTACCATTTAGCCGCTGCTCACATTTTTACTTGCATTTTGTTTTTATTGGTTAACAACATAAATAACATTTTATTTTAGAGTAAAACCTCAAATTGATCATCAAAAAATATGTGAGATATTAATTTGATATATCAATTTGCTCATTAAAAAATTAATTTTCATTACACATTAATCAAATATTAGCCTTGGTAAAAACTTGTAATCAACTAATGATTGATGTGTCACGTTATATGATAATATGCCACACTATTTGCTAATATGGACACCAAATTGGTCTTCAAAAAAGTTGCAAGATATCAATTTGATCTTTAAAAGATTTGTGACACTAATCTGACTCTTAAAAAATTAATTTTTGTTTCATATTAGTCCAAACATTAGCTTGGTAAAGAAATTGTTAGTGTTTGACTATGATGATGTATCACATTATCCACTAAGATGATTTTTTTTTTTCATTGTCCAATACCATTTAAACTAATATTTCATGTATGTATAGATAATATAAGGAGTCTTCATATCAAATGTCTCAATCCTAAATCGTCAACAAACCTTAATCTAGTATTGAACCCTAAGCCCCAATTTAGTGGTGCTCAAAAACACCAAACCACAAAACAATGAATTACACAATACAAAAAATGTCACAAACTATGAAATCACTTCATAAACCCTCAATTAACTCATTTTTCTTACCTAGTTTTCCAAAATCAGAAGTATGATAGACATCAATTCTCAAACTCAATCTTTGGCAAAGTGTGTGGTCGGGAGTTTGCCTTTTGTCATTTTTCTATTTGTTTCACTTGTTTAATATTTTTTATACAAATTCATTGAGAAATTTATTAGCAAAAAAAAAAAAAAAGTGGAAGCTTTTTAATCTCTATTAAAGTGAGTGCATTTGATTTTGGCAATTGTTGAGAATGTTAATGCCAAAATCAATTCTTCAAGTCAAAATTTAGAAATAGTGAGGTGAAGAAATTGAAGCCCAAGTTTGATTCCATCAACATAATCAGAATTTGAAAGGGGTTTGAGAGAAATGAGAAAAGCCAACTATGAAAATTAAAAAATGAGAAGTTACAACTATGAACATAAATTCCTACAACTTACTCAATTAAAAAAGGAGAAAAATGTAACAAAAAAGGAGAAAAGCCAACTATGCATATACTTTTTTTTTTTGGGTATAATTTTATCACTTTAATTTTTAAAAGATTAAATGGATATACTTGAATTATAAAAAAAAATCTCCTATTAAATATATGTTAATCCATTTCCATTAGCAGGTAAGATTTCAAAGAGGTCCTTCCATCAAATACTTTCTTGAAGATTAAGACTAGGGCTGTTCATGACCCGACCTAGCCGGACTTGAAGTTTATTGGGTCGGGTTTGGGTGATACTTTGAGTTGGCCCAACCTGAACCTAAGTCAAATAATTTTTTACAAGTTATATTTTTTTTAAGTAATTAGTGATAAATTATAAGATTTCATACTTTAATTAATATATTTTATATAACTTGATGTTACTTTTATATTAATATAGTTTGTTTTGAAATATGTATTATAAAATATCTTTTGAATTTTGTTTCTTACTATTAAAATTTTATGACTTTAATATGTATAATATCCAAATCTTTATATATTGTTGTCTGGAGGTGGGCTACTGGAACTTGGAAGTTTAGGATGCTCCAAACAAAATTAGGATCTTGAAGCTGCCGAAACTCAGTTTTTGGTGACGGTAGCTTGCCTTTCACGATAGTGCATAGTGTACCTATAAGGAATATGATGCTCAAGTCAGGGAGTGCAAGAGATACTAGTGTATGGGATGTGTTTGCGTTATTGATTTTAGAGGTTTCACCTCTTACTTGTAGACTAGAGTGGATTAGGGTTGATATAGTTAAGCTCCACCATTTGGGGATGCCATCTCGGGACTCTCAATGGCTCTATGCATGTTAGGGAGTCCGAGGTATGGGACAATGTGGGTTGAGTGTGTGTAGCTATATTCTACTCGTCAGTGGAGTTCGAGATTTCGAGCCACATGTTACGAGTGCATTCTTCTCCCTTTGCAGGTTCTAGGTTAGGCCTCAGCCCTATACCGTAAAAGTTCCGACTTGGGCCGCTTTGGACCAAGTGTAATATGGGCCTTAATGAATAGATCATTATACGAGCTCCAGGATTTTAGTTCAAAATAGTGCCCCTAACTCGATTCTAAGGCTATGGCCTTAGATGCCAAGTTCAACAACTTCTTGGTGCCAAATCGCTTTTTCTCGAAGATTGGCCGCCATACTCCAGGCTTCAAACAAGGCTTTTCCGAAGTCGTGACTTTTCACGTTGTGTCAAGCTATCCTTTCATGGGTCAAGTCACTTGCCCTGAGTAGACATGTGGCATTCTAGTGCCTCTTTTGGTGCACCAACATCATTTGAATTGAGTTGCTTTTCTAATTTTCTCCCCAGCTTATGATGTGAAAAGACATATCGTTGCCCTTTGCGACCTTTGGGTTGCGCAATAAAGTACGTGTTGGCTTCTTTAAATACCCCCTCTCTTCTTCTTCCTCATTTTCTACTCTTAAAATTTATGTCCAAAACAAGTGTGGTGACTGAAGGAAGAGAAAAGCTTTAGTGCCAGTTGGATTTTGCTGCACTTACAACCTTCTTTCATTTCCACCAATGGTACGTTTCTATAATTCCTTCTCTTATTTTTCATTTGTATAGTTCCCATTAGTAGTTTACTTGCATTTATTCTACATTTGCCTTTTGCTTCTGTGTTCAATGGTGATAGGCCTCAAATTATCACCTTTTCTTTTTCTCTGCTATTTGCCCCCTGTAAAGGAGTTTCCTAGTTGGGGCAACCACCATTAACTTTCTTAAAATTGGAATTTTTGTTTACGATAACCCTCTTTCCAAAGTCATAATTAAAGGTGGTTTCTCTTTGTGTAGGTTACACCTTGGATTTGGAGATGAGCAAAAAACAGACCCCCAAGGTTCTCCGATTTCTGCCTTAATTGGTTGGATATAGCAGCGGGTAGATTTGGAAGTTTTGGGAACCCTTAGTGAGTGACCCCTGAGTTCCTGAGGTCCCTTAGGGAGGAGAACCTTATAACTCTAGAAGGTGACTATGAAGAAGATTACATCCTTGAAGTTCCTAGCATCAATGAGAAGGTTTGTTATATCAATCACGAGAGTGACCCAAATTGGACATGGATGTACAATGTCCTCATCTTGAAGTTTGATGTTCGAGTTCTGATTACAAACTTCCAATTTACCATTTTAGAGAGGACTTTGGCTGCCTTTTCCCAGCTCCACCCAAATAGTTGGGCCATGATCAAGGGCTTCGAGATCATGTGCGAATATCTTAAGGTTTCACCCTCCTTAAATGTCTTCTTTTATTTCTTCATTCTCGCTCGTCCCAATGGACGAGGTGCGGCCATGAGTTGGTTATCTTTTTGAGCTCAAGTCAATTGGAAAGTGTCTCTTTTATATGAGGACTCTTTCCATAACTTCAAGCATGTTTCTTTCCACCCCTCCCCATAGCAACTTCTTCCACTCCTCCTAATTCTTCCACTACCTAAGTTTGAAGCCCCTACCAAGAATATGCCAATAGTAGATTGGTATGATGCTCTATGCGTGGAATTGTAGCATTCCTAATAAGGATGAGCATCTAACTACCATCACCAGTATAAAAAAACTACTTGACTCCTGAGAACTCAAGCACTCAAGTCACACATAGTACACACAATCACTACCTATTCTTTTAATCAAATCCAAAAAAAAAAAAATGACTGAGAAAGACAAGCATCTCCTCATAAAAATTGAGGGCACCATCACCTTTTGAGGTGGCACCGCTCCATGAGAGAGAGGTTGTGGGGCTAGTCTTGGTAGCTCAACTTCATGCTCAAGGAAGATGAGGGCGTAAGTGTTCCTAGGAACGGAATTAAAGCAATGTTGATGCATGATCTAGTGAAGGTTGGAGAGATGATCCTCCTTCTCAGGCTCATACCGGGAGAGGTTGGCCTTTCTATGAAACAAAATCTCAACTACTTTATTTGATCAAATGGTGTGGGTAGCAGAACTAAGGGAGTGTTTGGTAAACAAAAAAAATCGAATAACTAGGCATAATGGAGCCTAGTTTTTAATAAATATTGTTTGGTAATTACTTAAATATTTCAAAACTAGTTTTTATTTGAATTAATTTGGACCTAAAACTGGTTCTTAAAAAAATCAATTTTAAATTAGTTTATTTCATCCCAAATTTTTCTCCTTTTATTTTATATTTTCTTACTACTTGCCAACTATCCTCCATTGTTGTCTACCACCGTTCACCACCACTATCCACCATTAGCCACCGTTGACTGCCGTCAGCCACTATCAATTATGATTACCGGCGCCATCTATCACCATTTGTTGCTGCTGGTAGCCATCGTTTTGCCACTATCCATTGTCATTGCCCATCGCCACCATCCGTTGCCGCCGCCAGTCGCCACTGTTCATCATCGCAGGCTGCCACCATTTGTCATTGCCATCAACCACTATCATCCATCGCCAACAACCACCATCGCCGGTCGCAACCGTTTGCTACCGTCTATTGCCATATGTTAAATTAGTTTCTTTAATGAAATAGTCAAAAAGAAAAAGGTGCAAAAGAGGAACACATGTTAAAACTAATTTTTAAGTTATGGAAATCAATGTCTTGGCCAAGAATCTCTATTATTCGTAGCTCACGGACCATTAATTGATGACCTTAGCTTGCCTTGAGCAACTTCGATTGGATAAGGATAGCTTACTAGAGAAACTCTAGTGGATTGATCATATGCTTCTAAAATCAACAGCGGTATGCTGGTATTTAGAATCTGTGTTTCCTTCGGGGTCCGAGCTTGCTAGGAGCTGAAAGACTTGGAGGAGAAGGTGACTTTCCTTCAAAATGAAAAGGCGACATAGGATAAGGCCAAGCAGGACCTGACTTTTGAGATCGTGGGACTAAAGGAGCAGATGAAGTCCAAAGATTAATATTTGGAGGAGTTGAAGGGCCAACTATCAGAACTCGAGAAGGGCAGTAGGTGAAATTGGCCGTCAAGATCAAAGAGAGTATCTTGGCTCAAGCCTAAGTCATACATCCGGAGCCAACTTTAGTGAAATCGGGCTAGATTGCCACATATGGATGGGTGTATTAAGGATATCCCTATCGAGGAGGATGATGAGGCTGACCCATGATTGGACCCTCGAAAGCTAACCCTTAATTCTTTTTATTTGTAATGCATTTTGTCTGTGCCTTTTCATGGGCTATTGTAATGAACTTGATTGCTTGGTATCCAAGGTTTATCATTAATAGGAACTTTATGCTTTTTTTCTTACGCGTCCTTTTATTTTTTTGCCTAGATTTAATGACTCTATGGGTATTGACTTCCGTGGTCTTGAGAGACTTGGATTTATATTTCACTTAAGTAGGTTGCTCAAGGATTAGAGTATTCTGGGGTTATTGGTAACTTGGGTAGTTTCTAAGTTTTTCGACATTTAGATTCGATTTCCAAGTCTTTGATGGTTCAAATTTCATTTTAAAATTATACCTAAGGTTTTGAACCTAGGCTTTGAGTATTTCGACTAAGAGGTAATCAGTCTTTTAGGATTAAAATAGTAGTAAATAAGAACAAGAGAATGGTAACTTTTATTGGTATTAAATTAGAAGTTACAAATGAATTCGAAAAATTGAATTATAAAATACCAAGCGACTTTGAGTAAATACCACCTGGCTCACGAAAGTCCTACCTTATTAAAACCTCCTCAAGAAAATCTAGTGGGAGAAAACTTGAGATAGGAAAAAAAGATATGATGACTCAACGTGATTTACATTTGGTGTAAAAATTTCTAAGGTTTGAGGCATTCCATGACCTCGGAAACTTGGGTCTCGATAAGGCGGAAGCATATATGTTGCTTTTCCTAGAACTTTAATGACCTAATATGGACCTTCCTAGCTATTGCAAGCCTGCCTTACCCAGGAGTGATGGTCTGATGTTAACACATCACAATACCAAATCTCCTTCTTTGAATTTCTGAGGAACAACAGTAAAGTTGTACCTTCTAGCGATTCTTTGCTAAAGCGCTTTTGCTAGATATACACTATCTTTTTAGCTTCATTAGTGAGGTTAGCTTCTTCCTGAAAGAACTCAGAATTTGTAGCTTGAAAAATAATCCTTGGACTAGGCTCCTCGACCTCTACTAGGATCATGGCATCAACCCCGTAAGTTAGCTTGAAGGGGGTTTCGCCTGTGGTTGACTAAGAGGTTGTTCGATAAGACCAAAGAATGCTTTTAACCTCGTCGGCCCATGCTCCCTTAGCTTAATCGAGTCTCTTCTTTACTTCATAGCTAGCAGGAAAATCTCGAAACTTTTGATCAATGAATTGCATTTCGTTGTTAGTGACCACAGATTCCGACATCCTGAAATGCATGAAGATATTTCTCCATACGAACTTCCTAGCTTGGGCCGTAGCAATCGTAGACAATGGTTCTGCTTCTATCCATTTTGTGGAGCAGTTGAGCAAGTACTTTACTTGTCCCAAGACTAGTGGGAAAGGACCTAAGAGGTTGACTCCCCACTTATTGAATGACCATGAGAACATATCATTGAAAGCTCCTCGGCTAGGGCGATGTAAAAGTGGGCATGCTACTGGTACTTCAAATATTTCTTCATGAAGTCAACTAAGTCTTTGATCATGGTGGGCCAATAGTCTCCAGCCCGTAAAACTTTTAGGGCTAATGCCTTTCCTCCGAGATAATGGCCATAGGACCCTTCATGGACTTCTTCAAGGACGAATGAGATTCAAGATGGGTTTAGGCACTTCAAAAGAAGTTAAGATAGACTTGTTCTATATAGTTGGCCTTTGATAATAGTGCAGTAGGAGGCTTCTTTTGCCATCCTCTTTGCTTTTATGGGATCATCTGGAAGAGTTTCGTTATGCAATTATTGAACAATTGGAGTCATCCAGCTTGGAAACTCTTCAATGGTCAACGTCAGGACTACTTTTACTATGGAGGGGGTCTTCAGAGTTTCTTAGATCAAACTTTTGTTATTTTCTTCGAGCTTAGTGCTAGCCAACTTGGAAAGGATGTTGACTCGAACATTTTCTTCTCTTGGGACATGGCGGACTTTGTTGGAATCAAGTTTCTTCATCAGATCCTTTACTTTAGTCAAGTACTTCTGTAGCAATATGTCCTTTGCTTGGTACTCTTCGATCACTTATGACGTCACAATCTAGGAATCACTACAAATCGTAAGTCAAGTAATGCTAGCATCGGAGGTGAGCTGGAGTCCTGCTATCAACACTTCATCTTCAGCTTGATTATTGGATATAGAGAAGTTGAACTTTATTAAGAGTTCGACTATGATGTTGCCTTTCTTTTCCAGGATCACCCCAGTTTTATAGCCCTTGGCACTAGAAGCTCTATCTACATACAACATCTAGCTTGGCTCTAGAACTTCTTCATTTCAACTAAAAAATCTGTCAACACTTAGGCTTTAATGGCAGTTCTAAGCTCATACTAGATATCAAATTCGGAGAGTTTGACTGACCATGTCACCATTCTCCCCGGGAGATTCGGCCTTTGGAGTGCCTATCGAATGGGTTAATCGGTTCTTACTGTTATGAGATGAACTTGAAAGTACTGTTAAAGACATCAAGCAGTTATTAAGAGAGCAAAGGCAAACTTCTCTAGCTTCTAGTATCGGAGTTCTAGCCCTTAGAGTACTTTACTAACGAAGTAGCTGGGTGTTACTATCTATCATCTTCTCAGATAAAGTGTTGGCTATAGCTGCATTGCTTATTGAGAGATACAAGTACCGAGGTTGGCTGACCTAGGGCTTATGCAATATCGGTGAGCAGGATAGATACTCCTTAAATTCTACAATTACTGCTTCACATTCCAGCATCCATTCAAAGTTACTTTCTTTCTTCAGTAATGCAAATAGGGGAAGCATTTTCCGGGTTGATGAAGCCAGGAATTCAAAGAGGGACATTATCTTCTCAGTCAGACCTTGAACTTCTTTTACCAAGATTGGGCTTTTCATCTCCAAAATTGCTCAACACTTACTAGGGTTCGCTTTAATTCCCTGATTAGTGAGTATAAATCCCAAGAATCTTCCGATCTTGAGGCGAAAGCACATTTTTGAGGGTTCAATCTCATCTTGTGCTTTTGCAGGCAGCTAAAAATGATTTCTAGGTCGAAGAGGAGTTTTCCGTCTTCCATCATTTTAACCAGCATATGTTGTTAGCGAATATCTTATTCATCGGCCTCTGGTAAGTGGCCCCCACATTTTTCAACCCAAATGGCATAACTTTATAACAACAATTAGCCACTGGGGTAATGAATGTTGTCTTCTCTTTATCACAGGTGTGCATTAGGATTTGGTTGTATCTTGAGAACGCATCCATGAACAAAAGAAACTAGAAATAAGATGTTGCATCCACCAAACTGTCTATACTTTGTAGAGGGTATGAGTGCTTTGGACAGGCTTTGATGAGATTAGTGTAATCGACACACATTTGCCACTTTCCACTAGACTTTTTCTCTATAACAATGTTGGATAGCCAAATCGAGTATATGACCTCGTGAGTGAAACTTGCATCTAATAAGGTTTGAACTTGCTTCTAAACTTTGAGGGCCATATCCAGACTGATCTTCCTTATTTTTGAGCTACTAGTTAGACCTCGAGGAATATCACCAAGTGATGGCACATGAATTCCGAGTTAATCTTGGGTATGTTAGCGGCAATCGATGCAAACAAGTCCACATTTCTTTTCAAGAGAGTTACGAGCTCCTTCCTTAATGAGGTCGAGAGGTTCTTGTTGATTCGCGTTGTTTGCTTGGCCATTAACCCCATTTGCACGACTTCGAGCTCTTCATCCCTTGAGCATCAAGATCTACCATTATTACCTTCGACGAACTCGGAGGATTGGAACAATTTCTAGATTTTTTCTTCTTTCCTTTCTAGATTTCCAAGTCGCGTTGTAACACTTGCGAGCTACTACTTGGTCTGCTCTTACTATTGCAATTTCATCCTTGTTAGTAAAAAACTTCATAGTGAGGCATGTTGTGGGGACGATACCTCCAATTGTTTAAAGTAGGTCTTCCCAAGATTACATTATAGGTAGAAGGGCAGTCGACAACTAGAAAGTTGACCTTGACTGTTTGAGTTTTAGGTCAGGCTCGCAAAGTTAGATAGAGGGTGACATACCTATTTGTGTGTACTTTCTCGCTAGAGAATCTAATGAGCTCTTCTTTATAAGTTGAAAGATCGAAGTTCTTTAACCGTAGCTTGTTGAATGCATCTTGGAATATGATGTCCGCTGAACTTCCTTGGTCATGGCCAAGATAATCATGGGATCATCGTGCCCTAGGATAATGCCTTTGAAGTTGAAACTTGAGAAGATGATCTAAAGGGTGGATTGTGGTTAATGAGTCTTCTTCATCTTTTTTGTTGAGAGGTTAAGGACTTCTTAGAGGTGCTTTTTGCAGGTCGACTTAGTGACACCGCCTCCTACAAAACCCCTAGCTATGAATTGATGGTCTTTGTGATCGTCTTGGCTTTCTCTTGGTCTTAACTAGCTCTTTTCAGTTCTGAAGTTCTCTGATTCTTGGGGTTTCTCTGTTCCTTTTCCCTGATAGGGATGCCCTGCTTTTCCTAGGGCTTCTTTAGGAGGCAATTTACCTTACCAATCATCCTTCTCTAATCAACTATTTAACTACTTTAGGAGGTCATAACAGTCCTTTGTTTTGTGCCTAAAATCATTATGATATTGGCAAAATAAAGGCCTATTGGTATTAGCTTTTACTTGGAGCGTCTTTGGCTTAGGAAATCTCTTCAGTTGCCTAACTTCTCTGTACATATTGGTTAGGGATACGTTAAGGGGAGTATAGTTGTGGTACCTTCTGACCCTAGGTGTCTATGTTTCTTTCCTCGGATGCTCCTCTTGTTGAGGGCCTGGCTTCTTTTTAGCTTATTTTTTCCTGAGTTTGTAATGGCTTTCTACGTTTCTTCCAGGTAAATGTATCTTTCCTCCCTTAATTGGATCTTATCAATGGTTTCTAGTGAACATTTGGATAATAAGTCCTTGAAGGCTCCTAGGCTGTAGTCCATTGAGTAAGGTGAGCACTATAGCTTGAGTCTCTAATTTTTCCACTAATAATGTTTCTGCATTGAAACGCTCAAGAAAATCTCGAAGCAGCTCTGCTTGTCATTGGGATACTCCTAGTAAGCTAGTTATTGGTTTTGGCTTAAACCTCCTGGTGATAAAAAAAACCAAAATCAAGATGCGAGTTCGAGAATTTGTTAATGGATGTCAAAGGCAGCAAGTTGAACTATTTGAGGGCCATTTTCTTCAATGTGTTTGGGAAAGTTCTACACTTGACTGAGTCGAAGGCCCCTAATAGAGTCATTTTAGACTTGAAAGCATCCATATGCTTTTAGGGGTCCGTGTTCCCTTTGTAAGGCTCCAGATTAGTTGGGGGCTTGAACTTTTTGACGCCGGGATGCTCATAATATAATCAAAGATCGACACCTCTTCACTGCCCTCCAAATCTTTGTATCAATTTGAGTGATGCCTTGACCTTGGATCCAAGCTCTTTACCCGAGAAGGTCATGGTTCATCTTGATCGAAGTAGAGGTGCTATTGCTCACTTTAGGCTCCCTTCGACATCCACACTCTTTCTCCCTAGGTCAATCGCTGCCTCAAGGGTAAGACTTTTCGTTGTGGTAACGTGGTTCATTGTGGTTGCGACTCCTATGATCTCAATAGTAATGATCATGCCAATATTGCACATCCTTGGCTTCCCTTATACACTCTAGTTTTCGCTTCAGCTCACGAATATGGGTGGCTTGGTTCTACATGGTGAACACCATTTCTCTGGGGCTTGCTTGACCTTGGATGACAAAACATTGGCTGGAGTTGGGGCTAAGGAGCGATGAGCTACTCTGTTCTGGGCATTGTACTAATCTTCGACGTCCGATTCTGACTTGGAAGCCATGTGCCTGTCCCCCTACTCTTAGAGGGGCAGTGGTTCATTATTCACAGGGCCATGTACCGTTACAGGGTCCTGCCTATGGTAAGCAAACATAGGGGTTGAAATCGTTGGAAGGATGAAATGGAAGCAAGTTCAGGTTCCCTATAGACTATGCCCATGTTCGGAGGTAGGCTACTGGAACTTAGAAGTTGAGGATGCTCCAAATGAAATTAGGATCCTGAAGTTGCTAAAACTTAGTTTTTGGTGATGGTAGCTCGCCTTTCACAATGGTGCATGGCATACCTACAAGAACTTCGATGCTCAAGTTAGGGAGTACAAAAGGTACGAGTGTATGGAGTGTGTTTGCATACCTGATTTTAGAGGTTTCACCTCTTACTTATAGACGAGAATAGATTAGGGTTGATACAGTTAAGCTCTGTGATTTGGGGAGCCTATCTCGGGACTCTCAGTGGCTCCATGCACGATAAGGAGTTCGAGATACGTGACAACTTGGGCTAAGTGTCTGCTCGTAAGTGGAGTACGAGATTTTTGGCCACATGTTAAAAGTGCATTCTTCTTCCTTTGTGGGTTCTAGGTTAGGCCTTAGCCTTATACCATAAGAGTTCCGTCTTGCGCTGCATTGGGCCAAGTGTAATATGGGCCTTAATGAGTGGATCACGATACGGGCTCCAGGATTCTAGTTTGGAACAACTGTCTAAAATTCGGGTTAACCTGATATGACCCAGTAACTAAAAGGGGTGTGCACGGGTTAGGTTCAGAGGGAAAAAAATACCCAAACCAATCAAACAAGGTCGGGTTGGGTTGGGTTAATTTTTTGTCTTTTTACCCTAACTTGAACCAACTCAACCCGAACATTTTCGGGTTGGATCAGGTTAGGTATTCGAGTAGGTGTCAGCTTCCTTTTTTTTTTGTTTTAAAGGATGAAAAACATATTGAACACCCCCAAATTTTATGACATTTTTCAAACCTATAAATTGTATTTTTGCAATCTGAAGATAATCAAAGATATTTTAAAAAAATACATATATAATTGATAATTCCATTATCATAACCATGAAATATATTATGCACTATACAATATCAATCATCAATAAATCTAACTATACACTCACATAAATCAAAATTAATTCAAATGCAAAGGTGGCTCAATTCTCACAGATTATAGAATTAGAAAGTCAAACATCAAAACAAAGATGTATTACTCTCAAGTCTCAATCTTGGCATGTTCACATTTGGTCCAATATCAATATTCTAACGACATTCATTAATCCAAAAGCCATTATGGCAAAAATCTCAAATAGCCAAAGCAAGTAGACAAGTAGTTTAAGCAAATCAACAAAATATCAAATAAGCAAGTCAACAAAATATTAACAGCATAACAACAACTCCCAAGTTCCAACTATAGAAGGAAAATGACAACACAAATTCTTGAGCAATTTGTCTTCTTCTCAAAATCATAGCCTTCAAATCCTTCAAATTTCTAGCTTTAACAAAAAGCAATTGTTAGAAGATATTTTAATGAAATATTAAATATATAAGAATGAGAAAAAAATTGATTTCACCTTATGGCTGAACTTGTAAATCACTCTGAATCTCAACATCTTCAAGTCCTAAGACTCTAGAAATTTCTGATAGAACAAAAATGCAACAAGAAAGGACATTATGTCAAATGATAAGTAATAAGGAATATAATAAAGTTAAAAATTCAAAATGATAATTATTAATTATATACTTGATTCAACTTTCTCAAGATCTTGCAATTAATCTCGTATATCAATCTTCCAACCAATTTTGTGTGCAAATCAAGGCCTCCATTGTGGTAGGAGATAAAGAACTATGGTAAGTATCAAGCACACGACCTTCTATGCTAAAAGCTAACTCAGATGATACTTAGATACTGGAATGGCCAATATATCTCTAGCCATGTAGGATAGAAAATGATACTTTACTGTCTTTCCTTTCCACCATCTCAAAACTTCAAATCCCTCATAATTATCCTCAACATCATCTTCCATATATCTATCCAACTCATTCCTCTTGAGCTCACCTTGCTTTTTCTTCACCTTTAGTTTGAACTTATCTAAAAGATTTGAATTACTACCATCATCATTGCTTTCAACTTGAGATTGTGATGCAACATCTTATGATGAGCCACTCAAAGCATGAGTATTAGGAGGAAGGGGATTCGATGACATATATTGAGAAAACAAACTTTTTATGATATCCTTCAACTTTTTCAATATGCCCTTGGACTTTTCATGACCATATATCTCTATGACGCAAAACTCAATATACTCCCACTTAAATCGTGGGTCAAGAAAAACAACCACAAACAGAAGATAATTTATCCCATTGACATCCTAATACTCGTCAAACTTAGATTTCATTCTTATAGCCATCCTTTGCAACACATTATCATTACTTTGAATCCAACCCATCAAAGTATTTTGAATTTCACACAAGTTATGAAAAAATGTATTTGCAGTAACATGCAATGAACCAGAAAATGAAAGTGTAGCATCATAGAAAATCTTCAAGAATTTAATGAAAACATGTGCATGGTTCCAATTATCAGTATTAGGAGCTCCTCCCTCACTATCAAGAGTATTCAAGAATGAACTATTATCATCATATTCAAGGCGACTAAATGCCTTTTCAAATTTCTCAGCCACTTCCAACATCAAGTAAGTGGAATTCCACCTAGTTGGCACATCAAGAACTAGAATTTGACTACTGGTTATATTGGCCACTTGGGCACACCTCCTAAAAGAAGCCAATGTAGATGGAGAGGATCTTACAAATTTACAAGTAGCCCTAATTCTAGCTCTGAAGGAATCCAATTCCTTTAACCCATCACTCGCAATCAAATTTAAAACATGAGCAGAACGCCTCATATGTATGTACTTTCCCTTTAGCAAGGTAGTACCATTCCAATGGGCCATACCCCTCACCAAATAAGTTAGTGCTGAATTATTAGCACTTGCATTATCCACAGTTATAGTGCAAACCTTCATAATACCCCAGTCTTTCAAGCATTTCTCTAAAGCTTTCCCTATGGTATCACCTTTATCATCTGTAATCAAACCAAAACCTAGGATGTTCTTTTGCAACTCCCATCCCTCATCAATATAATGAGCAATCACACACATGTAATTAATATTTTGAATTGACGTCCATGTATCAGTTATTAAAGAAACCGTTTGATGGTTCATTGACAATATGGATTTCAATTTAACTGTTTCCTCTAAAAACATTTGCATGACATCTATAGTAATAGTTGTTCAAGTAGGGATCTTAAATCTTGGTTGACTTGAAGCCATGAAAATCTCAAAGCCAGGATTCTCAACAAATTTAAAGGGAAGCTCATCAATAATTATCATTTTACAAACATCAAGCCTAGATTGTTCTTGGCTGAATTCCACAAGCTTCATTGTCATAGGGTCATCCTCATTTTGTTTTCCAAAAGTAATTGTTTTTTGCTTCTTATCTTCCTTTCTATGTGGGTTCTTTTTACAAACTCTAAAATGCTTGATAAGGTTGGTGGTGCCATGACTAGCACTATTAGATGCATATGACTTTCCACAATAATTGCAAACAGCCCTATTATGCTCTTTATCTTTAGTAAAATGAGCCCAAACATTTGAAGGAGGTTTACTAAGTTTTCTTTTATTACCTACACCTTGTGAAGAAGTGTCAGTCATTAGAAGTGGCTTTTTGATCCATAGAAGGTGTATCTACTAATTGAGTCCCGCCTGAAGTTGGATTAGTTGCTAGAGTTGGAAGTGGAGTCCTACTTGTTGGAGTTGGAGTTTTACTTGTTGGAGTTTGAGCACTTCCAACTTGAGTCCCACTTGTATTTTTGGTCCTAATTCCTTCATAGCCTAATTCTCGGTCTTTCACCATTTTCTTGGCTTGTTATTGCCATTTTAAGAGAAAAAAATCATGTTATATTATTATTAATCTCCAATGAAAGAAAAAAACAATGGCACAATCTAACATTAACAATAATGATTTCAATTTTCAATTAACAAGGCAACAACATTAACAAGACAAGACAATGTAATGATTTCAATTTCAGACCTTGCAACTATAAGAAGTTAAAAAAAATTAAACACTAATAAACCATGGTCAGAACATGTCAACACTAATAGAAATAAAAAAATTAAAAATAAAGTGATCAACACTAAATCAGTAATAGAAGTTGAAATTACCCCTTCAATCTTAGGTCAAAATCAACATAGACAACACTAATAACCCCGAAATTCATACACTAAATTCTCAAGTTAGATGTTAGAATAGAATAAGTAAAAATCACACACAAAATAAGGTCAGAATCTCATATTTAATGATTGATGAGGACTTCTCCCTTCTCGACGGTAGAGGGATTCACGGCAGTGGAGGCTTTGCTTCGCCAGAGAATTTCTTCACGGCTGACCTACGGTGGCGTCCTTCTCATAGTTCTCAATGGTGGTTTCCTTCTGAGCTGTGATGATAGAGGGGCGAATGGCGGCTTCCTCCGTGAGTTTGTGCACTTGTGCACTCTTTTAGTGGCTGCAAACGGTGCTTCCTATGGCGGCATGAGGCAGGTCGACGACAACAAGGGACGGGACGTGGCGAAGGACAAGGAAAGATTGATGAGGGGCGGGGGAGGATGGACAATGGAGGGTGCGGAGCGACAGCGTACAAAGGGAAAGGGAAAAAGTTAGGGTAATCTAATTTTATGTTAAGTGACTATTGTGCTCACTTTGAGTGTGAGACTTGAGAGTACAGAGTTAGTCACTGATTTTATTTTAAAAAAAAAAATAGAGAAGTAGGGGTTTGGATCTTCGAGTTAGATAACAGGTTTAATTTTTAAACCCATTACCTGACTCAAAGATTGGGTGGATTAATCGAGTTTTACCAGATATACCTGATTATCCAACCCAAACCGATTTTTTTGCCATGAGTCGGGTCGAGTTGCTCAGGTTCGCGAGTTGATCCATACTCGTACACGCCCCTAATAACTAACCGGGTCACGTTCGGGATCAAAAAAATGGTTCAATCAAATAATTAGGCCAAATTTAGTTCGCCTTAGCTTGACCCAAACTGTCCTTTAAACATCCTTGTCAATATTTTGAGGGTAACTTGACTATGAATTTAATTTAAATTCCTTGATCCCAACACTAAAATAAGTTTTAGCGCTTATATTTACTTTGTTTTTCATAAGTTCTTATGATGATTGCTTCAACACGCTTGATGATCTTTGGCTCCTTCACCATGGGAAGACGGTAGACCAGTCATACCCACACAGTTGAAAACGTAGAGAAACGCCGAGCTCTTCTCCCGCGAAACTCGTGTCTCGCGAGACCAACCGAATCAAAATATCTCATCGCAATTCATTCATGCGCAATCGAATCCCATAGAGAACCCCCTTCAACCTCCTCCGATTCGCCGGAAAAATAAAACATGGCGTCTCCGGCGCCGGAATCGATCTTTCTAGAAGACTTCGGGCAGACGGTGGACCTCACGCGCCGAATCCGCGAGGTCCTGGTGAACTACCCGGAGGGAACCACCGTCCTCAAGGAGCTCATCCAGAACGCCGACGACGCCGGCGCCACCGCCGTCTCCCTCTGCCTCGACCGCCGCTCCCACCGCCGCGACTCGCTCCTCTCGGACTCCCTCGCGCAATGGCAGGGCCCCGCGCTGCTAGCCTACAACGACGCCGTCTTTACCGAGGAGGATTTCGTCAGCATCTCCAAGATCGGAGGCAGCAGCAAGCATGGCCAGTCCTGGAAGACCGGCCGCTTCGGGTAATTTTCCGCTCTTAGCCGCGGTTTGGTTGAGGTTCATGAGTTGACTTGTTGCTGCTATTGTTGTGTGTATTTGTTTTTATGTTGATGATTGGCTCTGCTGTTGTTGCTGACTTTTGCTGTAGTTGTAGAGAATCAAAGGTAGGAGTTAGATGTGAAATTGTTGTGATTGGAAAATATTGCTATGAGTTTATGTTATCCTTGTATAGTTTGTTTTTCCTTTTCATTTACATATCAACTGGAAGAATTGAAGTTGCACTTTCTGTCCATAATGCAAGGCCAAGGCTCTGATAATGAGAGTGGCATGGTGGAATGTCCTAGTAGTTTTTACTCAGACAATTAAATTGGGATATTGTTAAGTTTAGTGAATGTCATTTGTTAGTACATGGTGATTGTCATGAACTTTCTTTGGGCTATTTGTATTTTTATAATTTTTGGCTTCATTTTCCCCCTCTTTTTGTGTCTTCTAGGGTTGGCTTCAACTCAGTGTACCATTTGACGGATCTACCTTCATTTGTGAGTGGCAAATATGTGGTGTTATTTGATCCTCAGGGTGTTTATCTTCCAAGAGTTTCTGCAGCAAATCCTGGGAAGCGGATTGACTTCACCAGTTCATCTGCACTCTCCTTATACGAGGACCAGTTTTTTCCCTATTGTGCTTTTGGGTGTGACATGCAGAGTCCTTTTGCTGGAACTTTATTCCGTTTTCCTTTGAGGAATGCAGATCAGGCTGCCAGAAGTAAGCTCTCAAGGCAAGCATATTCACCGGAAGACATTTCCTCCATGTTTGTTCAGCTCTTTGAGGAAGGAGTGTTGACTCTTCTCTTTCTGAAGAGTGTGCTCCGAATTGAAATGTATGTATGGGATATTGGGGAACCTGAACCCAAGAAAATTCATTCATGTTCTGTTAGTGCGGTAACGGATGATATAGTGTGGCACCGGCAGGCACTGCTCAGATTGTCCAAAGGTTTAAATACCACTACTGAAGTGGATGCATTCTCATTGAACTTCTTAAGTGAGTCAGTAATTGGAGATGAAACTGAGAGGCAAACTGAGAGATTTTATGTGGTGCAAACCATGGCCTCAGCATCTAGTAGGATTGGTTCTTTTGCTACTACTGCATCTAAAGAGTATGACATTCACTTGCTGCCTTGGGCATCAATTGCGGCATGCATTTCTGATAATTCGCTGAATGTAATTTGCAGTATCTTATGTCTTTTGTTGTTGCTCTTGTCCTCTCTCTTCCCTGCACACACATATATTATATAATTCAAGTTATTAATCGTGAAACCCCACCTGAAAAGTTTGCACAAGGGCGTAGGGACGCCTGAATGTTTATATACCTTGGCCATATCTTTAAGAATGTGGGAATTCACACTCCTCTCACGCCTAGGTCTGGACATTTGGAGCGTAAAATTTGTAGGATTGGACATCTGTTTGCGGGTGGCCCAACATTAATTAATTATAGGATAGTCGCCGATACCATGTCATGAGCCATGTGTTCTAAAAGTTTAAACTGCTAGGGAAAGGCACATGAATGGTTTTTTATATCTAACAATTAATATACTTTTGGATTTTGCTTTTGGTTCTAGAAACATGTATAGGGTTAACTTCCATCTTAGCTGTGAATGTGAACGCACTTGAAAGTAGCATCTCATTTTGCTGTATTTTTGGTTTGTCCAGTGCAGAAATTAATTTGACTGCGGCAGAGCAGCTTTTGTTTGAAATTTAGGCATACACGACTGTTTATAGTTGAAAAATTTCACGGGGTTTAATAAGGCAATGAAATGGTTGCTGTCCCTTGTTGGTCTTGGTAATAGAGGAATGCTAGAATCTGAAATACAAGTTCGTGCTTTTAACATTGTTGGGTTGAATTAATTCTTTTTGCATTTTAATGGTGTGCTGGTAATGCTGTTTAACAAGAGATGTATGAACACTAAAAGGATTTGAGCTCTTTCCTAATATGGGATACTTTCTCTGTTTTTGGGTCCCCCACTCTCTTCCTTATTTTTCCTTGTAGGATGTTGTATCCTCCATTATATATTTCTAGTCGTAGGATTGTTTTTGTTTATCCAAAAGGAGAGGTCAGAAAATTTAAATTTGTGTTGTAGATTTGAGGTGTGTTTGTTTATGCTGGAAAAAAAAGCTTTGTTTACCTAAAAAAAGAAGAGAAAAAAAGCTCAAATAAACAGGCCTTTACTTTTAGATTATTGATCAAAGCTAACTACCAGTGTGGTGAATTTGCTTTGATATGTTATGTTATGTGGTCAATGATGCATCTATTAGAACTTATTCTTGACTTCATAGGTGTCCAAATAGGAATATGATCAAAGTGACTGGCATACACATGACAAAGAAATTACATGCACAATTTCATTTAGAAAGTGGGGCTTTATTGATCATAGACCTTGAATATTTTAGAGGCAGTGTAGCCTGCAATAGTTCCATCTAGGTATATGTCAAAGTGACAGTGAATTGTGATCTCTGAGATTTGTCAATAACCATGTCTCCCAAAAGCTTAAGTTGTTGGGTAGAGACAAATGAATGGTTTTATATCTTAGTGTGCTCCCTCATGCAAGAGTTCTTTGAATTGAAGTGTGGACGATGAACAGGTTCATCTACTTGGTGCCAAAATTCAACTTATTTTATTTAGAAAAATAGGGGCAGCAAGATCAAATTATAGACCACTTAGTGATAGTGTAAACAGTAGAATAGAGTAGTTTCTGTTGTAGAGGATTCACTCCTCAAGTGCCAGCTGGTATAGCTGTCACTGACAGCTCAGCATAACTAATTTGTAACTACCTTTCCCGCCAGATGTCTATCTCCTAGGCCTATATAAACTCTGTTGTACACTCTGATCAATACATAATAACAATCATCACTTTCAGATTTTATCTTCTCTCTCTCTCTCTCTCTCTCTCTCTCTCTCTTCTTCCCTTTCTCTCATTTTCTCTCGAACTCTTTCATGGTATCCAGAGCTTGGTTAGCTCAAAGGCATGGATCCTGTGAACTCTCCACCGATTCACTCTCCTTCTTCTGACTTGCAATCGGGTCATGAAGATTCACCAGCGAACTCGCTATCTGCTTTGCCAGCAGTTCCTCGAATTACCTTCCATCATCCTCTTGCGATTAAACTTGAGGAGAAAAACTATCTGCTATGGCGTCATCAAGTTCTTGCGACACTAAAAGGCCATAACCTTGGTCACTTTCTGGATCGCACCGCGAAAGTTCCTATGTGTTTTGACTCTTCTGAAGACACCTTGAACAACAAAGTCTCATAAGAATTTCAGCTATGGGAGCAACAGGATCAACTAATCTTGTCCTGGTTAATGGCGTCAATGTCCGATTCTATCCTGACTCTAGTAGTAGAATGCGACTCCACGTGGTAGGTGTGGGAGAAGATCCAAGTCTACTTTGCCTCTCACACCAAAGCTCGGATTCAACAGTTGAAAACTGAACTGCGAAATACCACAAAAGGTACCCATCCTGTGACCGAATATCTTCTTCGCATCAAAGCTTTGGTGAATGCGTTGGTCTCTGTTGGTTGCTCAGTCTCTGAACAAGAACACATTGAAGTTATTCTTGGAGGACTCTCAACCGAGTATGATGCCTTTGTTACCTCCATCACCACGCGTTCAGATCCGTACTCTGTTGTTGAGGTAGAAGCTCATTTAATGGCGCAGGAGGCTCGCATCGAGAAACCTTCCATGCAAACTGGTCCTCAGCAGATGCAAGCACATGTTGCTAGTCGCGAAAATGTTTCATCAGTGATTGATTTGTCTGGATCTGCTTCTGCATCTGTGCAGCCTCAACAGGTGTTTCATGGCTTCCGTGGAGGTCGTGGAGGACGTGGCGGCCATGGTGGTTGTTCTGGTGGTCGTGGTCCTTGAGGCCGAGGTAGATCCTCAGGGCGCAGCTCTCTCCTCTGTCAGTTGTGCCACAAATCAGGTCATACAAGCTTTAACTGCTGGTATCGGTTCAACCAAAACTTCCAACCCTCTCCTCCACCACCACCTCCCTATGCACATTTCACTACTTCATATCCACCTCCCATGGGCTCTCATCCACCACTTTATCCCTGCAACTTCATCCCTGCTCCTTTCAGGCACCCTAGTCCTGCACCATCCTTGTTCTCCCATTCTACCTCAGTAGCTACACCTGAATCTGTTATTGATACAGCCTGGTATCCAGACTCAGGTGCTTCAAGTCATGTCACTCCTGAATACAACAATCTCATGCATGCATCACCCTACCATGGAGCTGACCAGCTCCACATAGGTAATGGTCAAGGTCTCTACATCTCTCACATCGGACATTCTAATATTATTTCTCCTCCATCTAATGTTTTGCATCTCAATAATTTACTCTTTGTACCATCAATTACCAAAAATCTGGTCAATGTCAATAAATTTGCTCGTGATAATTCAGTCTTCTTCGAATTTCATCCTTATTTCTGCTTTGTCAAATCACAGGCCACTAAGGAAGTCTTGTTACAAGGCGTTCTAGGCCGGGATGGGTTATACAGGTTCAATAGCTTCACGCTACAGCATCTGCAACCCTCCTCTCATTCCTACAGTCATGGACTCTTCACTGCTGCAAGTTCACCTAACTGTCATGTATCGGTTTCTAGCTCTCCCAATTCTTCTCTAGGTTCCGTTGTAACACAATCTACTATAGTTCCAAATAATACTTTGCCCAATGTATTCCAATTATGGCACAATAGGCTAGGTCATGCTTCCAAGCTTGTTGTTTCTAAAATTTTACAACATTGTAATATACCATTTGCAAATAAAATGAAAGTTGATGTTTGTACAGCTTGTTGCTTGGGAAAAGCACACCGCTTACCCTCTGTCCCCTCCCCTAATTCTTACAATTCTCCATTAGAACTGATCTATACTGATCTATGGGGTCCCTCCCCTGTTCTCTCATCTCAAGGCTATCGTTTTTATATAGCCTTCATTGATGCCTTTTCCAGATTCACATGGGTTTATTTTTTAAAATCTAAATCTGAAGCTTTTTCTGTCTTTTTACAATTCAAATCAATGGTGGAACTCCAACTTGGAGTCTCTATTAAGTCTGTCCAATCTGATTGGGGGGGTGAGTTTCGCCCCCTGTCCAAGTATCTTCAATCCCAAGGGATAATGCATCGTCTTATATGTCCGCATACACATCATCAAAATGGCACTGTTGAACGGAAACATAGCCATATTACTGAAACTGCTTTAACCCTTTTAGCACAAGCTGCCATGCCTCTTTCCTATTGGGATGAAGCTGTGGCTACAGCTACACATATCATCAACCGTATTCCCCCATCTTCCTTAGAGAGTCCTTCCCCCTTTGAGGTGTTGTTTCACAAATCTCCCCTTTACTCGACCTTTCATGTTTTTGGTTGTGCATGTTATCCCTTCCTTAGGCCATACAATAAACACAAATTCAATTTTCACTCCTCTGAATGTACATTTTTAGGCTACAGTTCGCATCATAAAGGTTTTAGATGTCTAGCTACTGATGGTAGAATCTATATCTCCAAGGATGTTGTTTTTCATGAGACAAAGTTTCCTTTTAAGGAGCAGGCCTCAACCTCATCACCTTCCCTTCCCTCATCTTCTCACAGTTACCCTCTTACAGTGTTGCACCCAATACCCCACCACCTACACCTGTATTCCCATCACCTCCTATTGCCTCTCCACCCCCACCTTCCCCTTCACCCTTATTACCTACTCCTGATCCGTTGTCCACCACTCCCTCCCCGTCCTCTGGTTCTCGCACCCCCTCTCCGAGTTTATTTACTCCCTCCTCGTCCTCCTCCCTTTCTCCTTTCCCATACCTTACATCTCACCCTATGAACACTCGTGCTAAACACCGTGTCAACCCTCAGCCTCACCAAGCCCTTCTTATTACGTCAGAACCGTGTTCAGTAGGTGAAGCTCTGGCTTCCCCCGACTGGTTTAAGGCCATGGCAGAAGAGTTTGATGCACTCAAGAGGAACGGTACTTGGTCTTTGGTTACCCTTCCCCCAGGGCGGCAGCCTATTGGCTACAAATGGGTCTTTCGGGTAAAGCAAAACCCGGATGGCTCAGTTAACAAACTTAAAGCAAGGTTAGTTGCTAAGAGTTTTCATCAACAGATTGGGTTTGACTATTCAGAAACCTTTTCTCCTGTTGTAAAACCTGCTACCATTCGGGTTATCTTAACCTTAGCTCTGACTCGAGGCTGGATTATTCGCCAACTAGATGTCAACAACGCTTTTCTAAATGGTGTTCTCAATGAGGAGGTTTATATGACTCAGCCTGAGGGATTTTCCACTGAGACAGCACTAGTTTGCAAGCTTCATAAGGCTCTTTACGGGCTTAAACAGGCTCCTTGGGCGTGGTTTGAAAGACTAGCTGCAGCTCTACACAAGTTTGGATTTGTTGGTAGCAAATGTGATCCCTCATTGTTCATTTACTCTCAAAGTGCTACCACTATATATATTCTAGTCTACGTTGATGACATCATCATAACCGGGAATGCTACTAAGTTCATTGACTCCCTCATCTCTAAGCTTAATGAAGAATTTGCTCTCAAGGACCTTGGTTCTCTGCACTACTTTCTGGGCATTGAGGTGCATAAACAAACTGATGGTTCTCTCCTCCTCTCGCAACAGAAATACATTAAAGACTTGCTCACAAAGAGTAAAATGGATAAGGCCAAAGGTATTGCCACACCTATGGTTTCTGGCCTCAAACTCTCTAGGCTTGGCAGCGATTCCATGACTGATCCCACACTGTACAGATCAGTTGTTGGGGCACTTCAATATGCCACCGTGACGAGACCAGAAATTTCCTTCTCAGTGAACAAAGCCTGTCAATTTATGTCTACCCCTCTTGAAAGTCATTGGAAAGTAGTCAAAAGAATTCTCAGATACTTGGTTGGCTCCCTGCACCATGGTCTGCACCTATCTCCTTCACTTGCAGATAAACCGTTGGGATTAAGGGGTTTTTGTGATCCTGACTGGGCAGCAGATGTAGATGACAGAAGGTCCACATCAGGAGCATGTGTATTCCTTGGACCTAACCTAGTTTCTTGGTGGTCTAAGAAACAACCTCTAGTGGCAAGGTCTAGCACAGAGGCAGAATACAGAAGTTTAGCTGATACAACAGCAGAGATAATGTGGCTTAAATCACTACTTGAAGAATTAAAGGTTCCAGTAGTCCGACCAGTGGTATACTGTGATAATCTAAGTACTGTGATGCTGTCTCACAACCCAGTACTTCACTCTAGAACCAAGCATATGTAACTGAGCTTATTTTTTGTAAGGGAAAAGGTCATGCAAGGAAAACTACTCATAGCCCATATTCCCACTGATGAGCAACCAGCAGACTTGTTGACAAAGGCTGTCAGCAAAAGAAAATTTCTACTGCTCAAGGGAAAACTGAATGTTTGCGATCTGTATCAAGATCAGAAAGTAAGGCACACCCCAGCTGGAATTGAGGGGCCATGATAGTGTAAATAGTAGAATAGAGTAGTTTCTGTTGTAGAGGATTCACTCCTCAAGTGCCAGCTGGTATAGCTGTCACTGACAGCTCAGCATAACTAATTTGTAACTACCTTTCCTGCCAAATGTCTAGCTCCTAGGCCTATATAAACTCTGTTGTACACTCTCATCAATACATAATAACATTCATCACTTTCAGATTTTATCTCTCTCTCTCTCTCTCTCTCTCTTCTTCCCTTTCTCTCATTTTCTCTCGGATTCTTTCACTTAGTCATAGAGGCTTTGATACCATGTCAAGAACTATCTTTTCCAATATTTTAAGTTGTTCGGCATAGGCAAATGGATGGTTTTTATATCTTGGCAAAATTATATTCTCAAACTTCATCTACAAGGCTAATTACTTTCTACTGATATTTTTGTGGTTCGCTTTTGGTACCAAAATCGGTACTTTTGCTTGATCTCTCTGCTGGGTGTTCACTGTTGCATGGCACACTTTATGTCCTTCCCTCTCAGCTAGGTGTTGAGCTTGAGTTAGTCTTCGACTTTTTTCCCTGTTTGCTGCTGCCGTAAATGAAGTGAATGGATCTCTTTCTGTTACCTTATGTTTCTTCCTGGAAGTTTAAATCTAAATCCTATCTGTTACAGATTTGAAACTCCATAACATAGAGTAGAGGTCTTAAACACGGAATTCTGGATCTTAAAAGGATTTCTAGTCTTAATCATGCATAACATGTTAATAAGAAGGCAAAAAAGGGAATAAAACAAATTAAAAGCAAAGCCACTGCGTGGATTGAGCCACTGTAGCATGGACAATATGTTAATGCTTTGAATAAGTCGGTTTTGCATCAAAGAAGTGAAAAATTGAAGGCTTGTTGAGGTCTTCAAGGTGGCACTGGGAAGTGTCCTCCCTAAGTAACCATTCTTCTCTTGCATCTGATTTATTAAGTAGAAGATGTTGGGTGCAAATGCTGACCCTTTTTAGTGAAGGACAATTGCAGTTTAATCAAAATTTCCACTTGCTTTTTTAAAGTTCTTTATTGATATATCTCGATCGTCAATGCCTCATGTCGCTTTGTATGGTTTTTACAGGACAATGTTCTTAGAACTGGTCGTGCATTCTGTTTCCTTCCACTCCCTGTTCGAACGGGACTCAGTGTACATATCAATGGATTCTTTGAGGTCTCGTCAAACCGTCGTGGCATTTGGTATGGGGATGACATGGACAGAAGTGGAAAAGTTCGTTCTACCTGGAATACGCTTCTTCTAGAAGATGTCGTGGCTCCCGCTTTTATGCATATGCTGCTTGTTGCGAAAGATCTGCTGGGGCCTACAGACATTTACTACTCTTTATGGCCTATTGGTTCTTTTGAAGAGCCATGGAGCATTGTGGTTCAACAAATATACAAAAACATTGGTAATGCTCCGGTTATATATTCAGATATCAATGGAGGAAGATGGGTATCACCAAGTGAATCCTTTCTTCATGATGAAAAATTCGCTAAAAGCAAGGACCTTGGTTTGGCTCTGATGCAAATGGGAATGCCAGTTGTGCATTTGCCTAATTCATTGTTTGACATGCTTTTAGAATATAATTCCAGCATGGTGGTTACTCCTGGTACAGTACGTGAATATCTTAGGGAATGTGAAACATTTAATTTGAGCAAGCCATACAAGCTTCTATTGTTGGAATATTGCCTAGAGGACTTGATTGATGATGATGTTGGTACAGAGGCATACAATCTGCCCTTACTTCCTTTAGCAAATGGTGATTTTGCCTCATTTGTGGAAGCATCAAAAGGAGTTTCTTATTTTGTTTGTGATGAATTAGAATACAAACTGATGCAGCCAGTTTCTGGTAGAGTAATTGATCGGATCATTCCTTCCAATATATTTAGCAGACTCTCTGCTATTGCAAAGTCCTCAGAGACCAATCTTGTCCTTTGCAGCATTCGCCATTTTGCTCAGTTATTCCCTGCGTTTATGCCAGCTGACTGGAAATATAAAAGTAAAGTGTTCTGGGATCCTGAATTCTGTCAAAAGCCAACATCATCATGGTTTTTGCTATTTTGGCGGTATCTAGGAAAGCAGAGTGATATATTACCACTGTTTAGTGATTGGCCAATTTTACCATCCACATCTGGACATCTTTTAAGACCTTCCATACAAAGGAAAATAATCAATGGAAGCAATCTTTCTGATACACTACAGAATATCCTTGTCAAAATTGGATGTGATATATTGAACCCAAGTTATGTAGTTGAACATCCAGATTTATCCAATTATGTATGTGATGGCAGTGCAGCAGGTGTTCTGGAATCAATTTTTAATGCATTTTCAAGTGTTGACACTGTGCAAGTTTCACTTGATAGTCTAATAGCTGAAGAACGAAATGAGCTCCGCAGATTTCTTCTTGATCCTAAATGGTATGTTGGACGCTCTTTGGATGAATTTAGCATAAGATTTTGCAAGAGGTTACCTATATATGAAGTCTATGGCGGAGGGTCTGCTCAAGATTCCCAATTCTCTGACTTAGAAAATCCTCAAAAGTACTTATCGCCATTGGATGTGCCAGAGTTTATTCTGGGCACAGAGTTCATTGTCAGATCTGCAAATATTGAAGAGGATATTCTGTCAAGGTATTATGGAATTGAGAGAATGGGGAAAGCACAGTTTTACAAGCAGCACATTTTTAATAGAATTGGGGACTTGCCAGCTGAGGTTCGTGATAGTGTAATGTTTTCTGTTCTGCAAAATTTGCCACTTTTGTCTCTGGAGGACATATCTATCAGGGACTTGTTGAGAAATTTGGAATTTATCCCGACACTCACTGGTGCTCTTAAGTCTCCTTCAGTTTTATATGATCCTAGTAATGAGGAACTGTTTGCATTACTCGAAGACTCCGATAGTTTCCCTTCTGGTGTTTTCCGAGAGTCTGAAACACTTGATATCCTACGAGGCCTGGGGCTTAGAACTTCTGTGTCTCCAGACACTATTTTAGAAAGTGCCCGACGTATAGAGCATCTGATGCATGAGGATCAACAAAAGGCATATTTGAGAGGAAAGGTTCTTTTCTCTTACCTGGAAGTTAATGCATTGAAGTGGCTTCCTGATCAAGTTCTTGATAATAAAGGAGCAGTTAACCGAATGTTGTCACGAGCAGCAACTGCTTTTAGGTTGCGCAACACAAAATCTGATCTTGAAAAATTCTGGAATGACATTCGGCTGATTTCCTGGTGCCCAGTTTTAGTTTCTGCTCCATTTAGGTCATTACCATGGCCGGTTGTGTCATCTATGGTTGCTCCTCCCAAACTTGTGAGGCCACCAAATGATTTGTGGCTGGTCTCAGCTAGCATGCGGATACTGGATGGTGAATGCTCTTCCACAGCTTTGTTATATAGCCTGGGATGGATGTCTCCACCAGGAGGAGGCGTAATTGCTGCTCAATTACTTGAGCTTGGAAAAAATAATGAGATTGTGACTGATCAAGTTCTTAGGCAAGAATTAGCCCTGGCGATGCCAAGGATATACTCAATACTGACAGGAATGATATCTTCAGATGAGATTGAGGTTGTTAAAGCTGTTCTTGAAGGCTGTCGGTGGATATGGGTGGGAGATGGATTTGCAACCTCTGATGAGGTTGTCCTTGATGGTCCTCTTCATTTGGCTCCATATATACGTGTCATCCCAGTTGACTTGGCAGTTTTCAAAAATTTGTTTCTGGAAGTTGGTATCCGGGAATTCTTGCTACCTGCTGACTATGCTAATATCCTTGCTAGGATGGCAGTTAGAAAAGGATCGTCTCCTCTTGACACACATGAGATCAGGGCTGTCATGCTAATTGTTCATCATCTGGCCGAAGTTTACCTTCATGAACAGAAAGTCCAGGTCTATCTGCCAGATGTATCTGGTAGACTATTTCTTGCTGGTGACTTGGTTTATAATGATGCTCCCTGGTTGCTCGGCTCAGAAGATCCTGATGGCTCATTTGGCAATGCATCAACTGTAACTTGGAATGCAAAGAGAACAATTCAAAAATTTGTGCATGGAAACATTTCTAATGATGTAGCAGAAAAGCTTGGTGTCTGTTCTCTTCGCAGGATGTTACTGGCTGAGAGTGCAGATTCCATGAATTTTGGTCTGTCGGGAGCTGCTGAGGCTTTTGGACAGCATGAAGCTTTGACAACAAGGCTTAAGCACATTCTTGAAATGTATGCTGATGGACCTGGGACTCTATTTGAGCTGGTACAAAATGCAGAAGATGCAGGAGCTTCTGAAGTGATATTTCTTCTGGATAAATCCCAATATGGGACTTCTTCTATTCTTTCTCCTGAAATGGCTGATTGGCAAGGTCCTGCTTTATACTGTTTCAATGACTCTGTTTTTAGTCCACAAGACCTTTATGCAATTTCTCGTATTGGTCAAGAGAGTAAACTTGAGAAGGCTTTTGCAATTGGAAGATTTGGATTAGGATTTAATTGTGTCTATCACTTTACAGACATCCCCACGTTTGTTTCTGGAGAAAATATTGTAATGTTTGACCCTCATGCCAGTAATTTGCCTGGGATATCTCCTTCCCACCCTGGTTTGCGAATTAAGTTTGTGGGAAGGCAGGTTTTGGAGCAATTTCCTGACCAATTTTCTTCATTGCTACATTTTGGCTGTGACTTGCAACACCCTTTTCCTGGTACACTGTTTCGATTCCCTCTTAGAACAGCAGGTGTTGCCTCTCGGAGCCAAATTAAAAAGGAAGTTTATACACCTGAAGATGTCAGATCTCTCTTTTCTGCTTTTTCTGAGGTTGTTTCTGAAACATTACTTTTTCTGCGTAATGTGAAATCTATCTCTATTTTTGTGAAAGAAGGAACAGGACATGAAATGCACCTACTGCACCGTGTACACAGAACCTGTGTTGGTGAGCCTGAAATCGGATCTAGTGAAGCCCAGGATATCTTTAACTTTTTCAAGGAAGAGAGGTGTGTTAGAATGAATAGAGTTCAGTTTTTGAAGAAGCTAAGCCTATCCATTGACAGAGATTTGCCTTATAAATGCCAGAAAATCCTGATTACAGAGCAAAGTACATCTGGTTGTAGTTCACACTGTTGGATAACCACAGAATGTTTAGGTGGTGGGAATGCTCAAAAGGGCACATCTGAAGCAGCCAATGGTAACAGTCACAATTTTGTTCCTTGGGCATGTGTTGCTGCGTGTTTGAATTCTGTTAAGGTTGGTGGTGACCTGGCTGATAGTTCAGGGGTGGAGGATGGTTGTCTGGTTTCTCCTGATCTGTTTCAAGTTGCTAGTTTGCCTATGCATCCACCAGAGAATTTTGAAGGTCGTGCATTCTGCTTTTTACCTTTACCAATCACTACTGGTCTTCCTGCACATGTAAATGCATACTTTGAACTATCATCAAATCGCAGGGATATCTGGTTTGGTTCTGATATGACTGGGGGTGGAAGAAAACGCTCAGACTGGAATATTTACCTCCTTGAAAATGTTGTTGCCCCCGCCTATGGTCGTCTACTTGAGAAGGTAGCATCAGAGATTGGCCCTTGCAATTTGTTCTTCTCATTGTGGCCAACAACATTAGGGTTAGAACCTTGGGCATCAGTAGTTCGGAAACTTTACCGATTTGTTGCTGAATTTAATCTCTGTGTATTATATACAGAAGCTAGAGGTGGTCAATGGATTTCAACCAAACATGCTATATTTCCAGATTTTTCTTTCCCCAAGGCAGCTGAACTTATAAAAGCATTGTCTAGTGCTTCTTTACCTGTCATTACACTTCCACAGTCACTTTTAGAAAGGTTTATGGAAATCTGTCCATCGTTGCATTTTCTAACACCTAAGCTGTTGAGGACTTTGTTAATCAGAAGGAAGCGTGAATTTAAGGACAGGGATGCAATGATTTTGGCCCTTGAGTATTGCTTACATGACTTACAAGAATATATACAGTTTGATAGTCTGTTGGGCTTGCCCTTGTTACCACTTGCAGATGGTTCCTTTACATCAGTTGGTATGAAGGGTGTTGGAGAAAGAGTTTACATTGCACGTGGTGATGAATATGGCCTTCTCAAGGATTCCATTCCCCATCAACTTGTAGATTGTGTTATTCCGGAAGAGATTCATAGAAAACTTTGTTACATCGCCCAAACAGATGGTACAAATATCTCTTTCTTGTCATGCCAGTTACTTGAGAAACTTCTGGTGAAATTACTGCCCGGAGAGTGGCAACGTGCTAGACAAGTAAGCTGGACTCCTGGTATTCATGGCCAACCAAGTTTAGAATGGTTGCAACTACTGTGGAACTATCTGATGTCATATTGTGATGATCTCTTAATATTTTCTAAGTGGCCTATATTGCCTGTTGAAAATGACTGCTTGATGCAGTTAACACCGAATTCTAATGTGATGAAAAATGATGGATGGAGTGAGAAGATGTCTTCTTTGTTGTTGAAGGTTGGATGTTTATTTTTGAGACATGACCTACAATTAGATCACCCAAAGTTGGAAAACTTTGTCCAGTCGTCAACAGCAAGAGGTGTCTTGAATGTGTTTTTGGCTATTGCTGGGGAGCCTCAGAAGATTGAGGGGATCTTTATTGATGTATCTGAAGGGGAGCTTCATGAACTGCGGAGTTTTGTTCTCCAGTCAAAATGGTTCTCCGAAGAGCAAATTGATAACACACATATTGAAATCATCAAACACCTCCCAATATTTGAGTCATACAAAAGCAGAAAACTAGTAAATTTGTGTAAGCCTGTCAAATGGCTTGGTCCTACTGGTGTTCGTGATGATCTTTTAAATGATAGCTTCATAAGAACTGAATCAGAAATGGAAAGGGTCATTATGAGAAGGTATTTAAAGATAAAAGAACCAACAAAAGTGGAATTCTACAAGGATCACATATTCAATCACATGTCAGAGTTCCTTTCGAAGCAAGAAGTCATTTCAGTCATTCTGCATGATGTTCAGCTTTTGATTAAAGAGGATATCTCTCTCAAATCTGGACTTTCTGCCATACCATTTGTTCTGGCAGCCAATGGATCTTGGCAACAACCGTCTAGGTAATATTATGAGTTTTTATTTTTTATAATAAATCTTTCTTAAATAAGATGTCTTCATTTGTTACATAAAAAAGCCTTCTGCGATTCTGCTTCTAATGCAATCAGTGCCAGTATGACACAGTTCTTTTACTAGGAACATCATTAATTGCAAGTTTGCAATGTAACCTGTTCTAGTTTCTTAAATTTGTAAGTTAATTTCTTTCAAGGAAAAAAGCAGACAGTGTATATTTTGCCTTTACTGTTTCATCAATGCCTTTTGTTTTCGATGCTTTGACTGATCTGTTTTGAATGTTGGATGAAGGTGCGGAAAAATCAATTAAGCCTCGTCCCACTAGGTGGGGTCAGCTATATGGATTTGATGACACCATAGTGTTTTGTTATAAATCATATTCACACTTAAACCATTAAGGATGAAAAGAAAAGCCGAAAAAAAGAAAAAAGAAAAAAGAAGAAAAACCTTAATGTTATAGAGATGAGAATGTTGCATTGAATGAGTGGATAAATTAGATAAGTTAAGATTGGGAAAGAATGTACTAGAGATAAAGTTGGGATAGCACCCTTTGTGGGAAAGATGGTAGAATCTCATCTTTGGTGGTTTGCTCATGTGTGTCACAGGCCTATAGAAGCTCCAGTAAGGAGAGTAGAACAGGTGAAGAGTAGTTTAATAGCTAGAGGTAGAGGGAGATCAAGAAAAATAATACGTGAAACCATTGAGAAGGAATTAGATTTTAATGGTTTGTCTATAGACATGGTTAATGGTAGGATACTATGGTATTGTAAGATCTATGTAGTCGATCCCACCTACTGGGACAAGACTTGGTTGTTGTTGCTATGATAGATCTTGTTATTTAAAGTCTTTAATAACTTGAATGGTTTTGTTATGTTATGGGTATTTTGATGATAAAAATGTTGGTAGAAAACATCTTGCATATCTGCAAAGTTTGTTTCCCGACCTTCCATAGTTGTTGAGGTGTATTTTCCATTTAAGGATTATTTTATGCTGTCACTCATCTCTCGCATATACAATATTTGGTATAGAATATGTGATCAATATTTCCATGTTGCACCATTTTCTTTTCCCTTGCTTATTTTTTGTATGTGACTTTCTCACTATCAAAGATCCACTCTGTCCCAAAGCTCAAATATGAAATAATTGTGTTTTTTACTGTCTAAACATGCTGATATTCTCCCTTACATGTAATTGTTTGTGGACCATTAAGCTCAGCTAACACAAATACAAAGACATAGTACTGATTTCAGTGACTTCAATTAATGAGAAGGGGTTTGTTGACATTTCAATGGTCTCTGTTAAATGAATATGCTCTAATACAATTCAAAAAATGACCTTAATCTGCAAGCTAAATTTTATAGGAAATTAGTCCTGCTTTCAATTCAAAGTAATTGTATTAATGCACACATTGAATTTAAGGTGCATGCTATCTTGTGTTTATATTTTATCCTGAATTGCATGACAAGTATTTTTGTTGCTTAAAATTGATGTTATTTTGGATTGCTGACTAGAATGTTATTGCAGGCTTTATGATCCTCGGGTCCCCCAGCTTAAAAAGATGCTGCATGGGGATGCTTTTTTCCCTTCTGACAAATTCTTAGATCCTGAAGTTTTGGATACTTTAGTTACCCTTGGACTTAGGAGAACTCTGGGATTTACTGGTTTGCTTGATTGTGCCAGATCAGTTGGCCTATTACATGATCTTGGGGACACTGAAGCCTCCAAGCATGGTAGAGAGTTGCTGTTTTTTTTAGCTAAATTAGCTCATAAGCTCTCAAATAAAGGAGAAAGTTATATTGGTGATCATCAGGTTGCTATGGTTGTTAGAAGTAGCAATATAATGGATGATGCTGTTGTATATGAAGGCTTCCCTAAAGAAGATGAGAACTCCCTAACAGATGTTGATTCATTTGTAAGCAGCTTGATTGATGATATGGTAGAGGAGGAATTTTGGTCTGAATTGAAGCAAATCTCTTGGTGTCCAGTTATTTCTGATCCACCTGTTAGGGGACTTCCATGGTTGAAATCCAGTAACCAAGTAGCACCCCCCACAATTGTGAGGCCTAAATCACAGATGTGGATGGTATCATCCTCAATGCACATATTAGATGGTGAATGTGATATGACCTATCTACAAACTAAACTTGGGTGGATAGATTGCCCAGACATTGGAGTTTTATCAAGACAGTTAATTGAGCTATCTAGGTCCTATCAGCAGCTTAAGATACATTCATTGCTGGATACTGCTTTTGATGCTCAGTTGCAAAAGGAAATACCTTGCCTTTATTCAAAGTTGCAAGAGTATATTAATACTGATGAGTTCAATGAACTGAAAGCAGGATTAGATGGTATTTCATGGGTCTGGATCGGTGATGATTTTGTATCACCAAATGCACTTGCATTTGATTCACCTGTAAAATTTACTCCTTTTTTGTATGTAGTTCCGTCTGAACTCTCAGAGTATAAAGATTTGTTGATGAAGTTAGGAGTCAGATTGAGTTTTGGTATTTCCGACTATATTCATGTATTACAAAGGTTGCAGAATGATGTGCAAGGACTTTCTCTTTCAATAGATCAGTTAAATTTTGTCTGTTGTGTACTTGAAGCCATAGCAGAATGTAGCCAGGAGAAGCCACTCGTTGAACCTTTTGATAGTACCTTGTTGATTCCTGATGCTTTTGGAGTTCTGATGCCTGCAGGAGATCTTGTATATAATGATGCACCTTGGCTGGAAAACAGTTCTCTCATTGGTAGACACTTTGTACATCCAAGTATCAGCAATGATTTGGCAGACAAGCTTGGTGTACAGTCGGTTCGATGCCTCTCTTTAGTCAATGAAGATATGACTAAAGATCTACCATGCATGGACTACAATAAAGTAAATGAGCTTTTGGCCCTGTATGGAAACACTGAGTTTGTGTTGTTTGACCTCCTTGAGTTGGCAGATTGCTGCAAAGCCAAGAAATTGCACCTGATTTATGATGAGAGGGAACATCCTCGCCAGTCTTTGCTGCAGCACAATTTAGGTAAATTTCTTAATTATTATTTTTTCAACAAAGTTGCCATATTTTTTGAAGGTAAATGTATACATAATTCTTTCAACAGAACTGCAGATATTGATTTTTTTTTTTTTTTCATGGAAAATTAGAAGGGAAGAAAATAATAGAGAAGATGATAAGACATCCTCAAAAAAATACAAAAATAACAAATACGTCCTGTAAGGATAATACGGGGCATCACACTTAGTTGTTATTTTTGTATCTTTGTTAGGATGCCTTTTCCTCCTCCTTTTATTTTCTTCCCTTCTAATAATTTCTTTCGTCTAAAAAAGAAAAGATTTCTGTGTCAAAATGAAAAGTTACATAGAAAATTAAAGAATTTTTTTAAAAAATTTGCTGGGGCTTTGGAATGGCCCCCTGAGGATCAATGATGCACTGCGTCACAAGAGAGCGGACCCATTAGGCTGGCTTCACAGAGACGTGATCATCTCAAACTCCCTACAGTGGAGGGATAACAGGCCCCAGCTTTTCCTGCCCAAATTGCCTGGTGAGCCTGCCGAGCTGCTTCAACCATGGCCTTCTCTATAAGTGACCATCAAACACTTACTCCATCTAGTGTATAAGTCTCCAGTCGTTGTATCAAGTTCTTCTAGAGTTCTAGGTTTACTCTTTGCAGTTCTTATCCAACAGTAAGGTTGCTACTTTTTAACTTAGTGGTCAGTAGTTGTAGTCACAGAAATAGCTGCTCTGCTTAACCAGGTATGAGTCGCATACATTGACTATCCCTAGACCCCACAATGATGAGAACCTTGTGCACTGGGTTGTCCTTCTCTCAGAAAGCAAAAAAGTTTCAAACATCACTGTATGCCATAGTCTCAGGAAACTGATTTCGCTCTTATTGTGTACTCAAAGTTATTCTGCAGCTAAGGGAATTTCAAAGCTTATGCTGTTTGTTGGTTGTGAGATGATCATGCTGCATGTTTAACTGCTTTTGATAACTTTTCATAAATTGCTCTTAACATGGAATGATTTATATAGGTGAATTCCAAGGGCCTGCTCTTGTAGTGATCTTTGAAGGTGCCTGCTTGAGCCGAGAGGAATTTAGTACTTTCCAGCTCAATCCTCCATGGAGAATACGGGGCAACACACTTAACTATGGTTTGGGATTGGTTTGCTGCTATTCCATATGTGACCTTCTCTCAGTCGTTTCTGGTGGCTACTTTTACATATTTGATCCTCGTGGTTTGGTACTTGCTGCACCTTCAACTAATGCCCCTTCAGCAAAGATGTTTTCTTTGAGAGGTATGCTACGTATTGTTCATCTAAATTCATGTAAACTAGTTTCTTCATTTTTCCTTTTTCAGCTTCATTTGTTGCTTTTTATGGTGTTACTTCTTGCAACATCATGTTTTGTACTGTAAGTACCCTATGTTGATTTCTAGTAAACATATTGTTGGTTCTGACGATAGTAGGACACCAATATTGTCCGAGTATTTATACTGAATTTTTAAAACATGTATATGTTTAGTACAATTAGCATAATATTAGTCCAGTGAGACTCAGAATGAAGAAAGAGTGTTCATATAAATATTTTTCTTTCTCTATACCTCTTTGTCCGAGTTTATCAATGTCCTCACAGTCTGTACTTGTTACTTTTTAAGAAACTTACAAAAAGAAAATTTTGGTAAATTTTTTTATAAAAATATTCTTGGCAAAATTATTTCAAGTTTAGGAGAAGTTAACCATCGAGTGTGTTTGGATTAGTTCATTTTGGGTTCGAAACATCTTAATCTTGTAATCCAAATATTTCTCAAAGAGATTTTGAAAATAAAAGTGATTGTTTTCCAAAAAATAATCAAATCCTAAGATGCACGCTGTTGGTTAATGATGTTCAAATAGTGCCTAATGAGTACAAGTTTTTCGACACAATTAATCATTTGAGTGGTTACTTGATCCTAAAGTGTGGGAAAAAAAAATTCTAGAATTTTTTATTTCCTTTCTTTGATGTTTTTGTTTTTTTTGGTGATTAGTTAATGGTTGCTTAAAAGAATTGCTGTTATTAGACATGCTACAAGATTGGAAGGCCTTTTGGTGTTGATATCTTCTATGTTTTTTTGATAGAGAGAGAAATTTTATTAGAAGAGTATAAAACAGGATAAGAAGTCTTCACCAAAAAACAAAAAGTTAACAACTAAGTTCTATATGGATATACAATGCACCAAACTGTGTCAATCCCTTTGTATATTGGCTAATGGAACACTATTAAATGCTAAGGGTGTGTTTGTGAGTTTTGATTTTGGAGGGAAAGGGAGGGAAGGGAAGGGGTTTGAAGAGTAAAATGAACTCACAACTAAACATGAGCAGAGCATCATAGGAATGCCAAAAAGTAATCCTATCTCAAATAAAATCAACAATTGAAACGGAATCAGTATTCCTTTCCAATTGGAGCCACCAAAGCACAACAAAAATTGATGATTGCCACAATATTTTTGCTTCTTTACGAGAGCCCAAACGTCTAAACTTAGTGAGGAGAAACTGATACAAGTTCATAGGGCAACCCCCAACTCTCCAAGGATTCCAAAAAGCTTGTTCCATAGAGATCTCGCCTTAGGGCAATGTAGAAAGAGCTGAGTCCTGATTTGGATTCTAGACCAGTTATTATTACACATATTTTTGGGGGCAAAGCACCAAGAGGTTTGTGCTTTTGGAGCTTGTCATTTGTGTTTTTTTTTTTTTTTTTGGTGATAAAAGAAGAATGTTATTAAGAAGAGAAGAATGATAAAAGGAGATGGAAGGACAGGGGAGTGGAAAGCATTGAATAAGTGGTCATTTGTGTTAATCTTGTTAAGAACAACAGTTCAAAGAAAAGCTTTGACCTTTGAAGGAGTTATAGATTTCCAAATGGGTTTATCTAAGAGAAATCTTTCTATGTTAGGAAACTAAGTCAATAATTGAGAGTAAGGTTTACAGGAGAAAACTCCTGAGAAATCAGGAGTGCATTTTCTTGAGTCAAGGGTATTGGAGAGATAAATATAATGAAGTAAAGGAAGAAAGGACTCTGATTCATTAAACTCTCTATGATACATGTCATTTGACTTTTTGGTATTGATATCTTCTGTTTAGACTTAGTTATATTTATTTTTCTTGGGTGTCTCTTGGCAGTTATCTTATACTTCTTTGTTTTTTTTAACCTTGGCTAAATAATTTGTTTTATAAAATAAAAGCACATAACTATTATTTAATTTTATTTTCTAATTTCAAAATACTTATTATTTCATCAATTTTCTTATTTTCTAATATAATACTCACTTTACTCTACAATTTTATAACTTTTGGTTGTTTACTTTTGAGGTTTCAGGTACCGATCTGACACAACGATTTTGTGATCAATTTAGCCCAATGCTTATTGATCAGCATGACTTGTGGTCATTATCAGATTCTACCATTATCCGCATGCCTCTATCATCTGATTCCTTGAAGGTTGGACCCGACTTTGGATTAAACAGAATAAAGCATATTACTGACATATTTATGGAGCATGGATCTAGAGCGCTTCTATTTCTGAAGTCAGTTTTGCAGGTAATTTTACAACTATTCTATTGTAGATTGATGCAGGATAGAGAAAAAGCATGGAATATGGGCATATGGGGTATCTTTGGGATTATGGTTGGAAAATTGGGGGCATTAAATGGTCATACGGGATATATGGGGGCAAGCATTAAGTTGAGGGTTTATTTGGTTGTGATTAGTGGATGCTAGATTAGGTTTTGTGGCAAATTTAGGAAAGGAATAACTAGGGACTTGATGTGGTGAAGGCTTAATGCTTTTGTCAGGGAAATGAGATTGAGTTGTTGATGAAAATAAGAAAATTAGTGTTAAAGATGGAAAAAAAAAATATTTAGCATTGCAACTAGGGCTCTTAGGCATTGCATAAAGGAGAAAAAGAAACATCATATGCATGGTGACTAGGGTTTTCCGCAAAATTTCTCCATTCCTTGTCTTTTTTTTCTTAGCTGGTTAGATGTATTGTGAAATTTGCAAGTGCGCTTGTTGTTAACAATTAATGAAGTGATTATGTAAGAGACCAAGTCACTGAGGGGTTCAGGGGTAGTATGGGGAAACAAAATATTGAGCTGGGGTGAATATTGTGGGGTCCACCGCATAACTAACTTGCTGAATATATGGTAGGGGAGTCAGGGAATCGGGTTTTAGGCTTTATTTTGGTTTAGGCTTGGAGAGTAGGTGCTGCTGAGGGCTCCACACTTGTTCTCTCTGTTTCTATTATACTTTTTCCATTTTCATCTCCTTCCTAGTCTAATATCACACTGATATTAGTATTAGGGTGTGAATAATATGTACATTCTTCATTTTCTTGCTTGTTCTCCTTGTGGTATCTTACAGATTAATAGAATATTGATGCCACGAAAATCCTGAGTTAATGTGATTGCCAATCTGAGGCAATTTTGATTATTTAGGCTAACAAAACTAATTGTGAATTTTGTTAGAATGTTGGAACTAGTTGTTAGAATATCGGAACTAGTAACAGAGTTAATTAGGTTCATGGATCTAAGGTATTCGAAATAGCTTGAGTTCATTATTGTAGTCTTGTAAATAGAAGTAGTAGTTAACACCTCATGTATATATATTCTTGTATGTTCTTATGAAGATAATCAAGTAATTCACTAACCACTTGTAGTCTGTTTATTCTCAATTAATATAAATACAAAAGCAAACAGCAACCAAATTTTGTGCCACTCTTTGTAGGTTTAGCTACATGGATTAGACGACGCCATAGTGTCCAATCATAAACCATGTTTATAGACAAACTATTTAAATTTAAATATTTTTTAATGGTTTCATCTATAATCTCTGTTGGTCTCCTAGAACGTCGGGTTATTGGACTACCCTCTATTTAAGATACTCTCCTTATTGAGTCTTCTATAGGTCTTCTCAATACATGCCCCAAACCACCTAGGGTGAGATTTTGTCATTTTTTCTACAATAAGTGGTACACCGACTTTCTCTGAATGCATTCATTCCTAATCCTATCTTGTCTAGTGTGTCTACTCATCCAGCTTAGTATCGTCATCTCTTCAATAAAGGAAACAAAACATCTTGTCCCAAAAGCATTTGGAATGGTAGATTGATCCTAAATATCACTGGGAACGAGGTAAAAAGGAACATGACTGCTTTTGTTTGGAAAGGGTGCACACTTGTGTTTTGCTAGGTCACACGTTTCAGAAATGAATTTTTCACACTGATACCTTTAAACAAGGAAGGGAAAAAGGACCAGAAAATGGTTCTCCCAAGGTTCTTATTAGTGTTCTTGCCCAAAATTTGTAATGAGAGAGAACAAAAAACAGGGACCAGAAAATGATTCTCAATGCAGGGAGCAATATTTTAAAGGACAAAGGGAAGATTTTGATAATGTGACTCCACCGGACTAGAGTGCTGAGCTTTAAGACTATGACCAGAAGCGGGATTGAACCTGCTCTGATACCAAGTTGAGAGAGATTATGAATAATTTAGAGAAATTATTTCATTCAGATTGCTTGAGTTCTTTAGGCACTCAGCAAGCTTTATATACAATCAGAAATACAACAAAAAATTATTTACAATAAATATGCTACAACTACCAATAGACACAAACCTGTAGACACATGAACTACACAAAATAAAAATAAAATCAAATCAAATGTGTATGAAAGATAAAAATGTTACAAGTAAAGCTCACAGATTTTTGCAATTTTTGCATCACATGGTTTTATAAATTATATAGGACTAGTGAAAATTGGGTACTATTGAATCAGAGAGTATTGCATTTTTTAACACAATCCACCTTATTCGTGTCTTAGGTGCACTAAGTACAAAGCTAATCAACCACTAATTAAAGAGTTGGTGGAGTGAAGAACTATCTGTAGTTTGAGTTCACTGAATATGGAGATACTTACAGCTTGTATTTTCCTTGGGCAGAAGGTACATTGTACAATAAAATGTAATTATAAGAAAATGATATCCAGGAGATAACTTTTGTGCAAGATAATTCTAATAAGAACCTTGGGAGAACCACATTACAAAAGCTAGCTATTGTGATATGAGAGCCCAAGGCCTTATAAACCTGCCATTGGAATCCCCTACTTTCGATGTGGGATTCAAGTCCCATACCTTACAATTGAGTCCTAACATCCCACCACGCTCCACAGCCCCAGTGCCCATGCAGGTTGGCTGTGCACTAGCCCCTTTGACTAGTCCCGGGCAAACACTGCAATGGCGATGTCACCACTCGTGCCGCTCGATTGTAGCTGAGAGACATGGTGAAATGGTGAAAGGCTCTGATATCAATTGATAAGAATCTCGAGAGAACCACATCACAAAAATTAGCTATTGTGATGGGAGAGCCGAAGGAGTTATAAACCCCCCCGTTGGAATCCCATACTTTCGATGTGGGACTCAAGTCCCATACCTTGCAATTGGGTCCTAACAAATTCTTGCCCCAAGCTGTTAGCTATAATTCAGATGAAGTTTAACAGCCCTTCCAGATCCCTACCTTTTTTTGGGGTAAATAATAAAGGACTAATGTGTTTTTAGGTATAGTTTTTTGGAGGAAACGTTACCTACCACAATTTCACTCACTCTTTATTATATTATTATTGGAAATTCATTCTAAGAAAATACCTTTATACCTGTCTTGTTTATTGTTGTTACCCATAAGAGAATTCTTGTAGGAATGCTTTCATCAACATATTTTGCCCTAGCGTGAAATTGTCATGTCATCAGGTATCAATATCAACATGGGAAGAAGGAAGTTCACATCCATGCCAGAATTTTTCAATAAGCATTGATCCATCATCTTCTGTTATGAGGAATCCATTTTCAGAAAAGAAATGGAGAAAGTTCCAATTGTCAAGACTATTTAGCAGCTCCAATGCTGCGATAAAGATGCATGTCATTGATGTGAGTTTATATTCAGGAGGAGCTACAATCATCGATCGATGGCTGCTTGTACTCAGCTTGGGTTCTGGGCAAACTAGAAATATGGCTCTTGATAGGTATGTTTTCCTGTGAAGAATGGATATTATGCATTTACTGTCAATGCAAAAATTGCACGGATGTCAACAGTTTATGTTGATGTCTTACAGGAACTTGGTTTTCTGATAAACTACAATGTCAGCATTTAATCCATGATGATGTCTTGCAATAACTAGGTCGTTGTTTGCCTTATATTTAATTTGACTTGAAGATCTCTCTTAGTGATGGTTCATTTTGAGAAGCATAAAGAACTTTCTTGTACTAAAAGAAAAAATTGGCATGAGGAAGAAAAGAAACAAGAGCAAGTTTATGAATATCTGCAGTATTTTCCATTGTTTGGTTTATTTAAAAATATTCCTTTCCTTTTGGGCATTGCTCCTTCGTGTTGATTGTAAGCAAGATTTCATACTTTGGTACTTCACTCTCCATCAAAGCCCATGTTTTTCAGAAGAGAAGCTAATGTAGCTGCTCACACTTATTGGTTTTTCAAAACAATTTTTCTAGGATGTAGGTCATAGACACTCATATAAGGTGTTTTAGTGTGTGTTGTGTTTTGCCTTTGCATGTTTTGGTTGTTTTCTTTGATATTATACTTGTTGAGTCCTTGGTCGATCCTATGCTTTATTTTGAGTCACTTATAGAAGTCCAATCCTACTAACTTCACACTCCAGATGTCTAGCCTTAGCCGTGAGGGCAGTGTGTTTAGTCCCATATCGGCAAGGCACCTGGCCTACATGGCACGTCCCTTCCCCCGAGTTAGCTTTTGGGGTGGAGTTAGGCCTACAATCTTAAGAGTACTTATTTCATGTTGGCTGGAGGTATAGTCTAGATAGCCTTTATAAGTATTTGGATAACCCTTCTCTTATGAACTAGCTTTTGGGGTTCTAAGATGGTATTAGAGCCTACCCTATGTTTTATGTTGGGCCAACTCTAGATGTCCAGTCTTACGAACTACACGCTTTGGATGTTCATTCTTGGACGCGAGGAAGGTGTGGTCTCACATCAGCTAGAGGTACTAGATAGTCTTTATAAGTACTTAGACAACCCTTCCTTCATAAGCTAGTTTTTGGGATTGAGTTAGGTCCACTCTTTTCTAAGACTTACAAAAAGAAAGAAGATAGACAAAATGATGTAGGGCAAGAAGTCTAGATACGTTAGTAGTAGTACCAAGAAATGCAAAAAGATTGAGAGAAGAAAGAGTGAAGCACAACTCTGGGATGAGTCTTCTGGTATAACAAATCAGGAAAGAAGAAAGTACTTAATAATTCTGGGTTATATTCAAGAAAAGGATCTCTTATACAAAGGTTGAGGTTTAGCTTTTACAGTTTTATAGTGCCAGCTAAGACCTTTCACTGTTCAAATGTCATGAACTTCCAGCCGAAGCTGTGAGCAATCCCAAATTACACTTGTTAACTACAACTTTCTAGGCACTACTTACTAGGCAGCAAATTACAAGAAAACAACTCCCAAAATATAATTATTGACACTAATTACTAATTGAAGTCCATTAGCATTCCTTGAGACTTACAAATAAGACACTAGAATTCTTATATAACATAAATCTGACCTAAAATATTACCCCTAAACAGAAGCTATGGAAATTATATAAAATATCTTAAAATTATAAAGAAAAGCCTGCTATTAGTTCTTTTCTTTTCTACTGCTCCTGCATCAATTCGCTTGGGTGAAAGAGAAACACAGCTTTGACGAAAGATGTATATGTCTTATTCTCATGGATGGCAGGGTCAGTCTTCTTGAGTTGGGCTAAAAATAAGTACATATGCCAAAATGTCAGAAAACATCCTCAAACAGGGCACAAAGTCTTGATAATCATCTTGCAAAAGTTGAACTTTGAATTCAGCAGCAGATTCTACAACAAAATCATTACTTTCTCTATTTTCCCATAAATTCAATCCATTCAACCTGCTGTCATTTGAAGAAAGATTTGATTCACTTGATATATGAACAAGTTAGAAGCATTTGAGAATCCAGACAGCAATACCAGCCACTCAAACAAAGCATCGAATCAGTTTCACATTCTTCTCTTGACCTCATAAGGTAACAGCCATACCAAAACACAAATTTTGAGAAGAGAGTATCACCAAGTTGTGCTTCAATTAAATCAATGAGTTTCGTTGCAAAAGATATTTTCTCTTCAGCAAAATGCAGAGCGTCATTATTTACGGATAACTAGAAAGATTGAATGGTAGATTTACATGTATTGCTCCTTGTCGTTTCTTTTTGGAAGAAATGATCATAAGACACTGCATTCATTTCATATATTAGTAAAAGAATAGAATCACAAGAATAGAATCACAAGAAACTAGGTAGGAATCTCTTAATATATCATTTGGATAGACATCAAATATAAAAGGCATATTAAGTCAATCCCAAATAATTGCACGAAGTGGCCGATCCCAAAGACGCTATAGCGGCATAGCGGATAGCGGGATGACTGCTATTTTGAAAAAATATAGATAATAAGGGAAATTTCTCCAAAAAGATCATGAGCTTTACACCAAATAGAGTCTAAATGCCTAACCCTATCCCACAAAACTTACTTGCCTGAAAATCTATCATTGAAGGTGCTAGAATTACACTCCAACCAAATACTCCAAATAGTGGCATATATAGCAAATTGCCATAGAGATTTGGTCTCCTTCCTTCTCCCAAAACCAATGAAACTAGTCAACAAGAATTGAGCTAAGGTTGCAAGGTGCACCCAACCCTCACTGAAGATGCCAAATAGAGTATTCCATAAAATGTTAGCCATAGAACAGTGCAAGAACAAATGTGATACTAATTCTGAATTCGCCCCAAACATAACACACATATAAGGGGAAATACCCTTATGTGACCTTCAAACTTGCAAAATGTCGTTGGTGTTAAATCTGTTAAGCACAACTATCCAAATAAAGGATTTGACCTTAGAGGGAGCTTTAGACTTCCAAATAAGTTTATCAAGGTGGAAAGAGGTTGTGTTTAAGGAATGAGTAAGGAATTGAAAATAAGATTTGCAAGTAAACAAACCAGAGAGATCAAGAGACCACAACCTTTTGTCTGGGTTAGAGGATAAATAAATAGAATCAAGGAGACCCAAAAGGACCACTAATTCAGAAGGTTCTCTATCACTTAGGTAGGTTTCGAAAAAAGTGGAAGTCCCAGGAATAAGTAGAGTCCTATACACTGTAAAAATTCTGGATAGGAGAATTATGTAAAGAAGATAAGTGATAAAGGCAAGGAAAGGCTAGATTAAAATAGGAGTCTCCTACCTAGTAGTCCTCCCAAAAGTTAAAACCATAACCATTGCCTTAAGGAAAGCAAAGATTTAAAGGTAGTATAACCTTGAGAAATAAATTTCTAGTGTCTAGAATGAGTAGCCTGTGTAGCCTGTGTAGCATTATTAGCATCCCACCCATTCTTGTCCAAGCCGTACTTACTTCAGATAACCTAATGCCATGAAGAATGACGCTCTAAAGGAAAACGAAATAGCCATTTAGCTACCAAGGTAATATTTTTAGACACCAAATTACTGAGACCCAAGCGTCCTTCCTTTTTATGGCGACAACACACCTCCCAACTCATCAAGTCATCCCAATTTGTCTCCAAAGCATCTAACCAGAGTCATAATCGATTCTCTAAACATGGTATCACTATCAATCTAATGCATAATTAACAAGTCAATAAAACAAGGGTCAAGTATGATAAGGGCAAAAGAAAAAATACAGCATCAAATCCTAATTAAGACTAACAAAATCAAATTCATCAATCGTCATCAACATCATGACAGCTTAGAACAATGAACAAAGAAACACTGAACCAAAGGAAGAGACATTGAAAAGAGAAGGACAGCAGGTCATAGTGGGGAAAAACAAGGAAAAAAACATTTAAAACAAAAAAAAAAAGATAGATTACAGAAGATAAAAATAGAGAGGAGGGAGGAGACAAATGAAACATAGAGAAAGAGGAGGAAGGAGCATGCCAGCATGGGCAAAAATGGAACCACGGGCCTGAGACTCATCACACTTGCTGGGTCATCGGAAAGTAGGGCCGCTGGAGCTTGAGTCGCCAAAATTGGCGGTCTTCGCCAGTAGTTGGTCGCCGTGGGACCTTAGCTATGGGGTGGTTTGTTTTTTTTTTTTTTGGGTTTCTCTTGTTGGCGGGGTGGGGATGGGTTTTTGAACAGCAAAGCTATAGTAGTCGTGCTCCTCATCTTCCTCAAACTCTCTATTTACGGATTCTAGATCTCCTTCTGGTATTTCAATTCAAACTTCAGGGTTTGGACAGCTTGCATGAGTTAACTAATCATTCTTCGGATCTTAGCCAACTCTTGCACTTGGATAGGCCTAGGAACCTCTACATGCTTCCATGGCTGGGACAGAATTCAGGATGGATCGATTTTCAGCTTTGATACCAAATTGATGCAGGGCAAGAAGTCTAGACAGGTTACTTTTGAATTTTATAAAAAAATAAAAGAAGAGTATAACAACAATGTGTGACAGAATTACTTAGGTCTTAGGTTCAATGCTTGAGAGATATTTGTAGATATGAAGATATAAATACAACTTTCTTTACAAGAGGAATAACAAAGACTTAAGTTATTCCCTATGACTCCTATTATTCTAGGGCCATGACTTCTATTATTTCAAATGCAATATTTCTTTCATTCCCAATACTATACTAATCACATGACACAACACATTAGTCATATGCATCTATTCTAACAGTTGGTAATATGGAATAGAGAAAGACTGAGGAACACAGCTCAAGGGTGATCTTATGGTATAACAAATTAGGAAAGGTGATAGTTCTTACTAATTGTGGGCTTTATTCAAGAAAAGGATCTCCCATACAAAGGTTGAGGTTTAGCTTTTATAGTGCAAGCTAAGACCTTTCACTGTTCAGACTTCATGACTTTACAGCCAAAGCTCTTAGGAATCCCAAATTAGACTTAGTGTGTGTTTAAGAAAGCTGTAAAATTAAAATTATTTCAATAATCATTTATTTGCATAATCGTTTTTTTTATATAATCGATTATTTGAGAATCAATTTATGTTTGAATATTTTAATTGAAAGCCAGTTTTAAGATAATCTATTTCATTTGGATTGTATGAAAAAAATTGTTTTTATATGGTAAAATTACTAAAAAAGGTATGGAATAATTATTTATATGATATAATATTTAATACTTAGGGTTAATTTGGTAAAAACATAACATTGTGTGTATTGTGCAAACAGCTTTTAATTTTAGCTTTGGTTTTTTTCCCCAAAAACAGCTTAAATTCTGTGAAATTGATTATAATCCATTTCAAATTCTCACAAAAATTACCCAAACAAGATTTTATTTCAAAACAGCTTTTTTTGCTGTTTCCCAAACATTTTGTTATAACTACAACTTCCTAGACACAATATACAGCAAATTACAAGGAAACAAACTCCCAATCCCAAAATGTAGTTATGGACACTAATTACTGTTGAGATTATGGATTTTAGGTAGGAAAGAAGGAAAGAGAAAATAAAGACTGAATAATACGAAAACATATTGATATGATATATTTTAATGTGATGTGGTGTGATACAAAATACAAGGCACTAAATCGTATTTGTAATAATACTAGAATCCTAATCCTAATTAAATAATGAAAAAAAATCATGAAATATAAGGAAATATAGAAATCAATCCTAAGAGATTATCTAAGATACTCTTTAATATTCTAAGATATGATGTAAGATACTTTATAGGACATAATGGAGATATTACTATATACTTTCTTTGGTTATAAGAATTACTAACCCAAGCTCATTACTAATCCTTGAGACTTACAAATAAGAAACTAGAACTCTTAGATAACCTAAATCTGACCTAAAATATTGGCCATAAACTGAAGCTATGAGGCCTATATAAAATATATTAAAATTATAAAGGTAAGCCAGCTACTAATTCTTTTTTTGTACTGCTCCTGCATCACAAAAGCCATTATTATTCAAAAGATGGTGTCATCACCTTTATGTTGGTCTAGAAATTTTAGTTTAAATTTGAACTAGTCTTGGCAACAAGGTTTTCTTTGGAGGCTTCCTTGATTGCATTGGTTTAATAGGAACGGAAGCTTTGTTGTTTACTTGCTGCCCTTTTTCTTGATATGTTGTCTTTCTTTTTCTTTATAGCTTTTCAAGAGATATTTTTATCTTCTATTCCTCCTTTTCAGTTAAAGTTGAAAGGAGTGTAAACAAGTTTTAATTTTCCTTTGAACTTGGTTGAGAATAAACAAGATTAAAGCTTCACCTTCCTTATTTCTCTCACTAAATTTTTTTAATGTGAAGTAATTTGTCTGATAGTACTTATTATTAAATATCCAAATTTTCTGCTCAGGCGGTATCTTGCTTACAACTTGACTCCTGTTGCCGGAATAGCAGCACTTATATCCAGAAATGGTCATTATTCCAATGTTTACTCAGTGAGCTCAATCATGTCCCCTCTTCCTTTGTCTGGCTGTATAAACATGCCTGTCACTGTCCTAGGTTGTTTTCTTGTGTGTCACAACAGAGGTCGTTATCTCTTTAAATACCAAGATAGAGGAGCTTCTGCTGAGGGGCAATTTGATGCTGGAAATCAATTAATTGAATCTTGGAACAGAGAGCTAATGTCTTGTGTATGTGATTCCTATGTTGAAATGGTTTTGGAAATTCAAAAGCTAAGAAGAGATGTTTCAAGTTCTATAATTGATTCTAGTGCCTATCCTGCAATCAATCTCTCTTTGAAGGCTTATGGAGATCAGATCTACTCCTTCTGGCCACGTTCTTCTGAGAGGCATGTTCAGAGTGGTCAAGTTGGTGATCACAATGACACACCTTCCACTATGACAGCAGTTTTTAAAGCTGACTGGGAATGCCTTAAAGAGCAGGTGATACATCCATTTTATTCTCGTATTGTTGACTTTCCAGTATGGCAGCTGTACTCAGGAAACTTAGTAAAGGCTGAAGAAGGCATGTTTCTTTCACAGCCTGGGAATGGGATGATTGGTAGTTTACTTCCAGCAACAGTTTGCAGCTTTGTAAAAGAGCATTATCCTGTATTTTCAGTACCTTGGGAATTGGTGACTGAAATTCAAGCTGTAGGTTTTCCGGTGCGAGAAATTAGACCTAAAATGGTCCGTGATCTCCTAAAAGTTTCTTCAAAATCAATCGTTTTGCGATCGGTTGACATGTATATAGATGTTCTTGAGTATTGCTTATCAGATTCTCAGCAAACCAGGTCATCCAGCTTGTCCAGAGATAGAGCACCAACTGACCATGTTACTACTAATGCTTTTAGCCTAGAAACTGATGTGAGAAGCAGTTCTTCTCAGCCAGACTCTAATATCCACAGCTCCACTGGTATAGCAACTCATTCTCAGGGAGCAGCCAGTTCTGGAGATGCATTGGAAGTGATGACAAGTTTAGGGAAGGCATTATTTGATTTTGGTCGGGGTGTTGTTGAAGATATTGGCAGAACAGGAGCACCCTTGGCTTACAAGAATTCTATGATAGGCATAAGTCAAAATAGGGACCAGAAGCTTTTATCAATTGCTGCAGAACTCAAAGGCTTACCGTGTCCAACTGCAACTAGCCATTTAAAAAAATTGGGCTCAACTGAACTTTGGATTGGGAATAAGGAGCAGCAGTCATTAATGGTTCCCCTAGGAGAAAAATTTATTCATCCTAAAGTATTGGACAGACCTCTCTTGGCTGATATTTTTTGTAACTTTTCCCTCCAACCACTATTGAAACTGCAGAACTTTTCTCTTAATCTTCTGGCCAATCACATGAAGCTAATTTTTAATGAAGATTGGGTGACGCATGTAACAGGATCAAATATGGCCCCGTGGCTTTCGTGGGAGAAAGTGCCTAGTTCTGGTGGTCAAGGGGGTCCTTCCCCTGAATGGATTAGAGTATTCTGGAAAAGTTTCAGGGGTTCACAAGAAGAGTTATCTCTTTTCTCTGATTGGCCCCTAATTCCTGCTTTCCTCGGTAGGCCAGTCTTATGCCGTGTAAGAGAGCGGCATCTTGTCTTTGTTCCTCCTCATTTGGAGCACCCAACATTAACGAGTGGGATTCTAGAAAGGGAACCCACTGAGAGTTATGGCGGTGGGGTTAGCACATCTAGGGATAATACTTCTGATGCTGAGTTAGCTGATTCCTACATTTCAGCTTTTGAAAGATTCAAAAGTAGTTATCCCTGGTTGTTGCCAATGTTAAACCAATGTAACATACCCATATTTGATGAGGCTTTTCTTGATTGTGCTGCTTTTTGCAATTGTTTTCCAATGCCTGGTAAATCACTAGGCCAGGTTATTGCATCCAAACTTGTGGCAGCTAAACAAGCTGGATATTTCGCTGAACCTAGTAACTTCTCAGCTTCAATGTGTGATGAACTTTTTTCACTTTTTTCTAATGAATTCTTTTCCAATGGCTTCAGCTATGCAAGGGAAGAAATTGAAGTTTTGCGTTCTCTCCCTATTTATAAAACAGTTGTTGGTTCTTATACTAAGTTGCAAGGTCAAGATCAGTGTATGATCCCTTCAAATTCATTTTTCAAACCATATAATGTGCGTTGTCTTTCGTATGCCACAAATTCAAATGAAAGTTCATTTCTTCGAGCCCTTGGAGTGCTGGAGTTGCAGGATCAACAGATTTTAGTACGCTTTGGCTTGCCTGGCTTTGAGAGGAAGCCTCAGAATGAGCAGGAAGAAATATTAATATATGTTTTTAAAAATTGGCATGATCTTCAATCAGATCAATCAATGGTTGAGGCTTTGAAAGCAACAAAGTTTGTAAGAAATTCTGATGAATTTTCAAAAGATCTGTTGAAGCCCATGGAACTATTTGATCCTGGTGATGCCATATTAATATCTGTTTTCTTTGATGAGAGAAGGAAATTTCCTGGAGAAAGGTTCAGTACAGATGGGTGGCTTCAAATATTAAGGAAACTTGGCCTTCGAACTGCTACTGAAGTAGATGTAATAATTGAATGTGCCAAAAGAGTTGATTTTCTTGGAATTGAGTGCATGAAATCAGGTGATTTGGATGATTTTGAGGCAGACATGACCAACTCTCATAGTGAAGTTTCCGCAGAAGTGTGGGCTTTAGGGGGATCTGTAGTTGAATTTGTTTTCTCCAACTTTGCTGTTTTCTTTAGCAACAACTTCTGTGATATTCTTGGCAAGATTGCATGTGTACCTGCTGAATTGGGGTTTCCAAATGGTGGTTGCAAGAGGGTGCTTGCTTCATATAGTGAAGCCATGTTGTTTAAAGATTGGCCTTTAGGTTGGAGTAGTGCTCCCATTCTATCTAGACAACACGTTGTCCCCCCAGAGTATTCGTGGGGAGCTCTCCATCTAAAGAGTCCTCCAGCTTTTGCCACAGTCTTGAAGCACTTGCAAGTAATAATCATACTCTTGGTTTACTTTTTCTATCTGTAAAACTTATCTTAATGTTTTTATGTTTACACTGTTTTACCTCAGGTAATTGGGAAAAATGGAGGTGAAGATACTCTTGCTCATTGGCCCATTGCTTCAGGAATGAACATTGAGGAATGTACCTGTGAGATTTTGAAATATTTAGACAAAATCTGGGGTTCCCTGTCTTCCTCAGGTGCTTCACTATTCTCACCTTATTGCATTTGTGTTGACGAAACAATGTATTGTCTGTTTCTATCATCTTGAACTAGTGCTGCGTTGCCCTTGGGGTTTGATATGATAATATTTCAGGCTGAACTATTTTGATCCTCATTGTTTCTTTTTGTCTATTTTTCTTTAATGGTTACGAAGGAGGTCTAGGACCTACTACGGGGAGTGGAAGAGGAGGTAGGCTACAGTGGAGGCAAAGCAAGCTCAGTTAGTCAGTTGGACTCAATCCCGAAACTTAGTAGTCTCAAAAGGAACTTGGTACCACTTGTGCGAAGGCTCTTGGGTTGCCAGTTTTAGAAATGAAACCACTCATGAACTTTTCACCTGCTTTTGGGAGAGTTAGTCCTTGATAGGGGTGGTAAATGGATGTGTTGGATAGGTTTTGGATTGGATCAAAAGCAAACCGTTAATTCATTTATGATCCAAGATAAAGTTCAAAAAATCCCATCACTTGAAAAGAAATATGAGAAAACTGAACATTATTTCTGATAATGATGCTGTACAAATATTTATAATACAAATATTTATAATATATAGACATCTTGGCAATTATTATCAATTAGTAATTATTGCCAAATGATTTTTATACTAAATTATGGTACAAATATCTGTACAAAATATGCAAAATAATGTACGGTATCTCAACACTCCCTCTCAAGATGATGAATGGATGTCTATCATTCCTAGATTGTGAGTAAGTTCTTGAAACCATTTTGGGGGTAGGCCTTTAGTCAACACATCTGCTAACTGGTGTTCTGAAGGAACATGTGCTATGGTTATCAATCCACTATCCAACTTTTCCTTAATGATGTGTCTGTCTGTCAATCTCAGTGTGCTTAGTCCTGTCATGTTGAATAGGATTATGGATAATGCTAATGGCTGATTTTTTGTTCATGCTTTTCCTTACTGAAAGGATAGGACTATGACTTCACTAAATAGATACATACAATTAATTGACAGGGACCATCTGGATTTCATCTGGTAACCTGTGGGCCTCTGTTGATTAAGTTGCTTTGCTGAAACTGATGATATAGTGACACCAAACTACATGTATAAAAGCATAAAAGATGGCATATGCATCATAATGAAAGATTGAATGCACATCGTAATGAAATTCAAATCACTTGTGCTTTTCCAGATGTGGCAAAGTTACGGGAAGTGGCTTTTCTGCCTGCTGCAAATGGAACGCGCCTGGTGACTGCTGATGCTTTGTTTGCTCGTTTGACTATTAATTTGTCTCCATTTGCTTTTGAACTTCCTGCCGTATATCTCCCATTCGTGAAGATTCTTAAGGATTTGGGACTTCAGGACATGCTAACATTTTCTGCTGCAAAAGATCTTCTCTTAAATCTTCAGAAAGCATGTGGATATCAGCATCTAAATCCAAATGAGCTCCGTGCTGTAATGGAAATTTTGAATTTTATATGTGATCAGATTGTTGAGGGGATCACGTTTGATGAGTCTAACTGGGAATCAGAAGTCATTGTACCTGATGACGGCTGCAGACTTGTTCATTCAGCATCCTGTGTCTATGTGGATTCTTATGGTTCTCGATATGTCAAATGTATTGATACTTCCAGAATTAGATTTGTCCATGCAGATCTTCCTGAGAGAGTCTGTGTTGTCCTGGGCATCAAAAAATTATCTGAAGTTGTCATAGAGGTAGCAAAATTTCATAATCTTTTCCTATTTTAAGATATCTTTCTCTCTTACTAGTGATGATTTTATCTTATAGCTATGATTTGTCTGCATAAGGCTTTTACTTACTGGAATGTTTCTGTTTGGACTTTAGCAACTAGATGAGAGTCACAAGTTAGAGATTTTGGAATCTATTGGATCTGTTTCACTAGCAGCCATCAAGCAGAAGATATCAAGCAGATCTCTTCAAAGTGCAGTATGGACTGTTGTTAATAGCATGGGCAGTCACATTCCTGCATTCAAAAGCATTTCATTGGATACAATTGAATGCTTCTTGAACTCTGCAGCAGAAAAGTTGCAATTTGTTAAGCATCTCAAAACAAGGTTTTTCCTCATGCCCAATTTGGTAGATGTTACACGTGCAGACAAAGATTTCATTATCCCAGAGTGGAAGAATGAATCTGCGCATCAAACTCTTTATTTTATGAACCAATCAAAATCCTTTATTATTGTTGCTGAACCACCAACTTATATTTCCCTTTTTGATCTAATTGCTATTGTAGTCAGCCAGGTATTAGGGTCTCCTATTATATTGCCTATTGGATCCTTATTTGTTTGTCCTGAAGGATCTGAGACTGCAGTTGTTAATGTTTTAAAACTTTGCTCTGACAAGAAAGAACTTGAACCCATAAATCGAACCAGTCATTTGGTTGGCAAAGAAATATTGCCACAAGATGCTCGTCTTGTGCAGTTACATCCATTGAGGCCCTTTTATTCTGGTGAAATAGTGGCTTGGCGGTCTCAACATGGAGAAAAACTGAAATATGGTAAGGTCCCTGAGGATGTTAGGCCATCAGCTGGTCAAGCTCTGTACAGATTTAAGATTGAAGTTGCACCAGGGGTTATGCAGCTTTTCCTTTCATCACATGTATTTTCATTTAGAAGTGTATCAGCAAGCAGTCCCCTAAAAGGAACATTGGTGCATGATAGCCCTGTAGTGGACAGTAGCAGGCGTCATGTTGAGTTCCCAGAGAGTTCAGCAAGGGGAGAAATCTACTCTCAGGTTCATCCCTCTGAACTTGTTACTGATTAGAACTATTTTTTTGGCATGCTCTATGCATATCTTGTTAGTTCTACACTCTTTTTGGTTGTGGTTTTTGGTTTTTTGGAGAGAAAGAGAGAGGAAGAGAGAGAGAGAGAGAGAGGGGGGGGGGGAGGAGGTATTTGATCATGTTGTCACATTTTTTGCGTTGCTTGTATGTGGTGCTCAATCTGAATGAAAAATCTGTGTGAACAGGTGCAGCCTGTGAGAGAACAGTCTGGCAAAGTTTCAGCTGCAGAACTGGTGCAGGCTGTCAATGAAATACTTTCAGCTGCTGGGATCAGTATGGATGTGGAGAAGCAGGCTCTACTTCAGAGAACAATAAATTTGCACGAAAATCTTAAAGAATCTCAGGCAGCACTTCTGTTGGAGCAGGTTGGTGATTTTCAATTTTTAGTACTGAGTTTTGAGTGATCTGTGAATGTGTAATATGGACATGGGCTTAATCTTTCCAAAGACCGACACATGGTTGGTTGGAGCGGTAGATGCTCCTTCCCCTTAACTAGCGGTCTCTAGAAGAGTCTTGGGTATAGAGTAATTGATGTTGGGAGAGCCATGCTCCCTCTGAGATCTAAAATGCTCGAATAAAATTGCCTCTAGTAGGAGGATACCTGTGGTTTTGACCAAAAGATAAATAAATAAATATAGCCTAAAATGGTTGACTCACTTGGTTGGCTTTTTGCTCATGTATTTCTATGACTTGGATTCAATTTCTAGTCTCTATTGGTAGATTATCTGTAAATATCTCTTCGAGCATTCATTGAGCCCGAAGGCATGCCATGACCCTTTCTCTCAACCTAAATTTTTTTTGTACCAAATAAAAATTATACCTTATAAATAGATTTCTGATTACTTGGGTGATTTGGATATCCACTTACCAAAATGCCTCAATAAGGGTTTTCTGACAGCAGCTTTCCCATGTGCGTATTGATTCATTCATACTATGTAGGGGAAGTACCACTTTCAACTATCTACTGAAAGAAATTGCACCTGTATTGCTTGGCAATTGTTTGAGGCATAGTAGATGTTTTTATAGCTCAAACAAAGTACTATGATTTAACAAAGTAGTTTCCTAGATTTTTAGCAATGCTTATATCTGGTGGAGTTAAATTTGATGCAAGTTTGAAATGACATGCTACAACATGATGATTTGTACAGGAAAAGGTCGAAAAGGCAACAAAAGAAGCTGATACAGCAAAAGCAGCATGGATTTGTCGGGTTTGTCTGAGTGCTGAGGTCGATATAACTATAGTTCCTTGTGGTCATGTATTGTGTCGGAGATGTTCTTCTGCAGTATCAAGGTGTCCCTTTTGTCGGCTTCAGGTTACGAAGGCTATCAGAATTTTCCGTCCTTAGCAGGGATGCTGCTCTGATAAGCATTTGGAGTGTCTCCAAGCTCCATTGGGGGCTAACTGTTGTATTGAAGTATCTTTGCTACAGTTTGATGAGAAAGAAATTAATCAGCTACATGTATATTCTGGCGATCCATGTAAATATCATTTCAGATTTGAGCCCAAATAAGTGGGTGCCTTTGATTGTTTCAAGTTATAGAAAATGTCTTGTATATTCGTAGGCTTCACTTTGCTCTCTCTCTCTCTCTCTCTCTCTCTAATTTAGATTGCAGTTAAGTCGTGAAGGTAAGTAAGTGGTAACTGATATTGGAGATAGACATTGTTCTCTGTATTGAAGTCCTCCTTTCGGCAATCGCGCATGGTATTACCCCCCCCCCCCCCTCCCAAAAAAAAAACAAAGAAAAACCTCAAATAGCTTATTGACCCTGTGAGGTACCTTTCGGTCTCAAATGGTAGCTTATGAATCTTTTCGTGGCAAATGGCAATACCCCTTTTTCTTGCATATAGAAATTGTGAAATATATTAAAATAGTTATTTTCTCTGGTGGAATTACAAAATTAGTGAAAGGTTTTTTTTTTTATTCTTTTCTGAACTGGAATTACTCAAAGTTAATACATAATCAATAAATTATCAAGTGTTTTGCACTTAATATAAAGTATCTTACGATTAATTATATATTATTATATGTATGACATATTATTATATGTATGACGATAGGAACCTGTTATGAGCTAGAAATAGAATTGAAACTGATGTATATTAATGCAGAAGCTGTAATTTCAGTGAGGAATTCGGCCTCAAAAGCATGCATACAAGTATGAATATTGAAAATAAAAGAGAAAATAGCCTTGGCTGCCAATCTCATCCCTTGCGTACCTCTCATGCAGATCTCTTTGCGCAAGGAAAATGACAACAGAAAGAGGAGTGTTGGGATATCTGGGGTTTGTTTGAGATAAAGCTAAAGGGCTTTAAGAGAGCTGTACGGTTCTGCAGAAGGGGTAGTAGCGGCTCCTTTTAGCCTTTTGTGTATGACTATTCCTTGTTATTGGTCTTGTTTGGTCTCATGTTGAATATTGTTGCGACTATGTTCTGTTTTGCTCCCCTGTTGCTGGAGGGTGTTGAGGTTTTTCAATCTATTGCAAAGATTAAGAAGCTTTATAATTTACCATTGTTATTAAAAAGTTATAAGTTTTAACATATTTTGTACCACTAAGTGGGCTGGACGATTTCGAAGTACAGTTGACATTTAACTCAAAATTAGGGAGCCCAGGCTTCTCCTTTAACAAGTTAGGCTTGCAACTCCTATGCTTAAACTTGACTTGTGGGTTGCTATAGATTTTTTTTTTTCTAAAGCCTAAACTTGACCTATTCAAAAGTCTGGCCAGATCTGAAATTTGTTTACAAAATGAGAAATTTAAAAGATTTTTATTAGACCTATAACCCCAAGAGGCTAAACAAGCCAAACATAGGCCTAGGCCTTCAAACAAGATGAATACAAGCCGCTTTTATACAAGCCAAGAGATGTCATTTGGTCATCAATGGTGAGATTAACGACCTACTAGAGTGAAAAATGGCTAAAATATACCTTGGTTAGCAAAGTTAAGTACTACTAAATTTCTTATTCTTTTAAAAAGAGCCTAGATGAAATAAGCAGAAAATAATGTGACACGAGTATTATAGTTATCTTAAAAATAAAAAGTTTCTAATAGTTTAAGCAATATGAGATTCGAGTGCTCTATATTTCAATTTTAAATTTGTATTGTTTGATACTTTTTAAAATTACAAATATGTATAAAACTAACAAGAAGTTGTTGTGGTTTAGGGTGAAATGCTTAGCCACTTATGTAAGGGTCTTATTAAAGATAAAATAAGCTTTCAAACAAGTCTGACTTTAGAATTATTATTAAATAGACTAGGTCAGGTCAATCCAAATACAGGGCAAATCATATGTCCTCGTTTGACTTATTTTCATCGCTATTTAAAACATACATCAAGTCTAATTTGTAAAACTTAAATTCAGTCTAAATAGCTTTACATTGGGTGAGGTTGTGTTTGAGCATCCCATCTAAAAAATTTGCAACTGCTTTGTTTTTTTTCTTTCCAAAAATAAAAAAATAAGCACTAAATAATTTCAAAAATATGTGAATTTAAATAATCTCTTTTTATGTACTACTGAAAAAAATAATTAGGATTAGAAGATGGTGAGAAGCTTAGAAGGATGCATATATATTGATAACCAAAGTTACAACTTATTTTTCTCACTGAATCAAATGTTGCACAACTAATAACAAGAATGTGATGTAATTTCTTAAAAGTGCATTAAGTCATGCACCCCTCCCTCTATGGCACAAAGTGAAATAGGGGTGCACTATATGAAAATTAGCTATTTGCAGCAGACGAATCCAGCGCAAATGAGCAAAAATCGGCCACAAAATAGCTATTTATAGCAAATATCAAGCTGCCGCATAATCATGAGCTACTAATCAGTTGCAGAGGCCCGATCTCCCACTAACATTAACGGCAAACTTTTTCGCCACTAACTTGCAAGGGCATTGTCCCCCTCTAATTTGTGGCAACTTTTGCACCCCTCTAATTTGCAGCGAATTTGGCTCCCTCTAATACGGCATTTTTCCTAGCTAATTAGCTGCGGTTTTTTTCCCTCTCTAATTTGCGATGAATTCTTCTCCCTCTAAATTAGCCATAGATTTTTCTCTCTCTAATTACAAAGCATTGAATTTGGCAAAAAATATTTATTCAAATGTTTCCTCCCATAGCACCATAATACCATACAACACGTAATCATCAACAATGCAATAAATATAAAAAATACCATCCATAATAAACACAAGTTAACATATTAATACCATCCAAAGTCAACACAAGTTAACATATTAAAATATTTTTAATATATAATCAACTTAAGAATACAATACCATACAGAACATAATCATCAACAATGCTACAATTACCAACAAAAATAAAATCAGTATACAATATAACATTAGAAAGAGTTAACATACTTAATAGTTTCAACATTAGTGAAGCTAAAAAGAAGAAGAAGAAATGTATTTATACATATATTACACATGAAAAAAAAAAAAAACCTAGTAGTGACTAATAGTGCTATTCCCAGCGACGTCGTGGCGGCATGGCAGTAGGTCGAGATGGCTGGTGAGGTGTAGAAGGAAGAACAAGGAGGAGAAAAAAAGAGAGAAGGAAAAAGAGAAAAGGAAAAAGAGAAAGAGCGGGGAGAGAGAGAGAGAGGGAGGAAGGGGGGAGGAGGATGAGGAGGGTGGTGGCTAGAATAGTGTAGGGGAAGAAGGGAAGAAGAAGAGAGGGAGAAGAGAAGAGAAGAAAATGAAGGAAGATTGTTTTGATGTGTGCTTAATAAAAATGAATTTGTGGTAGCTTTTTAAAATTTTGCAACGGCAAAATCCACCACAAATTATATAAATCTTTTTTTAAACAATAACAAGCCGTCGCAAACTGCTTCATTTTTTTTTTTTTTTGAATTTCAATATTAGAATAGCAACAGCAAATGCCGCCGCAAACTTTTAAAGGCTATCGCAAACTTTTAATTCAAGTATTAGATTAGTGGCAGTAAATATTACCGTGAATAGTTAAACCATTCCCCTTTGTTTGTTTGTTTTTTTATTTTTATTTTTTTTGAATTTGAGCATATATATATACAATTCAAATATTAGATTAGTGGCGGCACTCCCTTTTTTTCTTTGTTTTGAATTCGAGCATTAGATTAGGATCGGCCTAGGTTGCCGCAAACTCTTTCAATTGTATTTTCTTTTGCAATTCAAGTATTAGATTAGGGAATTTTTGTTTTTGTTCTTTTTTTCATTTCAAGCATTAGATTAGCGGTGGCTAATGCTTCTACATTTTTTTGGATATATTATCTTAGTAATCGCTGCAAATTAATTTCAAGAAAATAATGAAATGAAAATTAGTATTAGCAACAATATTATCCACCACAAATTATTTTTTATTAGTTACAAAATTTTTGGTCTCATTGCGACTAATATCTGCCGCAAATTTCTTGCTGCTAATTAACAATTTATTATTTTTCTTGTAGTGGTAGAAGTAAGTCAAACTAGTTAAATCTTAGGCTTGACTCGATAATAATAGGCTTAGTTTGAGATTGAGTTGAATAAGAAGTAAGCTTAATTTCTTGACTTGACCTTATCTCATCGAACTTGAGTTGCCTCACGAATTGTTTAAAGTTGATGAGATAACTTGAGTTAAATATACAAATTAAGTCTTTTAGGCTTAATAGGTAGGATATTTGGCTATAAAAAGTAATCACAATAATAATAAGTATATAATAACATATGTATTAAAAAATAACAATAAAATATAATTATATAGATATAAGTATAAAGCCATTAGAAATGGTTCAGTGGTGAGAGACTTAGATAGTTTGCATGCGATCAGAGATTCAAATTTCATTACCACTAATATACATATATAAGTATATACACAAATATACATATCATACATATCGGGCCAGCTTATAAGCTCATGAGCTCAGCTTAATAAACTATTAATAAACGAAGATGGATATAACTTGTGAGCTAGCTTCGTTTAATTCCAGCTCTAAGGTGAGATGCACACCAAAATAGAACTAACTAGATAAATTAAATATTTCATATATGCGAAAAGTAAAAAGCATATAAAATTGAGCACGTATGCTTTAAATAAGAGTAGCTGAATTTAACAAGAATACGATCGAAGTGTTTGTTCTGTAATAAAGAGGCGACCGAAAATAATAATAATAATAATAAGATAAAATCATCTTTAAAACATAGAATAAATTAAGATAACTGAATATATCTCTATCATTATAGAGAAACTCATTGAGAATTCTGTCATCATGCTAAGCCAAATTTCCTAGTTGTTTCGGATGATCATAGGCAGTATGCTTCATTTATAATTTCATGAACTGAAATTAGATCCGTAATTTGGCTGTTGGTCTCTCTATCTGTAACCACCATAACAAAGACAGAAAAAGGATATGCAGTACCATAAGGATTAAAGGGCGTAAAATGCATAAAAAGTCTACAACTATTTTATAATGGTCAAGAGTATTACAATTTATTCGAGGAAACAGGTTACATCCAATTGAAGGAATTAACAAGGTATGAAATATTTAACATTGAATTTATCAAAAAAAAAAAAAAAATTTAACATTGAAAGAAAGAAAAAAGAAAAAAACAAATAAATCCAATTGATAGTGACTAGATTTCAAACCAAATTATGTAATGTCAATGCAAAACAACATAAATATCAGTTGAGGGTGCTGCATATCTTTCTTATCACCCCAGCAGACACTGTCAAAGGTTGAATATCTCCCATCTTTGTCATGGCAGATGCAAAGTCAGATTTAAAGGTTGTAGGATTTTGACTGTACTCAGAGACAATGCTATCAGTGGCTCCTCCATTAAATAGGACTTGATCAGATTGAAGAAGACCCTTCTTTTGAATTAAGTTCTTGAAATAGTTGTTGTCGAAGGAACTTGGTGTCACTAAATCCAGTGCAGCCAACTTCTTATCATTATCAAGACTACTCACTGATGGACAACCCCGGCGACGTGTACTAGCAAATCCAGCATCTATGCTACTCGCATTGTGATATATTCTATCACGAAATGTGAAGCATTGAGCTTGTCCTATTGTGTGAGCACCTGCGTTGAGTGATTGATGATATTTTGTTAATTATCCTTGACTATTTCATTAAATTATAGATAATTGTTTTACACGTGAGAGCTAGGTTTTGTATGAGTGGGACTAATGAATTACCAGATAGAGCAACCATGTCCCTTGCACTAAGCCCTTTCTTGCTGAATGTTGATATAAGAGTATCAAGACTATCTGTGAATTTTGGAAGGTCACTATTAGCCAAGTCCTTATTTGCAGTGGTAGAATCTCTCCGGCCAAGTTTCACAGTCCATGATGGACCACCCACCTGAGTATACCATTACAATTCATAATAATAAGTCTAACTAGCTAATACTATAGTTTTAATTTAAATATATATAACTAATATAATGAAGGTAGAATATATGCTTACAGCAAATGATGCATCACGCGCTGCTACTGCTAGAATGTCCGCACAAGACACAACTCCAGGGCACACATTCTCTACAGCAGTTTTAGCTTGATCAATGATGTTGAATCCTCTAACTGAGTTCAAATTAGGTAACGCAGTCCTTTCTCCCACGAAAGAGGCGCTGTCATCAAGCAAGATTGATGCATCACAACCCTGCAATTGTATGACAATATATTCATCATTTTTTATTCCTTAATATAGCGTCATATATGACGTAATTAACAGAAGAATAATTAATGTATACCTGAACAAAGCAATCATGGAAATGAAGGCGAATGAGAGACGCAGCCATCCTGCGTTCCTTGGATACTGCGGTACGAATCACGTTTCTGATTGTAGTAAGTGCATTCGGGCATGTCGTGTCATAAAAGTTAGAAGACAATTGTGCATCACATATGGTGCCAAATAGCACCAATGTGAGAGCAAATGTAATAATCGTTTTTGAAAATCTAAGGGCCATCTAATAATTAAGGTGTTGGAATTTGATGATTAGTGTAAATTGCTTGCTCAATATGTATATATAAGTAAAGGTTTAACGCGAGCGAGAAAGAAGGATTTTAATTTGTAACAAGAATGAATGAATGAATGAAGAGGATGGAGAAATAGGTTTCAATGCTCATCAATTTATAGGCATTCCATTGCGTGAGAATGTGTGCATGGTCACCAATGTCTGCTACAACGCGGTACAATGTGATCAAGCAAGTGGCATACAAATATAGGAAGTGGGGACCTTTCTAACAATGTGACCATTTCTCGTTTGGTTGCCAGTTCACGGGGCATAAAGCGCATACTCTGTCCACCCAAAAGAAAAGTGCATACTCAAATAGAAATTTCAAAATTCTCTTCTAAACTTATCTTTAACTAAAGGGCCAAAACTAACTTATAAGTAGTGCAACGAGAGCAATCTTCAACTAAAATGATTGAAAAAAGCTCTTCAATGAAACAAATCGTACCCTCAATCAGAGTTGACCTTATTATTTTTATAATAATAATTTGGAACTTTGTTTTGGTCAAAATTGCACGGAACAAGACAAGAAAGTCTTTTCCAAGGAAGCTTACTCCTAATTATAAATAGGCTGTAGTTTATGGAGTGCACGTGAACTGCAAGATTATTGATTCAGATAAAAAAGAAGAGAGAGAAGAATGAAACTTTCCTATTAAAAATAAAACTTCCAAAGAACAAAATGTTACCTTAATTACTTCCGCCGTGACTTTCAATAAGTACTTTTTCTTTTTTTCTTTTTTTGATAGTTATAAGATCTCAAAACTTCCTGTTGGAAGGAGCATCAGTTAATGAGTACATCATGAAAAGTCGAAGCTAATATCAGAACCAATCAACAAAACAGAAACGAAAAGAGCAGTTTTGGCCATGAAATCAAACTACATCACCAATACTCGTTGGTCTGTCACCCATGATGCGCTGATGTTCCTTGGCTTAAGAAGATCTCAGCTGGTTTTGCTTCCATTTCCCGACAGTAGACAGGTTTTGAGCCACAAAAAAGAAAGGAAATGGGAAGGATTAGCACCATCCTTTTGACGTCCAATAAGTACTTACGAAAGTTTAATTATTCGCAGGCCAATAAGTATATATATGTTGTATGTTCACAGACGAAATTACTGAATATTGTTGAAGCATTGGACTATATTTACTGTATTCACAACACATTTTAATGTCAATTAATAAAATATGTAATATAGATAATTTGGATGATAAATATACAGGTTAATGAAAAACCCCATTATTATTTAACTCAAAATACTATCAAGTTGTGAACATAATAAATACAAGAGAATTGATTTTTGTTACGAAAACAAAATTCGTACTATCACTACCTTATATCTATATGCCCGCTCAGTTTTCTCATATACTGGAGGGCAGGGTTCGATCCCTTTGCCTTTCAAATAGGGTTAGAAACGAGTCAAGTCAGCTTGGGAGTTATTCCAGTTTCGATTTATTAATAGCTCAATAAACTGGGTTTGTGAGCTCATGAGTTGAGCTTGAACTAAAGTTTTGAACTCATTTATTAAATGAGCTAAACTTGAGCTTTATCATATTCAACTTATTAGCTCGTGAGTCAACTCGATATATATATATATATATATATATATATATATATATATATATATATATAAGTGTGTGTGTGAGTGTGTGTGTTCATATAAATAAAATTATATTTTGTTATTGTTATTATTATTGTTGTTGCTGCTGTTGTTGTTGTTGTTGTTGAAATTATATTCTTATTACTAAATATCTTATATTTTATTAATTCAAAAAGACTTAATTTATATTTATATTTAACTTGAGCTATCTCATTAAGTTTGAACAACTTGTGAGATAGTTCGAATTCAATGAGTTTCTGGTGAGCTGAGTTTAAGCTCAAAGTGAGCCTAATTTCTAGACTCGACTTTGAGCTATGCCAAATTCGGGTACAGGTCGGCTCGGCTCGACTCGACTCACTTCCGGCCCTACTTTCGGTTGATGCATTTTATTTTTTTGCTCACCCTGCACAAAGTTTACCCAATTTCTCTAACAATTTGCCACTATTTCTGGAAGAGATTAGAGATATGCACCCAAAGTAAAATACAGGTACATTACCACAAAAAAAAAAAAGGAAAAATAGAGGTATGTTTATTATTTTAAATGATAAAATAATGATTTTTTATTTTCTTTTTTAAGTTATATTTATAGTATTTAGTAATTTTTTTAAGAATAAAAATATGTATTTTTACAAAATTCAAGAAAGAATAAAAAATTATAAATAAAAATTAGTATAAATCTTGCAAATTATTAAATTTAATATTTTCTGTTTATTTTGTCTATTGATTGATATAAAAGTATATAACATAGTTTTTAAAAGCATATAGCATAATTATTTTTTAGCCATGAATATTGTAAAGAACATACTTAGAAATAAAATGGAAGACGAAATTTCTGAAGATTGTTGAAGGCTTGAAGCATTGGATTATATTTACTGTATTCACAACACAACATTTTAATGTCAATTAATAAATATGTAATATAGATAATTTAGATGATAAATATACAGGTTAACGAAAAATCCCATTATTATTTAACTCTAAAATACTATGAAGTTGTGAACATAATAAATACAAGAGAATTGATTTTTGTTACGAAAACAAAATTTGTATATATATATTAGAGAGGTAGGGCTTGACCCCTTTACCTTTCAGGCAAGGCTGGAAATGAGTCAAATCTGCTTGTAAACTATTTCTAACTCGGTTCATGAATAGCTCAATAAGTTGGGCTTGTAAGCTCATGAGTTGACTCGATATATATATATATATGTGTGTGTGTGTGTGTGTGTGTGTGTGTGTGTGAGCACGCGCGCGCGCGCATGCGTGCGTGCATATTCATAGAAATAATATTATATTTTGTTATTGTTATTATTATTGTAATATCCGATTTAAAATAAAACATTGGTTAAAAATAAAATATTGATAACAAAGAATTTTAAAATTTTTCATAGCATACGTCTTGGGGACATATTTCTATTCACTTTAAATTATATTCAGATGGATGAATTTAACTCAACTTTGTTGAATATTGTTTTAAAAGTGAGAGAAAAAAAGAAAGGACCACCAAGACCTTAAGTGGAAGAGTGCATGCTAAGCCCCTCTTTTTTTTTCTCTCTCTCTCTCTTCTTCTTGAAAGCTCTCTCTATTTCCTCACCCTCTAATGATCCCTCACTCTCACTCCCTCTCTCATTTGCGATCTCTCCTTCTCTTATTCACTCTCTCACACAACACCACCACCAACCTTCCCTCTGTCACACCACCGTCGCATCCCCTCCCTCAGCTCGCCCTCTGCCGTGGTTTTACTCCTCTTCGTTGCGGTTCTGCATCCTTCCTTACAGTGATTCTACTCCTTCCTCTGATGTATGTTGCCTCTCTTCTCTGTTGCGATTTGCTTTCCTTCTGCTGCTGGTTGTTTCATTTTCTATTGTGGCGAGTCCACCATGGCAGTTGGGATCCTTGAATTGGCTTTGGTAAGTGAGGCTTGGTTTTTGATTGTTGGTTGGATTTTTTAGAACTTGGAGTTCTTTGTAAGGTTGTTAATTAACTCATGTTGTTGGTGTGTATATGTGCTTTTAGGTTCCAATTGGATTGTTTTGAATTAGTTTTTTAGCTATGGATTGGATATGGACATAGTGAAGAATTAGAACTAATAAATGAGATAAGTCATGAAACGGGTAAGTTAAGGAAGAGTAATTTTAAAACGAATAAAAAAAAATTAGGAATTGGGAATTAGGTAGCCGAATTTTATTTTAACCTTGGAAGCTAATTAACTTAACTTGTTGGTTTCGTTATTGGTTTAAATTTAGAGTTGTAATCAAGTAGTTACTGATGATGGTAGTTATGTGTAAGTCAAGATTGATGTTAATTTTTGTATTATGGGTACTCCCAAGTGAATTAATCTTTTTGAACTAATTTAGTATTACTTACTAGCACCATATATCTTAGTTCAATGTGCTCCATAGATTTTGATCTTGGGGTGAATTGATGAAACTCCAAGATAAGGAATTTGGGGGGTTTTGTGTTTTGACGTATTTTGGGCTGACTCCTGGCTCTACAGGCTAATTAACAAGTGAATGATGATGTTTTTGTATTGGATTCCCCTGGGGTAATGACTGACGTTCTGAAACGCCATAATCTCCACCTACTCCTACTTGGTTCCGTCTGTGAGTGATAGTATATTTATAACTTGTTTTCTGTTCTTATTTTCCAAAATATATGTTTTGATAGCTACTCATTTTCTAATCGAACTTTTCAAACTGCTTATATTAGTATTATGTTATCTAGTTTTAGACATTCACAGGTGGGGCAAGTATTTTGAGGACTTTACTCTCCGATGCTCCAATTTAGTTTAAGAATTTCTTTTCTTGTTATCAATTGATGTTTGGAAACCAAGTATCTAATTGCTTTGGAGTTAACATGTTGTTTTGATATGATGAACTCGGATAATAGAAGTTTACAGATTTTGGTATAGTAAGTTTTGAAATTGATTTCGGTAAACTAATTTTAAACTTAATATTATTGGAATGATTGAAAAAGTTTGGAACCTGTATATTAGATTCTAAAATTTGATATGCTTGGGGAATATATATTGGATTTTAATATTATAGGAGTTTAAGACTTTGATGAATTTGATTTTTGAAATAAAGTTCTTTAAAAACTTTCTTTGAGCTTTGGATAAATGGTTTTTCTTGGGAGGGATCTTTAACAGAACTGTATGTTAACGACAGTAAACGTTAGCCCTGAGTGCACCTTGGTTTGGCCAACCCAATTAGCAGGGGTGTTGTTAGCCCGGCATGATGGCCACATGTCCGGCTCTGTTTGTCGATCCTTCGGCATAGGACCGTTGGTGAGATATTTGTTCTCGTCAATCCTTCGGGGATGCCCGTTGGTAAGACATATCTGTTATGTTCTGTTTTGACTCTGTAATTGAGATCTCCCCTTCCCTTTGAACTTCAGATGTGTATATATATATATATATATATATAGACACACACACACGCACACACACAAAAGATATTCCAATTCAAACATAAGTAGAATACGGTAAAGCGGGGAAATAAAACAAAATTTGGAATAAAATGGGTTTATGTGCTTATGTGCTTAAATTGTTAACGATAAATTTATTCCAAATTTTGTTTTATTTCCCCGCTTTACTGTATTCTACTTATGTTTGAATTGGAATATCTTGTGTGTGTTTGTGTGTGTGTATGGATCTTAAGATGAGAGAATTATTACCTAAATATGTTTATTTTATGAAAAGCTTGTGGGTGCACTTGTCCCGCTCCTCGTTATAAGTATACTATCTCTCACTAGGTCAGTTTGACTCATTCCTCACTATTCCTCTATTTCAGAGCTAGGCACAAGTCGCGAGTGGTTCATCTCAATAGTTAGAGGTATGGAAGCTCCGTAAGCAATACACTAATTCGTACGGGCGTTCAGGTTATCATTGTATTTTGATTGGTGTATAATAGAGTAATTATTGTAAATATTTTTAGATATGCTCCATAATCTACAGGCAAGGTTTGGCTTCCGTTGTTAATATATATCTGTAATAGATTTAGTTTTGAAAAGTGTATACCTGTTCAATTATGTAGGTTTTATATGTTCTGAACTTTGAAAGTACTCTGAGAATACTCGTTGTGTTCAAGTCTGTGTTTGAGTATTGTTGATATTCTGGTTTTTGTGGTTGGACGGTATGTTTTTTTTTTTTTTTTTTTGTGTATCAGGAACTTTTTGTATTTTGGGAAATACCCAATTTCTAAGAGAAATTTTGCCCGTTTTATAGGAAATTCTTGGGTCGGGCTTGCTAGGGAATAGTATTCCCCAAGCGCCGTTCATGGCCCTGGTTGGGTTGTGACAATTATTGTTGTTGTTGTTGGGATTATGCTCTTATCCCTAAATATCCTATTGTTTATTAAGACAAAAAGATTTAATTTATATCTAACTGAAGATATCTCATTAAGTTTGAGTAGCTCGTGAGCTAGGTTGAGCTCCATCAACTTCTAGTAAGCTAAGCTCAATCCAAGAAATTAGGTTCACTTTGAGCTCGAGTTCAAGCTTGAGTTCGGTCTAATGTTAATAGTTGAGCATGAGCTATGCCAAGTTCGGGCTTGGCTCAACTTATTTTCAGCCCTATTTTCAGGTGATGCATTTTATTTTTTTGCTCACCTTGCACACAATTTACCCAATTTCTCTAACAATATGCCGCTATTTCTACAAGAGATTAGAGATATGTGCCCAAAGTGAAATACAGGTACATTACCAAAAAAGAGAGAGTAAAATATAGGTATGTTTATTATTTGAAATGATAAAATAATTATTTTTTATTTTCTTTTTTAAGTTTTATTTATAGTATTTAGTAATTTTTTAAGAATAAAAGTATATATTTTTGCAAAATTCAAGAAAGAATAAAAAATTATAAACAAAAATTAGTATAAGTCTTGTAAATTATTAATGTAATATGTTCAATTTATTTTGTCTATTGATTGATATAAAAGTATATAACATAGTTATTAAAAATATATAGCATAATTATTTTTCAGCCGTGAATATTGTGAAGAACATACTTAAAAATAAGATAGAGAATGAAATTTTTATTAATTATATTACTTAGGAAAAATTGTACTTTATCCTCCTGAAAGTATAACCCATGTACACTTTACCCTGTAATGTTTTAAAATGTGCGATTCGACACCTTAACGTTTCCAAACTGTGCAATGAAACCCTCTAGTAACTCTGATGTTAAATAAGAGTTCCAAGTTCAATAGTATGAGTTTCAATTTACGAGTTCTTAGTTTAGTGTGTCAACGTGAGAAGATTTACTTCTTTCCTTATCCCAGTTTTCGAGTTTCAATTTCAACAGCAAGCTCACTTTTTAATGCTATATTTATAAATTTATTGGGTCATATGAATACATTTCTTGTTCCGAGTTCCAAGTTCTAAATTCAATGACACATATGAGTGAGTTTCAAGTTCTGGATTCAATGACACATGATCAATAACGATGGTATTTAATAATAGGGTTAATAGAAGGACTTATTTGTATAATTTAAAAACGTCAGGATATCAAATTATACATTTTTAAATATTAGGAGGTAAAATACATATGAGTTATATACCAGGAATAAAATATATTTTTCCCTATTACTTATATTGAGAGAAAGATTGCCAAAAAATTTGACACAAATTTATTATTGACAAATTTTATTATTTAAAAAATACTGTACTAGACTTCAATAAATGTGTTGTGTATATGTTATTAATTTTTGTACTCTGCAATTTTTTTTTTTTATCAGTACAGATTATAATATTTATTTAATAATACCACTCTTCACTTTCGGCCCTCCTTTGCAATTTTCGTGAATCCGTCCCTCAATCATGTGTTTTCCGTCGAACAGTCTAGTTTTAATTTTATTTTAATATATATTTATTTAACTACAAGGTGCCATGTCACATCCGTACTGTTTTCGCACAAAAATGGTTCGTACCACTTTGCTGTGCAATCTTTCATAAGCATGTCATCAACGTCCCATAATTTCTTAGATATACACACCGGCGGTTGCTGTAAAGAATTGCCTACCTCTTGTCCACTCTGACCGCGCCATCTACCAATGTTGACCGCAGCAAATAATAGCAATATAAAGTTTCCCAATTAATTCGAGGTTGCACCGTCAGCTCAATTCTTCAAATAGTTCTGTTAATTATCTTGTTTCTAATATTATTGTCAGGGAAACCCTGTGGTGTTTATATCTCTTGTGCAGGTGATATTCATGCTAACATATGTTAATATAACTAGTTTCTCCCAAATATTTCGTAGTTATTTATTTTTGAAAGACAATAACTTTAACACAATGTTATTGTAAAATATCTTACATGTTAATCCATTATACAGTATCATATATATGATTTTTGAAGTAATATTATAAAGTTCAAATGTATTTTGCAAACATACAAGTAATGGTTGTAAAAAGAAAAATTTTATGCTAATAATACATCAGAATTAAATTCTTATTAAAATTAACTATAATTACCAATGCACCTCCATTTATAATCATATTCCCCTAATTTCCCTTTGGGAGAAAATAAAGGATGTTGGGACTATGGGTTTTAGACACGGAAGGAAGGAAAGAGAGACAGAACACTTGATTTTTTTTTTTCCCCTTTAAGGTTTTCTGTACACGAAGGTTGATGTCTATTTATATACAGATGGGTAATAAACATAATTAAATACAGAATGATATTTTTTTTTGGGTGAAGAAATACAAAATGATATAAACTAACATAAATAGGATTTCCCTAAAATACTGATTGAATACTGATCTGATATTGCCTAAAGATATTAATTTGTATTGATATTAGATGATACTACTAGTAGATTTGTCCCATTTTTTTTTTAAGATGAGACGGATTATAGAACATGAGCAAAAGATCGAGAGTAGCCTCTTCATCTCTTTACTACTTTTTTCTGTTTTTAATTTTCTTCTCTTCATTTCAGAAAATTTTTTTATTATTAATCGATATAAAAAAAAGTCAAACAAAATATGGTGTTTACTTTTATTAATGGATATATTAGTTAATTTAAAGGTTTTATTACAGATTACACCTTTAAATATACTTTTATGTTAGATTAAATTTTTAAAAAGGTCAAATTAGACTTCAAAACAATACCTACTCTTAGTAAATAGGTTAGACTCAAGTTTTTTATTTAAAAAACAAACCAAATCTATCTAGAACAAAATCTAGTCAAGTCTAGTCTAACCTAATCTGTTTCAACCCTAGGGGAGAACACAATAATAATGGCATTTTATCTTCACCTTCAATATTTATATGAATATTAAGCTATTTTGTAATCAAACAATCATATTAATATGATCCTAATGCCTTAAATTTTCAATTTATATAATTTCATTTTTCAAATATAAGTTATACTTGATATATATATATACAACTTTCATTTTTACCCCATCAATGGCCAAAGTGAAAAGTGAAATATGTTGATAGTTTACTTCTCAAGTGTTCTTCCTGTCAACATATTTAACATCTTTCTTGGTTTCTTTCGTAGCCATCAAATGCATTATATACAATCTATGATGAATTTAGATATAATTATATTTTCTATTAATTATCTCTACCTCAGATTTATCGTTGTTCAAGATATTCATCTTGATACTGCTCTAACGTTATTATTAGATTCCTCGCTAATAATAGTCATAAGACAAAATAATATAAAATAAAAATAAATAAAAATTACAAATTTAAGTCAATTAAAATGGTCGAATAACTATTTGAATCAATCCACCTAAACAATATCTTTACTAATCAAATCAAGCCACAATTATTGTATGCATCTTTTTCTCTCAAACTCAAATCCGAATGATATGTTAAGGTAATTTTATTTAACTTTGTATTTCACAAAATGATCATTGTCGTGTTGTTTGAAGAAAAAACTGTGAAATGATGATTCTACTCTATTGCTCCTGCAATTTGGAAACAACATTCCCTCGAGAGGGGCTTAAATCACCTGTCCTTTCCTTTTCACTTCTCTATCTCAACCCCACAAAAAATTGTTATTTTTCGGTGGTTTTCATTAATTGGTGGTTTATAATAAGTGCCACTAAGTAATATATTTATATTTGTGATATTAATTGCTATAAACTATATCTTTTGACTGTTATGATTTAATTTATGGTGGTTTAATTTTGTTATTTTGTCTAATTTATATTTTTATCCATTCTTTTCATCTCTTCGACCTAACTGCCTCACTATACTACTCGCTCTATTTTATTTTTGAACTCATATTTCCTCATTTGCTCTCCTCTAAGCTAGACTCATCTTTCGCTACTTCGATAAGCCAACTTAATTCGTGAATCGATATACGAACCCACAACCTCCTTTTCCCCAATCTTCTTCGTATTCTGATTCCATTATTGTCAACCATAAATGCTCTAAACTCAATCGTGATCCGGTTAGTAATCACCTCTATTTTTCATTCTCTTGGCCCTCTTCTTTGTTTCTTCAGTAGATTTTTCTTCAACTTAAAAAAGTAGAAACTTCATTGTTCTAGAATCTAGAATCTAGAATCTAGTGACAAGTGTTTTTTTTTTTTTTTTCCTTTTCATTTCAAGTGTTAGATTAGCATGGTTAATGGTTATACATTTTTTTGGATATATTACCTTAAAAACCGCTGCAAATTAATTTCAAGAGAATAATGAAATGCAAATTGGTATTAGCAGCAGCATTATCCATCGCAAATTATTTTTTATTAGTTTCAAAATTTTTGGTCTCATTGTAGCCAATATTTGCCTCAAATTTCCTGTCGCTAATTAACAATTTGATGTTTTTCTTGTAGTAGTGGAATTGAGTCAAACTAGTTAAATCTTAGGCATGACTCAATAATAATAGGCTTAGTTTGAGATTGAGTTGAATAAGAAGTAAGCTTAATTTCATGACTCGACCTCATCTCATCGAACTTGAGTTAGCTCGCGAACCATTCAAAGTTGATGAGGTAGTTTGAGTTAGAAATACAAATTAAGCCTTTTAGGCTTAATGGGTAGGATATTTGGTCATAAAAAATAATCACAATAATAATAATAATAATAATAATAATAATATATAATAACATATGTACCCAAAAATAATAAAAAAATACAATTATATACATATAAGTATAAAGCCACTAAGAGTAGTCCAATTATAAGGGGCTTAAAAAGTATATATGAGGTCAAAGATTCAAATTTCATTACCACAAATATACATATAAGTACATACATAAATATACATATCGAGCAGTTCACATGTCCATGAACTCAGCTTAATAAACTATTAATGAACCGAGAGGAATATAACCCATGAGCTAACTTGATTTAATTCCAGCCCTAAAGTGAGATATACACCAAAATAGAGCTAACTAGATAAATTAAATATTTAATATATGGGAAAAGTAAAAAGCATATAAAATTGAGCACGTATGTTTTAAGTAAGAGTAGCTGAAGTTAATAAGAATACGATCGAAGTGTTTATTCAATAATAAAGAGGCGACCGAAAATAATAATAATATTAATAAGAATAAGATAAAATCATCTTTAAAACATAGAATAAATTAAAATAACTAAATATATCTCTATCATTATAGAGAAAGTCATTGAGAATGTTGTCATCATGCGAAACCAAATTCCCAAGTTGTCTCAGATGATCATAGGCAGTATGTTACATTCATAATTTCAAGAGCTAAAATTAGATCCGTAATGTGGCTATTGGTCTCTCTATCTGTACCCACCATAACAAAGACATGGAAAAAGGACATGCAGTACAATAAGGATTAAAGGGCGTAAAATGCATAAAAAAATCTACAAATATTTTATAATGGTAAACACTATTACAATTTATTCGAGGAAACAGGTTACATACAATTGAATGAATTGACGAGGTATGAAATATTTAACATTGAATTTATCAAAAAAAAAAAAAATATTTAACATCGAAAGAAAGAAAAAAAAGAAAAAAAACAAATAAATCCAATTGATAGTGACTAGATTTCAAACCAAATTATGTAACGTCAACGCAAAACAACATAAATATTAGTTGAGGGTGCTGCAAATCTTTCTTATCACCCCAGCAGACACTGTCAAAGGTTGAATATCTCCCATCTTTGTCATGGCAGATGCAAAGTCAGATTTAAAGGTTGTAGGATTTTGACTGTACTCAGAGACAATGCTATCAGTGGCTCCTCCATTAAATAGGACTTGATCAGATTGAAGAAGACCCTTCTTTTGAATTAAGTTCTTGAAATAGTTGTTGTCGAAGGAACTTGGCGTCACTAAATCCAGTGCAGCCAACTTCTTATCATTATCAAGACTGCTCACTGATGGACAACCCCGGCGACGTGTACTAGCAAATCCAGCATCTATGCTACTCGCATTGTTGTATATTCTATCACGAAATGTGAAGCATTGAGCTTGTCCTATTGTGTGAGCACCTGCATTGAGTGATTGATGATATTTTGTTAATTATCCTTGGCTGTTTCATTAAATTATAGATAATTGTTTTACACGTGAGAGCTAGGTTTTGTATGAGTGGGACTAATGAATTACCACATAGAGCAACCATGTCCCTTGCACTAAGCCCTTTCTTGCTGAATGTTGATATAAGAGTATCAAGACTATCTGTGAATTTTGGAAGGTCACTATTAGCCAAGTCCTTATTTGCAGTGGTAGAATCTCTCCGGCCAAGTTTCACAGTCCATGATGGACCACCCACCTGATTATACCATTACAATTCATAATAATAAGTCTAACTAGCTAATACTATAGTTTTAATTTAAATATATATAACTAATATAATGAAAGTGGAATATATGCTTACAGCAAATGATGCATCACGCGCTGCTACTGCTAGAATGTCCGCACAAGACACAACTCCAGGGCACACATTCTCTACAGCAGTTTTAGCTTGATCAATGATGTTGAATCCTCTAACTGAGTTCAAATTAGGTAACGCAGTCCTTTCTCCCACGAAAGAGGCGCTGTCATCAAGCAAGATTGATGCATCACAACCCTGCAATTGTATGACAATATATTCATCATTTTTTATTCCTTAATGTAGCGTCATATATGACGTAATTAACAGAAGAATAATTAATGCATACCTGAACAAAGCAATCATGGAAATGAAGGCGAATGAGAGACGCAGCCATCCTGCGTTCCTTGGATACTGCGGTACGAATCACGTTTCTGATTGTAGTAAGTGCATTCGGGCATGTAGTGTCATAAAAGTTAGAAGACAATTGCGCATCACATATGGTGCCAAATAGCACCAATGTGAGAGCAAATGTAATAATCGTTTTTGAAAATCTAAGGGCCATCTAATAATTAAGGTGTTGGAATTTGATGATTAGTGTAAATTGCTTGCTCAATATGTATATATAAGTAAAGGTTTAACGCGAGCGAGAAAGAAGGATTTTAATTTGTAACAAGAATGAATGAATGAATGAAGAGGATGGAGAAATAGGTTTCAATGCTCATCAATTTATAGGCATTCCATTGCGTGAGAATGTGTTCATGGTCACCAATGTCTGCTACAACGCGGTACAATGTGATCAAGCAAGTGGCATACAGATATAGGAAGTGGGGACCTTTCTAACAATGTGACCATTTCTCGTTTGGTTGCCAGTTCACGGGGCATAAAGCGCATACTCTGTCCACCCAAAAGAAAAGTGCATACTCAAATAGAAATTTCAAAATTCTCTTCTAAACTTATCTTTAATAAAAGGGCCAAAACTAACTTATAAGCAGTGCGGCGAGAGCAATCTTCAACTAAAATGATTGAAAAAAGCTCTTCAATGAAACAAATCGTACCCTCAATCAGAGTTGACCTTTTTATTTTTATAATAATAATTTGGAACTTTGTTTTGGTCAAAATTGCACGGAACAAGACAAGAAAGTCTTTTCCAAGGAAGCTTACTCCTAATTATAAATAGGCTGTAGTTTATGGAGTGCACGTGAACTGCAAGATTATTGATTCAGATAAAAAAGAAGAGAGAGAAGAATGAAACTTTTCTATTAAAAATAAAACTTCCAAAGAACAAAATGTTACCTTAATTACTTCCGCCGTGACTTTCAATAAGTACCTTTTCCTTTCTTTTTTTTTTTGATTGTTATAAGAGCTCAAAACTTCCAGTTGGAAGGAGCATCAGTTAATGAGTACATCATGAAAAGTCGAAGCTAATATCAGAACCAATCAACAAAACAGAAACGAAAAGAGCAGTTTTGGCCATGAAATCAAACTACATCACCAATACTCGTTGGTCTGTCACCCATGATGCGCTGATGTTCCTTGGCTTAAGAAGATCTCAGCTGGTTTTGCTTCCATTTCCCGACAGTAGACAGGTTTTGAGCCACAAAAAAGAAAGGAAATGGGAAGGATTGGCACCATCCTTTTGACTTCCAATAAGTGCTTACGAAAGTTTAATTATTCGCAGGCCAATAAGTATATATATGTTGTATGTTCACAGACGAAATTACTGAATATTGTTGAAGCATTGGACTATATTTACTGTATTCACAACACATTTTAATGTCAATTAATAAAATATGTAATATAGATAATTTAGATGATAAATATACAGGTTAATGAAAAACCCCATTATTATTTAACTCTAAAATACTATCAAGTTGTGAATATAATAAATACAAGAGAATTGATTTTTGTTACGAAAACAAAATTCGTACTATCATTACCTTATATCTATATGCCTACTTAGTTTTCTCATATACTGGAGGGCAAGGTTCAATCCCTTTGCCTTTCAAATAGGGTTAGAAACGAGTCAAGTCAGCTTGGGAGTTATTTCAGTTTCGATTTATTAATAGCTCAATAAACTGGGTTTGTGAGCTCATGAGTTGAGCTTGAACTAAAGTTTTGAACTCATTTATTAAATGAGCTAAACTTGAGCTTTATTATATTCAACTTATTAGCTCGTGAGTCAACTTATATATATATATATATATAAATAAGTGTGTGTGTGTGTGTGTGAGTATGAGTATTCATATAAATAAAATTATATTTTGTTATTGTTATTATTATTGTTGTTGCTGCTGCTGCTGTTGTTGTTGTTGTTGTTGTTGTTGTTGAAATTATATTCTTATTACTAAATATCCTATATTTTATTAATTCAAAAAGACTTAATTTATATTTATATTTAACTTGAGCTATCTCATTAAGTTTGAACAACTTGTGAGATAGCTCGAATTCAATGAGTTTCTGGTGAGTTGAGTTTAAGCTCAAAGTGAGTCTAATTTCTAGACTCGACTTTGAGCTATGCCAAATTGCAGTGCTCATTTCGGCTCGACTCGACTCACTTCCGGCCCTACTTTCGGTTGATGCATTTTATTTTTCTGCTCACTCCGCACAAAGTTTACCCAATTTCTCTAACAATTTGCCACTATTTCTGAAAGATATTAGAGATATGCACCCAAAGTAAAATACAGGTACATTACCCAAAAAAAAAAAAAGGAAAAATAGAGGTATGTTTATTATTTTAAATGATAAAATAATGATTTTTTATTTTCTTTTTTAAGTTTTATTTATAGTATTTAGTAATTTTTTTAAGAATAAAAATATATATTTTTACAAAATTCAAGAAAGAATAAAAAATTATAAATAAAAATTAGTATAAATCTTGTAAATTATTAAATTTAATATTTTCTGTTTATTTTGTCTATTGATTGAAATAAAAGTATAAAACATAGTTTTTAAAAGCATATAGCATAATTATTTTTTAGCCATGAATATTGTAAAGAACATACTTAGAAATAAAATGGAAGACGAAATTTCTGAAGATTGTTGAAGGCTTGAAGCATTGGATTATATTTACTGTATTCACAACGCAACATTTTAATGTCAATTAATAAATATGTAATATAGATAATTTAGATGATAAATATACATGTTAATGAAAAATCCCATTATTATTTAACTCTAAAATACTATGAAGTTGTGAACATAATAAATACAAGAGAATTGATTTTTGTTACGAAAACAAAATTCGTATATATATATTAGAGAGGTAGGGCTTGACCCCTTTGCCTTTCAGGCAAGATTGGAAATGAGTCAAATCTGCTTGTAAACTATTTCTAACTCGGTTCATGAATAGCTCAATAAGTTGGGCTTGTAAGCTCATGAGTTGAGATTGAATTAGAGTTTTGAGCTCGTTTATTAAATAAGTTAAACCTAACTTTTACTCTATTCAGCTTATTAGCTCATGAGTTGACTCGATATATATATATATATATGTGTGTGTGTGTGTGTGCGTGTGTGTGTGTGTGTGCGCGCGCGCGCGCGTGCGTGCGTGCGTATTTATATAAATAAAATTATATTTTGTTATTGTTATTATTATTGTAATATCCGGTTTAAAATAAAACATTGGTTAAAAATAAAATATTGATAACAAAGAATTTTAAAATTTTTCATAGCATACGTCTTGGGGACATATTTCTATTCACTTTAAATTATATTCGGATGGATGCATTTAACTCAACTTTGTTGAATATTGTTTTAAAAGTGAGAGAAAAAAAGAAAGGACCACCAAGACCTTAAATGGAAGGGTGCATGCTAAGCCCCTCTTTTTTTCTCTCTCTCTCTCTCTTCTTCTTGAAAGCTCTCTCTATTTCCTCACCCTCTAATGATCCCTCACTCTCACTCCCTCTCTCACTTGCGATCCCTCTTTCTCTTATTCGCTCTTTCACACAACACCACCACCAACCTTCCCTCTGTCACACCACCATCGCATCCCCTCCCTCAGCTCGCCCTCTGCCATGGTTTTGCTCCTCTTCGTTGTGGTTCTGCATCCTTTCTTACAGTGATTCTACTCCTTCCTCCTCTGTAGGTTGCCTCTCTTCTCTGTCGCGATTTGCTTTCCTTCTGCTGCTGGTTGTTTCATTTTCTATCGTGGCCAGTCCACCATGGCAGTTGGGATCCTTGAATTGGCTTTGGTAAGTGAGGCTTGGTTTTTGATTGTTGGTTGGATTTTTTAGAACTTGGAGTTCTTTATAAGGTTGTTAATTAACTCATGTTGTTGGTGTGTATATGTGCTTTTAGGTTCCAATTGGATTGTTTTGAATTAGTTTTGTAGCTATGGATTGGATATGGACATAGTGAAGAATTAGAACTAATAAATGAGATAAGTCATGAAACAGGTAAGTTAAGGAAGAGTAATTTTAAAACGAATAAAAAAAAGAATTAGGAATTGGGAATTAGGTAGTCGAATTTTATTTTAACCTTGGAAGCTAATTAACTTAACTTGTTGGTTTTGTTATTGGTTTAAATTTAGAGTTGTAATCAAGTAGTTACTGATGATGGTAGTTATGTGTAAGTCAAGATTGATGTTAATTTTTGTATTATGGGTACTCCCAAGTGAATTAATCTTTCTAAACTAATTTAGTATTACTTACTAGCACCATATATCTTAGTTCAATGTGCTCCATAGATTTTGATCTTGGGGTGAATTGATGAAACTCCAAGATAAGGAATTTGGGGGTTTTGTGTTTTGAGGTATTTTGGGCTGACTCCTGGCTCTACAGGCTAATTGACAAGTGAATGGTGATGTTTTTGTACTGGATTCCCCTGGGGTAATGACTGAGGTTCTAAAACACCATAATCTCCACCTACTCCTCGTTGGTTCCGTCTGTGAGTGATAGTATATTTATAACTTGTTTTCTGTTCTTATTTTCCAAAATATATGTTTTGATAGCTACTCATTTTCTAATCGAACTTTTCAAACTACTTATATTAGTATTATGTTATCTAGTTTTAGACATTCACAGGTGGGACAAGTATTTTGAGGACTTTACTCTCCGATGCTCCAATTTAGTTTAAGAATTTCTTTTACTGTTATCAATTGATGTTTGGAAACCAAGTATCTAATTGCTTTGGAATTGACATGTTGTTTTGATATGATGAACTCGGACAATAGAAGTTTACAGATTTTGGCATAGTAAGTTTTGAAATTGATTTCGGTAAACTAATTTTAAACTTAATATTATTGGAATGATTGAAAAAGTTTGGAACCTGTATATTAGATTCTAAAATCTGATATGCTTGGGGAATATATATTGGATTTTAATATTATAGGAGTTTAAGACTTTGATGAATTTGATTTTTGAAATAAAGTTCTTTAAAAACTTTATTTGAGCTTTGGATAAATGGTTTTTCTTGGGAGGGATCTTTAATAGAACTATATGCTAACGACAGTAAACGTTAGCCCTGGGTGCACCTTGGTTTGGCCAACCCAGTTAACAGGGGTGTTGCTAGCCCGGCATGATGGCCACATGTTCGGCTCTGTTTGTTGATCCTTCGGCATAGGACCGTTGGTGAGATATCTGTTCTCGTCAATCCTTCGGGGATGCCCGTTGGTAAG